>JAQFVV010006229.1:6471921-7088477 GCA_028023455.1 Epiperipatus broadwayi | reverse complement strand
AAAGTTTACTATTGTTGAAACTTTATTATAACAATAACGATGACGATGACGATGACGCCGCCGCCGCCGCCGACAACCTTTTTTTAAAAAAAGGTTTTTTAAAAAAAGTTTTTTGTACAAAAGTTTTGTTGGTTTTGGCATATATAATTGTTGTAGAGTTATTTATATTGTACATACATGTATTAGAATAATTAATTTGGTTTTGCAAAATTTTATAAGTATTCCATAAGAATGTAATTAGTTTTTTTTGTTTATGTTAAAAAAGTATAAAATATTTATCAGTTGATTGATAAGAATTGTTGTATAATGATTTTTAACCTATAGGAATTAATTTTGTTATCTGATATGTAAATGCTTGTAATATTTTAGTATTTAAATTTTGGAAATAGCCATTTTGTTGTGCTTTTTGATGAAAATCAGTTGGCTGGTTGAATTATTGAAGCAGTTTTATAGAGAAGTAATTGTGTGTTTTTTTATTATATATATATATATATATATATATTGTAACATACAAGTCTGATAGCAGTTTAAATTAGTTGCATTGTAAATCTGCATCATCAAAACAATGTATGGAATTGTGGCATGTGTATGTGTGCATACCAGATTACAATAGTTTAAACAATTAAAAGAAAGAAATTGATCTATAGATTTTGTTTTAGCATAATATTATTAAATATTTTTATAAAGAAAATATATTTTGTAAAAGTGAAAACAAAAAAGAAAGTTTTGAGACACACACGAATTTATATTGCATAATTTATAAAAGTATAAAGTATTCTGTGACTTTTTCTAACTAAATTTTTGAATGGAGCTTCAAATAATTAATTTTCACATTGTTATAGTAAATTAAATGATGATTGGAAGATCTAAATATGTCATTAAAAATTAGTGGTTACTAGATTTTCAATTGTACGGATGGTTGAAGAGTTGGAGTGTGGAGTGGATTGAAGCCTGTCCATTAGAGTATGAAGATTGGCTATTTTGATATATATCTGAGCACTTATTGCATATATGTGTAGAGATAATGATCTGGACCAACTGATGATTGCTGGTTTAGCATGAAATATGTATATTGGTGATTATCTTTTCAACATATATGTGTTCAAGTGTATCAGTGATATTAGATAGAGTGGTGAGTCATGTGAAAGTCTGTGCTCATATACCCTATATATTAAAATTAAGAAAGTTATCAATCAATTTTTAAAAGTTGGTATAGATTTTTTCTTTCTTCCTATCACTAACATAAGAAAATTAAAAAATACTATTTTTTTTCTGATTAGTTATAAAATAATATAACTTAAAAGTATATGTAAAATTGTTTGCTTTCACAATATATTGTGAAATAAATATTTATTTCTGTAATTAGTAAGAAGTTATCAGATAAAACTAATAGAACTGTTATTTGGAAATTATCTGTTGAGAACAATAATAAATGTGAAAAACAACAGGTAAGGTATAAATAGGTCATAAATAAACAACTACAGCAATCTAGTCTATTCCAAACCTTAACTCAAAGAGTAGTGTTGCAATAATTTTATAAATAGAAGAGAAACTGTTGAATACAATAGTTGTGCATTAAATAACTTGCACAGTTGTATTTTGTGACTCTTTTAAAGAGTTTTTCAATACTCCATTTACAATATCAAATATGATAACATTATCTAATAAGACCATCTAGCATG
Organism: Epiperipatus broadwayi; assembly: GCA_028023455.1. NCBI lineage: Eukaryota > Metazoa > Onychophora > Udeonychophora > Euonychophora > Peripatidae > Epiperipatus > Epiperipatus broadwayi. The sequence goes on along the minus strand of JAQFVV010006229.1, from coordinate 7,086,795 downwards.
TGTGTCTAAAAACTAACAATCTCATGTATCAAAACATCTGGAATGTTGTGATTAGAACCAGAGATTAATGTTGAAGTTTGCTAAAACCAGCCATCACCTGTTTTAATTATGCTGTGAGAAAAGAAGTGGACTGTTCCATAAGACCTACCAATACCTACAGTATACCTATCTAATATCACCAATTTGCCAAGGATACCATTTACTGTCCTGGCTGAACTGATTAAGAACATTTATAAATATAGTAAAAGAATGTCTGCAGAAAACCACAGTTTCAATCTTTGCACTTGATAAGATTTTATCAATATAATTATTCTCAGGTCTTTAGTTTAAAATATCTCTAATAATTATTATTTTTATTATCTTTACTGTTTTTTATTATGTTTATTATAGTTAATAATAGTTGCATTTATATAAGTAACAATTTTATATATCTATTGTTAATATAGAGAATTTGAACTCAGAGTTTCAAGCAATTTTCAACTATTCACACTATCTTATACTACTTATACACATGACCACACACACATAGAAATGATAAATAATCACCAATATACATATTTTGTGCTGAACAAGCGCTCATCAGTTGGTATAGATTATTATCTCCAACACACACACACATATATATAATCAGTGCTCAGTTTATATTAAGAAAGCAAATCTTTATACTTTAATGGACAGACTTATCCAATAAGAAAATCATATCACAGTTTAAATTTTGGAGTGTCGAAGCATGCTCTACCCACTAAATGGTTTTTAATAAATAGAAGATTTATATTGACCTGCTATGCCAACTCTGTAGGCAGGGATCAGAGACATTTGAACCCATTTTGAACATCTTCCCCAATCTCAACAGTATCAGACAAAATCAACTTTCAAATGATCACCTCAATCCAACACTGCCATGTCATGGAAATATTTGTGTGGATAAGACTATCCACATTCCTCATCTTTTCTATCTGGTCCATCCATTGCAAGCTAGCCTTTGAAGGAGCTCATTTAAATCATCTCCAGCTCTTCATTAACATCAGCAACAACATCAAAAAAGGGATGAAATTCTCTCTATCTGTACGGCTTTTTTTGAGACATGGAGACTGTTCGAAGTCCTGATACAACAATAATGCAAACACCGCAATGAACTAACATCAACCCACTATCAAAGAGCAATATATATATAATATCCCTATAAATACTCTATGGTCACTCTAAACATCAACCCATTGCAGGAACATGTCATTCATTGGAAATTCTACAACCAGTAACAATACAAAGCTGTACAAGATAAACCAATGTCCAAAAACTTTTGAACTTTTAACCAAGTTTAACCTGTTATCCTGTCAATCATAATATTATGTATATTTTGTGTTAAATAAATTTCTTGATACAAAGTATACTTAATAGTGAAGAAAGTTAAGATGTGTTACTATTTATTTTATTTTAAAAATATAAATATGGTAGTAAATTATGTTTTTTTATTCCTATTGCTTCAATAAATGCACGAGTGAACACAGACTCAGTAATATAAATGTGTGTGTGTGTGTTTCATCAATATATTATTAATAATTAAATTTTTATTCTTTAAAATTTTGTTTATACTACAATCTTTATATATGAATTTTATACAGATAATAAAGTGTTTATGTTATATATATATATGCGTGTGTGTATGTGTGTGTTTAAAAATACTTTATACTTGAATTTCAATAAACAATACATATTTTATTCTAATCAATATTTATCAATAAAACATGAGCTACTATGTGTTACATACCTTTTTTGGCTGTGGGGGGAAGATAGTTTTAGAACAAAATCTAGAATTGTTTGCAGCTCCACAATATATCTATATATTTGAAAATAATTATCAGAAAATAATTATCAGATCATGTAATAAAATGTTCAGAAAGATAGTCTGGTAATATTTCATAAATGTTAACATTCACTTTATTATGTTTAAACATTAATTCTTCTTAAGCACATGGTTAGTACATAAATACATATAAGGCTTTAATCTTAATACGATGCACTTGACTGCTTAATTTTATCATGAGAGGAACCTCTACAAATCTTAACACAAGATTATGACTTTATAAAGATAAGAGTGGCTGTCTTATCTTCAAATCAAAATGCATTAGATTTGACTATATAATTAGAAAGTAGGTTGAAGATAAGACAACCACTCTTATCTTTATAAAGTCATAATCTTGTGTTAAGATTTGTAGAGGTCCCTCTCATACTAAAATTAAGCATTCAAGGTGCATAGTATTAAGGTTAAAGCCTTATATGTATTTATTATGTTTAATAATTTTGAAAAAGACAAAATCACTAATTAAATTTAATTAAAGAATAACTTATAGTCTAATAAATTGAAAATAATTATCAAATCATACAACAAAATGTTCTGCAAAAATAGCATAGTAAACATTGATGCCCATATTATTTTTAGACAAAAGATTTCTTCACTTAACCATTAGATATTATATATAATAATAAATTGGGAGATCACTATCTTCTGACAATGGTCCATTTATTTAGTAATTTGTTTTTTTCCTGGGATTATTAAATATGGAGGTTCTTAGTAGTTCTTCTCTGAAGAAATAAAATAATAAAAATTCTTATGTGAATATTTGAAATGAAATCAATTTCATTCTCATAAATTGTTGACAACTGCATTTTTTATTATATACAACTTCTAATGGCTATCAGAAGAGATCATTTTTGGTTAAAAATAATGATTTGGGAATTACTGTTTGAGAATTACATCATGTTGTTCTTTTGAAAGATTTTATTTTATGATATCATAGTTACTTTCACTTATATTGGACTGTAAATTATTGTTTGATTTTATATGTGTGTTTGTGTATATGCACATGCATGAATTTTAGAGTAATATAGAGATAAATATAAAATAGTCTTTAAACATTTTATTGTAAAACGGAAGCCAATATACTAATCTCTGATAAAGAAATAGTGATAAATATAACTTGGCAAGATTTTCTGCCTGCTTTTAAGCTTTAACAGAAAATAATTAAATACCAATTTTCTGACCAATATGCAAGCTATTAGGATTGATTATGGATAAGTGAAAAAAAAGTAATCATAAATCTGATATGATACTTATGTGGATTTAAACCTCAGATTATAAGCAAGGCAGATTCTTATAATTTTTTTTTTTAAAAAAGGAAAAATAATTGTTGTTTTTTTGTTTGTTTAATATAGTATTAATGTTTATTATTTGAAATCCATATATCAATAAAATCTATTGCTTTATACATTATTTATAAAATAATAATAGCTTAATGTGGATTTGTATAAATAAAAAAAATATTTATTTATTTAGCATTACTATCATCATCATCATCATCATCATCATCATCATCATCATCATCATCATCATCATCATCATTATTATTATTATTATTATTATTATTATTATTTTAGGGAAGATTACTAAATATCATAAAGGGACTATGAATTTTGATTGTACTTCTGAAGCCATAGATTTTATAATCACTAATTACACAATTTATGGTTCAGTTTTGATCATCTCCATATATTTCAATGGTTGATTTCATTTGTGGATATGGTCACAACAGATGAATTGCCTTGAATCTAATAATGAAACTTCAATAATGTCTATGAAGATCAAATGGAATTGGCTTTATTGTTGGATCTGGAAAGGAAGTTTATTTTAACTTATAAAAATTTCAATTTTATGCTTTAATTCTTCACATGTAGATTATTTGCTGAATATCTAAAAAGAGGATCTTACTTTGATATATGGCAATTTTGATCTACTTAACAGTTCTCATAGATTTTCCATGAGGCAACTTCTAATATCTGGTGGAAGAATGTATAAAAGAACAAGAAGCCACCGAAAGTATGTTAAAATGTAGAACAAAATGCATATATATATATATACTAGTTTTTTTGTTTATCAAGCAACTTTTGTAATTTTATAATTTTTAAGTTATATAATATTCTTTTAAAAAAATAGTTGACTATAATTAAAAAAGATTTAATAGCTTTCTTTTAAAATTTCTAAGAGTACAAAATCTTTCCAATTTCAAATAAGATAATGACTAATCAAGATTTAAATATCCATTCCGCATTGCTATGTCACTCGTTATTAAAACTCTTTGAAGAAACTAAATTAAAAATAATGAACGGTAAATAACGAAAAAAAAAACAAACCCCGAAAATAAAAAGTGTAATAAAGAAAAAAGTAAAAGATAAAAAATAAACAATAGATAGTCATTAAAATGCTTCCTAAATCTAAACAGAAGGTTGAATGATTTTTAATATAATATATACAACATTTTTTTTATTATTTTAAATGAATTTCAAATAGAAATTGAGGTAAATAAAGTGAATAAATTACTTTCCGGAATATAAATATTTAGAATTACGCTTATGTCATAAATAAATTAAGATGTTGTAAATTATTATATAGACTTTTTAAAATTATTTTCAATGAAATTAAAATAATATATTTAATAGTTATATGGACAGTGTGATTAAACAATTTATTTGAGTATTACTCAATCATCAATAGCATCGTCTTGAATGATCTGATGTAGTAGTTGAGTGATGAAACTAAAAACCCTAGTTAGTCACCTCCAGCACTTAAATATCATATGACTTTACGAATAACAAAAAAATTGATTATTATTTTATCAATAATACTGATAAATAATTGAAAAGAAAATATGTAGCTTGAAAACAAAAAAAGTCGGGTTCTTTGGTATTATTTCTGCTCTGATATATTACGTTAGTGACATATTATTATAAGTTTGCAATATGTTTAAAATAATGCCTCCAAACAATGTGCAGACAAATTTAATCGATAAAATTTGTCAGCAGATCCTGTGGTGGCATTATTTTAAACATTTTGCAAACTTATAATAATATGTCAATGGAAGTAATACATTATACCATGTGTAATGTCAATGTTAAAATCTAAAAAAATAATGGAGGCATATATTCATTATGGAAAAAAGCAAAAAAGACATTACGGTACTAAATAAAACAGATAATTGTGAGTTGAGCCTTTTTAGTATGACACTTCATGTCATCAAAATCATCCTTTCCCTTTTTGACATACTATGGCAATTTGTGCTAATATAAAGACCAAGCATGTGTAATACCAAACTTCAAATCTAATACAAATATCATTTCCAATGTTGGATAAATATATTCATTATGGAAAAAAAATATAAAAAAGAACTCTGAAACACTTTTTTTTAAATGGTGAGCTCTAACAAAGTTTTAGCTGTAAGTTGAACATTATATTTTAAATTAAAAAAAAAAAAAACATATGTAAAGTTTTAGCAAAAAAAAAAAACCCATGAATATATAAAGTTTTAGCTGTAAATGAATTAATGAATATAAAACTGTATTACTCATAAATGATGCAAGAGATGTATTATATCATGGTGGGTCCAAAAAAAGTCATTGTGGCAGACTGAACCATTTAATATCTTCTAAATTGAAAAACAAAAGGTCAATTTATTTGACATGGATTAGTTGTGCCAGGATTCTTGGTTGCAATGACATAATAAACAGAAACTTTGAATAAATATTACCAGACACAAACATCACTGGGGTAATATGTCATAGAAGGAATAAAACCAAAGTACCAAAAGTCAATTTTAAAATTAGTATTCAAGCAAGTAAATCTTTCTAGAAAAATGAAATGGAATTAGATGAAAATTTAACATAAAAGTGAAATATCCTAGTTTGTTATTATATATAAAAGAAATATTAAATAAAGATTTTTAAATAAATAAATTTTAATTTTAAGAATAAAATAAATCAATAATTCAGATTTATTAATAATATCAGGCAAAGCTCATAATTTGCACAAGAACTAGTATAAATTATTGTTTATATAATTATGTTTTATTTGAAATGAACATGAGAAAAAATTCAATTGCAAATTTATGATGATAAAAAATTAAATATTATAATTTCAAAAAATCATAAAAAAATATTAGTGGTAATAAATTATTTAAAATCTAGATTAGTTATGTGAAAAGCAAAAAAATAATAATCTATTTTTACATTTTTTTCTTTGGTAATTTTGTTGATAATATGAAATATAAAGTATTTGTTGTTGTTGTTGTTGTTGTTATTATTATTATTATTATTATTATTATTATTATTATTATTATTATTTAAAAAGGAACTTTATTTAGATAAGAAGAGCAGGTTACATTAATTCTTTTCATATACATGTGTTTACATTGATATTCATGAGGATTATATATATCGTGTATATTTAATTTCTTTATAAGTCTTTACAGATATAAACTAGGTAAGTGATGGATTGTCTGTTATAGGTTATAATATTAAATTTATATGGCTTCTGTAACGTTATTTTTAATTCCATTGTTTTTCTTTGTTTCTCAAAATTACCTTATTTACATTTGGATAATTAAGACACGTATATATATATATATATATGCTTGGTAACAGTTTGTTAGTTTTTAGATATTGATTTTGTAAGCTGGCATATATTTCTACTGGCAAGACTGTGTATGTTTTATTATCATATATCAATTCTTGGATTTTGTGGTTCATTTTTTTGCATTCACTTTTTGAGTATATTAAGTGAATTGACAAATGACAGAACTTCACTGATTAGAGATTTGAACATTGTTTTGTGACTAGCCATGAAAATGTCTGGGTGTGCTATTTTATTGTACCTGTTTATTAATTGTGATAATTTGTTATAAAATGTTGATGTATGTTGCATGTATTATTGCCAAAAGTGAATGTGCATCATGTGCACCAAATTTCATAGAGCATGAAAGTTACTGTGTGGACTGTAGGTGTGGATGATCTGTGGAATGCCCTGATGTCATCCTGCAGGGGGATGTTGGTTGTCTGTATGTGTTAGTTATTCCATGCTGAATATTGTTTAATATTGAGCAGTTGTAAAAGAGATGTTTTTGAGTTTCTTTGGGGTCTATTTCTGTATACAAGCATCTGTATCTTAGTAAGTATGTTGGAAAGGCATATAGATTTATTCTGAGGAGGAAATAAAAAAAATGGGCTCCATGAACCAGTTTTTAAATTTTTTAAGCAGCTGTTGTTTGTTTATTCTGTGCATCTGGGTGGAAGTATCTGGTGTATGTCTTGGATATACCAGTGCATGATCTGCCGATGTGAATATTTTATGTTGTTTGCAGTGATGTTTGAGTATATGCGATTCTAAATTGGTCAATAACAGATGATAGATCATAATGTGAAGGTCAAGGTTTGTTTGTAGGTATTATTTGAATTAGACATTGAAGTTGTGGGAAATGTCTGAGGGTGGCTATTATAAGGGTTGCAGTCTTCTGTATTTTAAAAATACATATATTGTGTAACCCCAAACCATTGTGTATTATTGGGCAAGTAATACATTTTTCAGATATTGACACTGTCTTTCTATTCAATAGAAGTTTATTACAATATAAAATTATTTTTGAGGTAAAAGCTTTGGAAAATTGGACTGCGGGAGAATAGTAAATTATTTTGGTGATCACTAGGATGGTTGAACAATTGTACTTTAGCATATATTGAGAAAGATGCTTTTGATAGAGAAGTAGTGATCCATTCTGCTTCATCTTTTTAACTTGTTTTGTATTTTGTGTTTCATTGCATTTGTTCCCATATAGAAGGGAAAGCCAAGGAATACTGATGGTTTGCCTTGGAAAGTTTGTGTACATGGCTTATTTGTGTAGTAACCAGTTGGCAGTCTTATTTTAATTAAATTTGAGATGGTGTGTTGAGTCATAGTCTTGAAGCATTTTCTGTAGCATTGGTACCTGCTTTCTAGAAGGAAGGCTGTAATGTCATCCATATATGCAGTTCAAGATATATACTGTGGTTTGCTTGATATTTGGATCACTTTGATAATTTGTTGTATTTTAAGTATGAACAGGTTGATTTCAAAGGCAGTGAATCTTAGGATATGGATTGTGTGGGGGTAAATGATGGAGAATTTTTGCTATTGATTTCAAGGCTTAGTAGTAGGTTAGTGAGCAGATTCAGATAAATGCATGGATTGTGGTATAAACCAATATGTTGATTAATGTATTAATGTCAACTGAGTTGAAAGCCATTTTTATATCAAGATGAACTGCAATTGGTGTATAATTTTTTTGGTTCTGAACTGAGTTCAAGACTGTTTTGAAGAACATTACAGCTTGTGAAGTAGATGATTGCTTATTTGCAAACTGGCTATTTGATATTAGTGGTAGAAGGTGTGTCTCTAGGCTACCCTTGCACACTTTTTCAATTATTTTGTAGGAAATGGTCCGATTGAGATGGGATGGAAGTTGGAGAGTGCTGTGGAGGCTTGTTTTTAGTTGAAGAGGACTATTGCAATTCGGTATAAGCACTGGATGTCATGTAGCTTCTGTGATAAGTGATTTGCAATGTTACACAATTAGTGGAAAATAAACTGGCTGAGATATGCAAAGACAAATTTTCGGATGCCATGTGATCCTGTGTGATATATATTAGGTATTGTAGCTGGTTTAGCAGCAAATTCTGTGATGCTGAATGGGGTATTTGGTTTTTGGTTTTCCAAAAACATCAGAAAAGAGGTTTGACTAGGTTGTAGGTTTGTAGTTTTTGTTGGAAGTGATGATAGATTGGTTTTAACATGTTATTTCCTGCATATGTGACCTCCTCATCTGTAAGGGCCATTGGTACCTTGACAGTAAATGCATGTTGTTAGCTGAGGCAGATTTTATTGCCAGGTAGTTCTTGAGATTGTTACAGATATTGTTTTATGCTAGAGTAAGCTTGCATATATTTTTTTGACTGGTGTGTCTTGGATTTATCATTATAATTCATCTGTGTATTTCATCAGCTAGTGCTAGTAATCTGGAGGATGGGGGAATTTGCATATAATGTGATCTATATTAAATCATAAAATGTTTATGAGTGCTAGATATCTTCAGATGGGGGTAAGTTGTATATTTTTGATATTCTGGAGCATTATATATGTCTCTGAAATAACAAAGTCTGAGGTGGCAATTGGAAGCAGTATTCAAATTGTTTGACCATGTGTAAGTGAATCTGTCTGATTTCTTCAAGATTAATCAATATGGTTTGAGCAGAGTGATCAGAGAAATGAGATAGGTTGATGTTGAGGCTGATTAGATGGTATAACAGAGGTAAGTGAAAACACAGGTCAATCCTTGATGTATGATGACTATTGTGAAAAGTATTTGCATCACTTGTCAGGAAACTCTCAGCACTCATAAGTGAAATCAATATTTTATGTAGCCATGTTGAAATAAATCTTGATATATTGAAATCCCTGATTAGTATTGTTGGATGTAAACTAGTACCAAGTAATGAGTTTATGTTTAATATAATGTTTGATACAATTGTAGGACCAGGTGGTATATACACAGATATAATGTTTAGTGTGATAATTTGATGATTAATAGTTACTAGTAGTAGATTTGCATCTATATTTTGTGATTTTAAATGACGCAAATGGACAATCTGGTGTTATGAGCAGGACAGCGCCCCCTGGGGGAGATGATGAGTCTCTGGAACATGTACAGTAACCTTCCCTAATTAGTTGTACTGAGGATCAATTTGTGAGCCACTATAGATTTTAGTTTCTAGAAGTCCTAGTATATGAGGTTGTGTAATCTTTATCAATTGTTTTAGCTGATGTAATTTTGTGATTGAGGTAAAGTCTTTTAATATTAAATGCTGTTATTAATTTTATTAGTGTGAGCAGCCTTGAATTTGGTTTGCACAGTGTTTTAATATCTGTCAAGTTTCTGTGTATTCTGTAGAAGTTTGTGAGTATAGTGCTTGATTATCACCAAACTCCATAGTTATGAAGTTCTCCATCAAGTGGGAAATCATTTCTATTAGAGTATAGTTTCCATCTTTTTGGCTCTTTTAGATTGTTTATTTTTGCTTAGGCAACCAGGTCATCTTTTGATTTCTGTTGAAGTTGCTTCTGTGAAGGGAGGCATAGAGTTAGTGACTCTATGATGTTTGCAAAATTTTTGTTTATTATTATATGCATCATACATTGTTTTTGTTCAGTTAGGTGTGTGTTATTATTATTATTTGACTTCATTATGGAGTATACTTTTTAAAAGTGTTTATAAAATAATGTAATTCCTCTTCCCCTGTTGTTGTTGTTGTTTTGTATTAATCTTTGCATTCATTTCCGTATAATTTGTTTATTTTTGTATTTATACCAACAGTTTTGACCAAATAAAAATCTTCTTCATAGTTTGCAGCCTATTAATCAAAATGTTAAATCATAAATTTTAAAAAATAATAATTCCCACATTCTAATCCAGATTTAAAAATAATTTAATACTTGTTTTAATGTTTTTGTTAATAAGATATATTGTAACAATCCAGAGAAACAGGATTGAACCTAAGGTGATGACACTCATCATCATCAATCCCAGTTAATGAATCAAATTTATAGAATATAAAACTAATAAATGAACTAGAGCATGAGAGATCAGCAAAAACAGACTAAATATAAGTTCACCAGCATTACAGATGAATATTTATCATTCATCAACAAGAACAAATAAATAAAATCAACAGACAATCTTGTGACTGGATTTGAAAGTGAGCCACTATAAACCAATCTAATTGTTTATCCACTGCAAAAATTTAGGGCAGCAATACAACACAATAATTTGGATGAGAAGACTTAGGTGCTAATTCATCAGAATATAACAGTTAATAAATAATGCTGGGATATGAAAACATGCTGATCATAATCAATATCCTGGTCACTTAGCACCATTAATGTATTGGCTAACTATAAACTTAATTTCAAATAAATCATAAAATAAAATTTAGTGTATGATCATTAAAGGATATCCCCTTTGTGCCATCCAGCATTATAGAAAAGTAATGAAACTATCAGCAACTGGATGTCTGTAACACCAAACATAAACCCTAATCCATACAACTGACTGTTATGCATGAATTTAGTTCAGGGAGCAAAAGTGTCTAATTGTTACTGTGAGAAATAGATAATAACATATAATAATTTAAACCTATTTTATGATTGAATAAATGCACTGGAATAAATTAATGAAATATAAATTTATTATTACCAATACCAATAAAATTAAATTAAGGTTTGTTGCTTATATACATATAAATTCAGCATTCTGATTTTGATTAGAATACAAAAATAAATAATCTATCATATTGTGATTTACAAATATGTCAATAGGTTTAGGTAAAATACCTACATATTAGCACACATGTGCTTGTTTAATATAAAATGAACATATTCAAATTATCATAGACTTATTAAAAATCATTTTTTATAATACATAATAATTAATTTTAACATATACATGTTTGATGACTGATTTTGATATATTCTCATTCAAATGTGTGTGCACACACTGATTTTCATTAAAAAAATCAATTTATTAAAGTTATATTATATTTTTACCAGAAAATTAATTCCATGTTAAAAATATATATACATTAAAGCAATGCAGACATACATAAGTATTACTTTTATCTTTTTAAAAATCAAAATTATTAGTACATTTTAAGTAAAAGTTTTTTTTTAAATATATATATTGATTCTTTTGCAATCCTTCATAAAAAATTTTTTTTTCCAGATTGCTTATAATTAATTGTAAACAACTTTAAAAATATTACTAGCAAATTATTTTGTTCTCCAATATAGAAAGATTTTTGGGCATTTTATTTCAAAAGTAAAATACAAACTAAAAATCAATCCTCTGTGTTTAGATGTATAATTGAAGCAAAGTTTATTTACTTTTAAAACTTGTAATTTAAAGATTTTAACTGCAAATTTATTTAAAATAATGTCATTTTTCAATAAAATTACTAACCAAATAATATATATTCTTTAAGTATATCTGTTGTGTGCACTCTATATATACTTCTGGCAATAATTATACATTTGTGCTCCTTTACTTATGAATGAAATGTTTATGTATAAACTATAGCATGATAATCCTTCAGCAAGCTGATTTGCACTGGAATCTTTTGGTAAGCTTGTCCATTCTAAAATAATTGACTGGCTTAGTGAAATTATCAGAAAAGATATAAATCAGATAATTTTTGGCTTTCAGTCAGCACCATTCATTCTCTATAATTTTATAGACTTCAGGCATGCTGTCATAATAATATTTCAATTATTTCTTTATCTTGGCTAAAAAAGGGAACAAGTTAATGACTGTTTTCCATTCACCTTAATCCTTTTAAAAAAACTTTGTAAGATTTTATCAAAATATTTAATTAAAAAAATCTGAATCTAATTAAAAATAGGTAGAGAAATTATATAATTACCAGTATATCTATTGTAACATAAAACTAGCTTGATTTATATATATTTTTTAATTATCAAAATCAGAATAAAATGTTAAATAGACCTTTTAAATGTTTAATATACAATAATTTATTAAATTCAAAATTATTATTTAATTCTTAACTGTTATTCTAGTGTAATATAATAAATTTCTGCAAAATAGTTTGTGCTTATTTTTATTTTTCATTCAACTTTATATATTTATGCACAGATACTACTATGCCATGAGACACATAACAGTCTCAATAAATTTTTTAAGAATATTGTAGTGTCAAATCTACCAAACATAAATATAAAGATACATAAAAAATTGTATGAAAATAGATGGTAAGTAAAGTGATTTGTTATTTATATTTATACTAATTGCTTAATATCATATATTCACAATCATGTAAATCACAAAGACAAAATTAAAATACATCTATACATAAAATTTTGATCACAATATTTAACTAAAATTCAAATATGCACTAATATCCTTTTATATTTCACACATTATTTAAAAATAAAAATATTGAGTATTTTTTCTGCATATATTTTTAAAACATGTTATAGTCATATCCATTCTATATATTTAGATGTTCATTGTTTTCTTAATTGTATTTGTTCAAATTATTTACTATATTGCAATATAAATTATCATACTCCTAACAATGCTGATATAATCTGATTATGTATTTTTAAACCTCATCATATTTTTATAGATTCATTTTGCTTTTTAATTAACTTACATTAATAGGTAACACTATGCCAATGTTGATTTCTGGCAATTATATTTGATAATTTTCAAGAATGCTCTATCAAGTAATGGGATTTTTAGATTTATATTTGTAAAGGTAAAGTTCACCCATTTCATTGTATTCTCTCCCTCGTTTTTTACTTCACAGTAATTGTCACTATTATAAGTTTTTAAATAAATGAAATCATTTCAAATTATGGCCAAAAACAAAATATTTTCAGCTAGATCATTTTACTTTAAGTGATTGATCTGATCAAATCAGTTTATTTATTTTCATTGCAATCCAATTTCATATCTGCAAAGAGCAAAATTGTTTATCCCAACTTGAACAATTCTAATTTAGAGTTTTAAAAATAACTTCCCAATCCAAAATTTTACCACAGAGTTTTTATTAAAACTCTACTACTGCCAATATGCTATGACTCTCTTAACTGTTAAATTCTTTAATATTTATGTACAATTCAAGAGCTATAAACTGTAAGTAGCTAAAGTGTCTTAGCTTAATTTTAAATTTCATTACTAATTTTATTATAAATTATTTTATGCAGAAGTTGCTGAAAACTCTTAATATGCTGTATGCAAATTAATGCAATGCTATCAATAAACTAGAAAATACAGAACAAGACTACCTGTACATTAATCTGGATCATGTATAAGCATTAAAGTTATTGACATGTTACAATGCAGAGTATGAATTCTATATATTAACATAATTTCAGAATAACCCACAAATTATTATAAAATCACTGTAAAAAGTCAGAGGAACTGGCAATGTATCATATTTAACAACCTCTCAATGTTAAATAAATCAACAGTTAATACACCTGGATCTCATTTTATGTGGTAGATAGTTTCCTCAGAAAATGTGCACAAAAGAAATCACACAAAAATAAACCTAACTTACATTGAAAAATGGGGGATAGGTTCTGTAATTTTCAGAAATTGGCATAAAAGCAAAGCAACAAGAAAAAATTACTTTAAAATTCGCATTAAAAAAATAAGGAAATAAAGTATGACTAATAAAAAATTTCAAATATTTGAAAAAAATTAATACAAGACAAACTTTTTTTATTAACTACAGTATTTAATTTTACATTTTTCTTACATATTTTAATCATTACTGCTCTTTGACAATATGGTTCATTTGTTAACTGGTAAGAAATCAGATTCGTGATGTGATGTACAACTAACGCCACTTTCAGTCTTGTGCTGTGTTAATGGTTTTTTGTTTCTATATTAAAAAAATGAGATCGCAATCAAAACAAAAAGATTATACATTATCATTAGAAAGATTATTTTCAGTTTATAAAATCAATAAAATCTTCATTATTATTTATTTTAAAAATCTAAAAAAATATTTATTTCTGTTATATCTAACAAAATACGTTTTAAAAGTTTAAAATTTTTAAATATTTATTGCAATATTTTTATACATATGTATAAATCTATTATTATTATTATTATTATTATTATTATTATTATTTACTCATTAGTATAAGTAGATTATTTACATAAAAGCTAAGATTCTAAATACAGCTTCAGGCCATATCCATGTTAGCTGCTAATATAATGTTATATTTTTGGAAAAAAAAAATTTCAAATCAAAATAAGTTATTAATAATTTAAATTTCTTGATATCTAATAAATATAGTGAAATATGAAAGATATTAAGAAGAAACATGAATCGCATAACTTCAAAATTGCATTAAAATAATCTGCATAAAATGAGACCCAGGTGTATACATAAATATTAATTGTGATATAGATAAAATCTATGTAGAAGTTAATAAAAACTTCAGCAAACTAGACACACACACACACACACATATATATATATATATTTGCAGTAAGAAAAAAAGATGGAATTATTACTAAAAAGAGGGATGGCATATATATATATATATTAATATGATTCCATCAATAAATGAAAAAGTACCAAATGAAGCCATTTGTACTTTAGTTTAGATCATGTCTAAGCATTCAATTTATTGACATGTTACAGTGTACAACCTGAATTCTATATGTTAATGCAATTATAATTTACATCTATTAACTATTGATTTATTTAATATTCAGAGGTTGTTAAATATGCAGCTCAGATTTTCCATCTGATTGTTTACAGTGATTTCAGAATTGATTATTGGAGTCCTAAAATTATGTTAATATATAGAATTCAGTCTGCATTGTAGCATATTATTAAATTGAATGCTTATTTGTGATCCATGCTATGGTACAGGTGATCTCATTTTATGTATTTTTTGTTTATTGACAGAATTATATTAGTTTACATATATTTTATGAGATTCTTGACAGTGACATAGTGTGACTTTTTTTAGGAATAAAAGCACAACACATAATCTTTCTTATAATGTTTTTATTTTACTTGCTGTAACAATTTTTATGTAATAGTTAATATATACTTATTACATACATCCAGATTAATTCTCTTATCTGTAAATCAGGTTGTGACTAATTAAGAATAGAGAATTCATTATCAAGATTCTTAAGTTTTAACTATTAATTACATTTTATCATTATTTGAATTTCTTATAATCAACAAATAATGTGATGATCAAATTTATTATTTGCCTTATGTAAAAACAATTCAACTGTTGGTAAAAAAATTATAAGTTAACCAAAATTCCATACAAAAAATAATGAGCTTGAATTGTTCATCTTTCTTTTTTTATGTTTTCAAAAATAATTTAGAGAAAAATATGGAATTCTTTTACCTGTTAATTATACTATGACTAGTTTAAATATAGATAATGAATTATCATTATATTTTTAATCTTCTAAATGCTTTTAACATTCTTCAGTTTTAACTTTAAATTACATTTTAGCATTGTTTGAACTGTTTATAATCAATGCGTAATGTGACGGTCAAACTCATTATTTGCCTTATATAAAAACAATTCAGCTTTTGGTAAAAAATTGAAAGTCAACAGAAATTCCACACAAAAAAATAATGAGTTTAAATAGTTTTTTTTGTTTTTTTTTATGTTTAGCAAAATACTTTATATACACTAATGTACTTATTGTCCTTATTACACTATTGTACATGCAACTTATTGGATCAATTTTGTGAGGTTGAATATGCATGTATTTTAGTGATTTTTTAAAACTGAATTTCAGTTAAAACTTTTGAATGTTTTAGTGAATTTTTCTACAGAAGCACTTATTCAGTTCATCCCTGATTCTCAACAACTTCTGCATAAATTTCATCTACATTTGAACTATAGCAATTAGTATTTATAAATTACTTTATATATTTAGTTTAAATTTTTGATTTTAGTTTTTTTTATCTTTCCCAATATGCTTCCAGAGCTTCTCAATGTATGAGTTCTTGTCGCTGTTTTTTCACTGATCTGTGATTTACATTTGTTTTCTTTTAATATAACTTTTATCATTATACATTCACAATATAAAGAGAACAATTAGGGAAACAGTGTAAAACTATATCTGGCTTCTTCTCTAATGTGAAACATGTGTAGAAAACCTTATTTAATCCTCCTTCACATTGCAACTTTTGTTGTTCTTTCTGATAAAAATTTATATAAGCTTTTGATTTTACTAGTAAACCATTGTTTTATATCATATATTTGCAAAAAATAATAATAAATACATATTTGAATTTTTCAAATATTGAAAAAATTACATCATCAATGGAACAACAAAAGATGTTTTCATAACTGAATGGTTTGCAGAGAAGAGTAATTTTAGAAAATAAATTATTTTTAATAGAAATTTGTATTCAAAATGCTAATAAATAAATGTCAATTTCTGATAAATCTATCAAATTCTGTTTTAAAATATTTAAATTGCTTTCTAATTCTTATAGTATCTTACAATGATGTATTATGTATAATTTTCATGAGATGGGGTAATCAAATGCTATCATTTTCTTTGTTGACATTATATTAGGATACAACCTCCTATTTTTAAACTATAATATAGATATAATAACAATAACATGGTCCATAGTTTTGACTTATAATAACTATTACACAAATATTGTATAAAAATAATCATGATGCTTAATAATTATCATCCAAAATATCATTCTTAATTATTCGCAAACTGATCTCTAAATTTATTCACAAATTTCCATGGACATTGATAATAAAAAAAAGTAAAAAAAACAAACAAGGCACTGTTAAAACTCACTTTTCCTTGCTGCTATCAAGCCAGGTTTAATTTTTTAAAATTAAAACATCAATCTATTAAAATGTTGTGATTTTCAAAATTAAAAAAAAAATAGTGGAATATTTCAAAATACAGCTGTAGAAATGCAATTAAAAAAATATAATTATAGCCTTTTTTAGGATTTGTATGGCCATATGCCTCCACCCTGATGCTATGTATATTTAAGTAAAGATTCTAGTCTCTTGCAAAAGTTCCTCATAAAAATGGTGAGATTGCTCAGGTTCATTCACTTTTTTGATATTATTATAATAATTTACTACAGTTAATTAAATTAAAGAGATTGTCATAATCAATAAAGCACACACTGCTTTCTTTATAGTATTACCTATTTTTTAATTACATTATGCTATCCAACTTAATGACTTAACATTTTTCAAAATTCTATGCCATTAGTTGAAAATTGTAATATAAATAATGTAAATACTAGATGCATTGTTTTTTCCTCTTATATAAAGTCAAAAGTCTCTGGCTGTAATTTATTTTTCTAGAAATCCTTCTAGTTATGTTAAAGAATTCATTGCTCTATGTGGTTTAGTGCAATGGGTGACTATAATATCCTGGAAAGTAAGGTCTTTGGACCAATTCCAGTTTTGGTGCTTCTGCCACTGACATTACTTCTAGACTCAGATAAGAAACTTATTTATTTTTTATTAATTATTATCAAATTATTTTCTCAGGTCTCATCCACTGTTTTTTGTTTCCTATCCATAAAAAAAACTGTTTTATTAATTCCACTTTATTCATATTATTCATTTTTATTATAAAGGTGTAAATAAAAACATTGTAAAATTATTATTTTTTCATTTCCTTTAATTTTTCTCATTCCTGATCTTTCTTATGTACTCCAAAATAATTGTTCAGTAATCACTATGGTAACTGATTAAGTTTTCTATTAATACCATTTAATGATTTTTAAAGAAATTAATATTTGCATAATGTTAATTAGAGAAAATTAGATTACTGATTAGATGGAGAAGGTAGTGCTGGTATGGAATATATGACTTATTATTAGAAAAAAGGTAACTTTGACAATAATGTATAAAAGTATTTGGTTCATTATGCCACAATAGTAAATGTTGAGGTTTATTTTTTTTTAATGCATCTAATTTAGATAAGTTCTTAAAAATTATATTATCATATTTTCTGATTAATTTGATTTAGAATATAGCTCTAACTTTGAAATGACTGTAAGATTCAATTTAGTATAAATTAATCAATTATTAGCTTATTTTATATTAAAGGATGGAATATTAAATAAAAAAAATTGAAAAGTTTTCAAGTTAAAATTTATGGTTTTTTTTTTAACAGAATGGTATTATCAAAATTGCATTATTTATCAGCAATTTGAACAGTAAAATACAAAGTAAAATATATTGTAAATAATACTATTAGATAATCAAAAAGGTATATTTTTAGAATAAAACGTATAACATATAAATATAAGCTTTTTAAATTTAATTATTCATAAGATAAAAACTAACATTTATAGATGAAATATGATTATTTGTCAAATAAATTGAAATGCAGGATATAATTAAATATATAACTAATATATATATATATATATATATATATATATATATATATATATATATATATATATATATATATATATAATGAACTATAGAAATAATCAATTATAACTACAGAAATATACAGAGTTCGAATATTAAATAAATCAGTAATTCACATTTTTAATTTGTTAATATTCAATTGAGAGCATTTTTGTCATCATCATGAATTTTCAAAATTTATATTAAGAATCTAAAATAAAAAAAAACACAGTAATTCTTCACCTATAATTAATTAGTCTATACAGTGTGTGAATCTACAAACTTTAAGAAGTTTGATGTGTATTGAATATTTTAAATAATGTGTGTTTTTTTGTAGAAAGATGTCAAAGTACCTCAGACTTTGAAGTCACTCTTCCTATTCAATGGTTAGGCATAAGGCTGAGTGTGATTGTAGGTTTGCTTTGATATTATGGATTGAGGGCTCCAGTCCAGATATAAAACATCATTGACATAACATGTGTTGATGAGGTGAAGTGTGTGAGAAGGGTGCTGGAGGGATTATGCCTTTGAAATGATTTAGATATAGGTTGGATAGTTCAGTTTTAATTATGTTTATTGAAAGTTTTCTATTATTTGAACTGTAAAGTTCAGTGATATCCAAGGAGATATTTTATATGCAGGCTCAAATATGTAATTCTTTACATGGCTGATAAAGTCAAATGGTGACTTGATAGTGTATTTGTCATAACCAAGCTGGTCAATGAAACATTGCTTGATCATTTTCACAGTATTAAAATAGTGTCCACCTCTGATGTCCAGCATTGGTCTGACTCAAATGTTAGACTTATGCATCTTGATGTTGGAAAATATTCATGCAGAGATAGTCATGGATGGATATATTTTGTAGTACTCATTGTTAGTGAAGATCTTGTTGCAATATTTATGCAATAATTCACTGAGAAATTTACCTTTATTACACTTTATGTTATAGGTGGGAATTGTATTGAATTTTAGATTGTTTATTTGAAGCCACATTTTATTGGTAAACTCAGATTTCGGAGGGAAAATGTGTTACTTTTATTTTTCATTAAGCAGATTATGCCATTTTATAAGAGGAAATATTTGGTGTTATTGATGTGTGAACTTCAGTTTAAGTTTATAGCTTCAAAAGCTTTATGACCAGACACCTTGAACTATATATGTTATTAAATTATTTTTATTGGGGTGCCTCTACATCAGCTATTAATTCCATTATTAGTTTATTCCAATGGCTCCTGACATATCTCAGTCCGTGTTAAAGGATGGTCATAACCAAAGTGTAAGGAGTTTTGTTGGTGGTGTTGACAAAGGCATTTTTATTATTATTATTATTATTATTATTATTATTATTATTATTATTATTATTATTATTATTATCCACAGTGAGAATATTTACTCCTTGTTTTTTAGTGAGAAAGTTGAGTTTGTGAAAGTAATTTTTTTGTACCTTCACAGAAACATTGTTACATTTTTTCTCAAGAAACTCAGGAAAGGTGGTTTACACCTAGATTTTGTTGAAGTGCTTTTTATTTTTCTTGAGAGCACTTTTACATCTTTTGATGATTATCTTAAGTAAGTTCAATTGTAATAATGTTATAATTCTGTCATGGTTATATATAGACCTGCTAATTTTAATATGACAGCAGTTGGGAATGATAATAAAACATGTATGTGCTTGGAGAAATTTGAGATGCTGGGTTATGGTACTAATTGACAGACTGATATGCAAGATAGGTTTATAATCTATTATGTAATAAAAAAATGTGCAGACTTCTTTTGTACAATTATAATATATGTTAAGTGCATTGGTACACAGCAAAAGAGAAGCTGAGCAGAGTAAAAATACAATGGCTTAGGGTTTTTGAGGACTTATTGGGTCCTCATATTTATAGCAGAATAAGAACATGGTGGAATGAATATATATATATATATATATATATATATATATATATATATATATATATATATATATATATATATATATATATATATATGTAAGCATACATGTTACATGGCACACAATAACATAGTGTATGTGCACAAATATATATAAAGTCAGAAGGAAAAGTAGAAATAAAAACAGACAAAAATTTGGTAGATATTTTTTTTACATTTCTTGGAATAAAATAATCATAGTAAAATATTAAATAATTTTGAATTTAAAATATAATTTTAAGATAAATAAACATTTAAAAAGGTCTAAATAATATTTTTATTGAATTCTGATTTTGAATTTAAAAACAAGCATGGTTTATTTTTGAAATATTTTAATTAATGCTTGCATACATTTTACTATCTAGTTAAAATATGTCAATTGAACTTTAATAAAATTCCAAAATTAGCTTGTAATTAAAAGTAATTTGAAAAGATTAAAATTGTTTTTAATCAACATAAGAAAAAGAATTTAATTAGTGTATTTTACCCCATCCAATTCTATAAAAGGGTTGGAGGAAAAGATTAGAGGGTATTTGATTAAAATATTTTGTTGCAGTTTTCTGTAGTTGGAAGTAATTATAGCTGGCCAAAAAAGATGGCTAAAAGAGTTATACAGAAAACTACCATAAAGATGTAAGAATGCAAGGAAGCAGCAACTCTACCATTCATGATGGTGGATTTTTATTCACATGGGGAAAACTGATCCACTTATTTGTGTTAAAATTTGTAACTACTTAACTCCCAGAAAGAAAGAACTGATTGAATGCCAACATACTTGATTATGCTTATCTTGTTGATAAAAAACCAGTCTACCAGCTTACCCAGAGTCCATTAGCTTCATGAAAAAGTTGGTATACATATTCTGCTATTTATCTATACTTGCAATGAACCTTAGATAAATGCATTGTGTCACATATATAGACTGAGTTTTTTATAGTTCCTTAAAATGACATTTCAACCTATAACTTAAAGCAAAACAAATGAATAATTTGCTTGAATCACATGTCTAAAAGAAAGGAGCAACCCACAGATGATTTATATATATATTATTGAAGAAATTGTTTTTAGTAATTTCCTAAAAATGCTATTTTAATAATATTAGCAAATAATTTTGCTTAAGTTAAAAAAGAAATTAAACAGTAAAGAATAGATGATTCTATATTATTCTAAAAATGTAATAATTAAATTACATAATCTGTTAAAGGCTGATTTTATTTTAAAAAAAATTTGATAGCATTTTTTTTAAAAAAGGAAACATGTTTAATAATTGATCCATATTTATTTCTTTATATGTTACACATGTGTATGTAAATTTTATATAATCTTAATGTATTTTTATGAAGGAAATAATTATGGAAAGTATATTTTGAATAACTTTTATTACTGTGTTTAATTAAAGTATGATGTAAACATCCTGTGTGCATACACATGCACACACATATATGTAAAATTTTAATTAAATTTTATGTGTATATGATGATTCAAATATGTCTAGAAATTATAATGTCACATGTCTTTTTCCTTCAGCAAGGCATGTCAGATAAACACATATAAGTAAATTTTAATCATTTAAAGTATTTTTATGTAACTTAAATTTTTTTATAATTATGTTATGATTATTCAAATATATCCAGAAATTATACAGAATGTCTGTGTGTGATATATGTAGGTGTTGTATATGAATACATATGTAAATTCCAATAATGTGCTATTACTTTCAATATATGTGAAATTTATTATTTAAAGTAATAGCGCATTATCGGAGTTTGACTTCTGGTGAAACTTGGAATCACATAACTTCAAAATCGTGTTAAATAAGTCCGTGTAAAAAGAGACCCAGGTGTATTCATATTATTTGTTCTGAAATTAGCCTCACTATCATTGTGAAATTAACAATCAAAATTTGCTCAGAGTAGCTAGAGATGACGATATTGATTGTATAAATGATTTGAAATCAATAATTATGAAAAATATTAAATGGAATCTTCAACATTTATTTTTATATATTCTCTTAGTAAGAAAGTTAATATAAATGTGAAATAAGATAAAGTAATAATAATAGAACTGGTTGGGAGGTCTGAGATAGAGATTTGGGGGTTATTTAAAAAAAATAGTTATTTGATTGTCTTAACATTTTAAACTTATTGTCATTGAATTTTATAAGTCATAATGATCATTTTGGCAACTGTTAAGTGTGTGAATTTAATGTTCTAAATGAATCTGTAATATATTCTATTTAAATTAAAGTAAAATGGACTGAATTTAAAAAATATTTCAAATAAAATAACTATTTATGATTTTAAATAAAAGAAAATATCAGTTTAAAAGTTTTGATAATGACAGTAACTTAATTGTAATATCATAAAAAGAGATTAAATAATAAATTGACTGCTGTTTGCTTTGGGTATGATTAGCATAATCTTTATGTATAGGTTAATGGAAAAATAAATTTATTTTCATGGTATGGAAAGCAGATGCTAATAGTTAAAGAGTATTATCAACATCAAATATACATAAACTCATAATTTAACACTGAAAGTTTATTAAAAATAAAAGATTAAATCCTCAATATTTATAAAAGAGAGTATTCTCTTTTGTTTCAGTAGAGAGCAAATGTTTTTGTGAAAAATAAGTTTTGTTTTTATTCAGTTAAAATAGTCAGTTCTGAGTTAAAAGTGCTTCATTAGAAAGTTTAAAATATTTTTTCTAAGTTTTAATTAAGATTAATTCAATTGCAGATCCCCTATCCAATTTGTCGCATCAATTTTAGAAATAAGTAAAGCAAACATAAATTGCAATAAGTAAACCAACATTGTTTTTGTTTATAAAAATTTTCAAAAATTTCTATATATAAAATATATCTGCAACATAATGGCAACTGTTTTCTCTACTAGTATAAATAGTCAACAGCCATTAGCATTATTCATTCGTATAAAGTTAGAAAATCATGTGAATGTTCATGTTAAAGTTACTATTTTCATCTATCAATATTATTTATTGGGAATCATTAAAGTTTAATAAATAAGCGCATATCTGCAATCACGTCTTCCATTCTTATCCGGATAATTCTTTTTACCAATAAACAAAAGAATACTTTATTATTCTTTTGAGCTTAAAATAAATCTCTGATTACATTCTTGCTAGTGAATTCCTTTAATCTCAGGACAAATTTACTATATATATTTACATATTTAATAAATTAATCTATGTTTATCGATGTAATGCGCATATTATAATTTTTTTATTATTTTAAATGTAGTTATTAAATGCTTTGGGGAAAAAGAAAAACAAACATATTTGATTTGAATTTTTAATAAAATTTATAAATAAATATGAGGTTTATGTATTATTAAATAATTGATCTAGCAATGGATTTTGATACGACCAAAGACAAATATGTTTGTTTTCCCCATATATGCTATATCAATTTAAAATGATGAATAATTAATACAGTAAAGTGATAAATCATGATTTTTTTTGAAGATTGAAGGACAAAAATTCGAAATAATGAAGCTGATAACAGTTATCAGCTTCATTAACTGAGTGCAAAGCACACACACACACACACATGTTTCAAAAATTCGAAAAAAAAAAAAACAAGGAAAAAAAAGAAATTTAAATCATTTATTTTACTAAACTAAATTAATATTACAGATTCAGCCAGAATTCTGCCCAACCCTCTTCTGTGTATTTAATTTAACATATTAATGATCTTAAAGTCAACATGGGTATAACAACAATATTGACATCAACAAGGTCTTTGAGCATTCCATCATCAGATTTTCAATAATATGGGTGGCTGAAGAGTTGAAGGGTGGAAAGATTGTAGTCTGTTCATTAAAGTTTGAAGATTTGTTAATTTAATATAGTTTGAGCACTGAATATATGTGTGTGAGAGATGATGATTTGGACCAACTGATGAGTGCTGATTCAGCATGAAATATGTATATTGAAGATACATTTATTTTTTTCACATGTGTATAGGCTATATAAAATGAAGTTGATAGCTGAAGGGAGTTTGAAACTCTGTGTTCAAATCTCTTCTAATTAAACATAATTAAATATAAGTCATGCTTAATTTAATGAAATTATATTTCCTTGTACTAATTATTGCTTTAGAAAGTGAATTAATTCTAATTTAGGTAAATATTTTCTAGCTTTAAAACATACAGTTAGGAGCGACAATGTTATATATTTTATATAGTAGTACATTTGGCTGTGTGCATGATAGATATGTAAATAAATAAAAAAACTATGAGCACATAGGTGAAAAAAATATTTTAATATTTTTGCAGATTTTCATTTAATATATAAATGATGCATTAAGTAATAATTTTAATTGTGCAAGAATTGTGTGTGTGTGTGTATATATATAAAAAAGACTCATTTATTTATTTATTATCATTATGTGAACTTTTAATGTATTCATTTTTATTGGTGATAGAAGGTCACATAAAAGTTTATGTGTTTTATCAATGTAGCATAAGTATAATCATATTCTTGAAATAATTTGGACATTGTAGTCATGTTACAATGATAACCAGTTCTTTGGATTGAGATTATTGCAATGAGATTATATGATTTTTGATTATTTGTATAGATCATTTGACTATATATGTGGAGTACCACAATTAAAGTATTGAAGTAAATAGGACTTTATTCAATTAAATGAATTAGTTATGCCACATATGAAAATTACCAGATTTGCATGTCTATTTCTTTGCTATTAGTACTAAAGAATATAATTAAAAAACATGTTGATAGTTTTGTGTTAAGTAATATAATACAATAATGTAATTGATGAAAGATCATTATATAAGCAATATGATAACTCATGTTATAAATTTTAAATGAGTACCTATAGGAATTGAATTGTACTTTGTACTATAGCTAAAAATAAAAGAATTTTTTTCTATGTTAAATGTGGTGATACTTGTATTATCTTTTTGAAGTGTGATAACATCTAGTCTAATAAATTATTAGTAATAATCATTAATGTATTTATCTACAATGGGTGATACCAAAAATGTGAATACACGGAAATTTGACATCTATAAATCAAAGTGTAGCATTTAATATATATATATATATTAAACTGGATGGGAGAAAAATGACTCTGATTATATATTTAAAATCTTGATTTTTACTCTGGCTACTCTCTCACTATTGTAGCAGACCGGCCCTTCAAGCAGAGAAGTACAATACCACAGGTCAATGAACACAAGTGGTACACATAGCCAGAATGAGGCTATACAAGATATAACCTACTGTCACATTTCCAGGTTATAGCACTTCTCGGCTGTTAGATTCAAACCCCTGCCATCCAAAGCACTTTTTATGTTTTGAGGCTTACCACTGGCACCAGCTAATCACAAGTTATATAGTCAGCATGCCCAGATGATAGGTATATAATCTCACACTTGATATTTTCCCAAGCTAGCTCCTTATCTCAATTGTGAGGGGGGGGAATTTTTAACACACTTGCCCAATACTTATAATTAACTATAACTTAACATATTAGTGACATGATTATAAGAGAAAATATTAATCCAGCAACAATTATGCAAACAAATATTTTCTTTATCCACACTCATAATTAAAACACATTGTAATAAATTGTACATATATGCACACATATAGTTATAACATAATATAATAAGAATTTATGGATGCAATATTAAAGATTAGTTTGGCTGTAATTATTAAAGTTCATTATAGTCTTTCATTCAAATAAATGTTCAAGTTTTATAATGGAATAATGAGGATTATATTTACCTAGGATTTTTTAGATATCATGTCACCCTTCCATGGATATCACTGCTTGCTTATTTCCTGACTTGACAAGTACCAACTGGTTGGCTTTTCTTTCCATCGATAATTTGGCTTCTTGATTTTCCAATTTACAATAAAGGAGAGAGATTTTCAATAATTCACAGATCACAAGATGGGCATGAGTTCCACGTGGAAAACATTTGATGGTAAGGACTGGGATCGGAGGCTAGACATGCACTTCACTTGTTGTTTAGCATTTCATCCTGCTAGGTTGTCCTTCAGTGAATATAGTTAGATACACCCACATTCTGGAAATGTTGATGGTCTTTAGTCATATTCTCTTCATTAAAAGTTTTTATAAAAGAGCAATATTGAATGATATTTTTGCTGCATCTGAAATAATTTAACTGGCAGTGATAACAATTTCTTAATAAAAATCTATGAATAAATTGCTCATTCCTTTTATAAGCTTTTTTTTCCATTGTTCTATTTATCATTCTTCCATCTAGTTTAAATTTTGTATTCTGTATGAACCTAATTTCTTGCTTATATTAATCTAATGTTTTGATAAGATGATGTCTGTAGTCCTTTTCTTTGTTCCTTTAATTAATACAAATGGGAATTATTAGTTCCCTTTTTCCTTTTTTTTTTATCAATCAAGTAATCTTTAATGAATTGCAAATTTCAAAAGTTTTCTTGTTAGAGATTATATTTTTAGTTTAATTTCATTTTTACATTCATTATTTATTATTTCTCTTTCCCTTTTGTAACGTTTATTTATATACGTTGCAAAAATATTGGCATTTGGTAAAAGCTAAAAAATAAAAGTAGATTTAGATTTTTTTTTTGACTAATTTTTTTTAAAAAAAATAATGTACAATGAAAGTTAAATTATTCTTCCGTATTTTTTTAATGTAATTAGAAAAAGTTAGAATTGGAGAAAACAAAAGACACATATTACCAATTTAGATAAGAGAAAGTAGAAATATTTCAACTAATTAAACATGGCAGAATTATGCTGAAAAAAATAAAGACTTTGTAACATAAATTTTATAAAAAATATATAAGATTATCAACGTATATTTTGACAAACAAAAGATATGCGCAGAAGTCTGAAAACTGGACCTCTAGTATAAAAAGGAGGGATTCGGTTGGAGGAACGTCTTGGTTTAGCTGATATTCTTTTGGTTGGTTTTGGATTAAAGAATCCAGACCACTCTATGACGAAAAAGTTATTCATATGAGAGTAGACTGGAGCTTTAGCTGGCATCATTACCGATGGACACCAGAGAAGCTTACGCGACTAGCCTATGGAACCAGCACCAAGATCAATTAATAATCAAAGGCCGTGAGCTCAATTCAACCCCGAAAAACTATGCATAGTTATCTACAACCATTGTGAATTTACTAAAACTTACCAGTAAGACTACTTATTCCTGATTGTGACAAAATTAAGCATTTGCAAAGAAGTCTTAAAATAATCCTGATATAGACTTTCGTTTAAATAATTTTATACAAGATCATGGAAATGAATTGTAATAAGTGAACATTATTAAATTACTTTATCCAACTGTTTTTTATAAATTGATTCATGTTCTCTCCAGTTTAATTAATTCCTAATTTAACTTACAAATATTTTTAGTTTGTTGGAATAAAAGAGATTTTACTTTTATCAACCTTTTTCATTGTGCATTATTAATAATAGTTATCAATTATTATTAAATTTATTAATATTCTTTTAGTGATATTTAAATATATAATTTACCTTTGCCAATGTGTTCAATAATCCCAGGAATAATCATTTTAAAAAATAATTCTCATTACGGTATGATGCAATATCGATTAGTTTAAAAGTATTTTCTTTTTTTTATTTGCGAGACGTGCTGGCGACAGATTTCAGTGGTCTCTTTAGAATAAAAAGACCTGGCGCCCATATTAAATAAATTAAAAGCTGATTTCATCAATAGCATAATTCTCAACAATTAATAGGCTGAGTTTGATCAGGAAATATAGTTATGTTTTTAGAAATAGAAATACAACTTTCTTCTTTTCGACATAACTTAATCAACTCGTGCACAGTTTATATTAGCGTGTAGAGGCCTAGAAAAATGGAAAACGTTATACTTTTATTCATAAAAAGGAAGAGCTAGATTCAACTTTTTATTTAGAATTAATCCTCCCCTCTCTACTCACTCTTTAATATTTAAACTTTCCTTTATTTTTAATAGAAAAAAACTAATGCAATACTTCATTTTTGCAAGTTTTTGTTTAAAAAAAAAACTCTTTAAAAATATATTATAATTTATGTTTCATTATTATCACTTTTCTTTCCTTTTAAAATTAATTTGATCAGTTCATTAATAAATGATTTCACGTGTAATGCAGAATATATGTGTTTTTAACCATATATTCATTGGCAGTACAATATATATATATATATATATATATATATTATATTTATATATATATATATATATATATATATATATATATATATATTAAAATCATGATCAACAAACACTAACAACATAGACATAGCATTTTTGACACCATTCAATGTAATCATGGTTACAAACTCTTATTTTGGCTTATACAAAACATGAATTGCAATTTATGTATTTTATCATGTGCAATGATCTAACATGTTTGATTAGTTGTTACAATAATACAAATGGTTGTCATTGATGAGCAACCATATCCCACTGGATGGCACAGTTATCACGCTTAAACTATAAAATATGATCATTCACGGGCCGTTAATTATAATCATTTTGATGCAATTTTTGTAATGTGAAAATAAAAACAAAAGAATATCATCTTTTTTAAATATTATTTAATTTTAAATATTATTTTTTATTAACGTATACAAATTAAATGATAATAATAAATGTAAAATAAAATAAACAAATTACAATTTGATTCATCTTTTTTAGTTTTCTTTTTATTAGAAAAATCAATTTTCTATCGGAGATTTTTTTACTGGGGTTACAGCTTATTTTTTTTTGTTGTTTACCACTATTTTTTATTTCAAATAGAATGACAACTAAAAGTAAAAGTTGTTATGGTTAGGTTTAGGGTTAGTTTTAGGGTTAGCTTTAGGGTTAGTTTTAGGGTTAGTTTAGGGTTAGTTTTAGCAATAGCTTTAGGGTTAGTTTTAGGGTTAGGTTTACGGTTAAAATAAAAAATATCAAAATCGTATTTTTGTAAATATTTTTTTTTACTAACATCTATAAAATAAATGATAATAATAAATGTAAACTATATTCAACAAAGTATAACAGTAATCAGAGAAAAGAAAGAAACTAAAACTTTTTTAAACAACGACAAATATATATATAAAATGTTTATAATATATGCTTTTTATGACATTTAAAAAAACAGTGTACAACTGTACTTTTCTTACTGAATATTTTTGTGTTAATGCTCTTTTTTATTTCAAAAATATACACATGGTACAATCTTAAAATGTCTCATGGAAATGTTAAAGAACAGTACGTTACTTGACACGTTACCTAATTCCAATTCACTTTATACATATATCTCGTCAACATTTACTTCTTAAAACTTCAATACACTATGGTGTAAAAAGTCTGTTAATTATTACTTTATAAAATCTGAACATTTCAATACTTTAAAATAAAAAAAAATCCAATGAAAATAACATTTCCATCCAATTCAAAAAAACACACCCTCTCCCCAAGCCGTAACCATTTTATAAACTGTGCGAATTGGGAAATGTGTTTGCTGCATAAACATACATGCTGTACTGCAACGCAACATAGCGGCCTGCAATCTGTAGTACAACAAAAAGGTTGTATTATAGAAAATGCAGTTCGAACGTGTCGGCCGTGGAAACAGCATTTTTATGCATTTTAGCATGAAAACAGCGCCATCCAGTGAGATATGGTGGCTCATCGACGACAACCATACAAACTTGTGTTAAATTAAGATTAAAACCACATATTTACTAATATAATAGATATAGATAATCCATTATACATGTTTTCTTTTAATTATCAGAAGAAATGTGTATCCAAAAAAAAATGGTAGTTACTTATGAAGTGAATGAAGACCAAAAAAAAAAAAAAATAGAATAAAAGAGGTCCAATTCATCTAAATGTAAAAAATAAAACTATTAAAAGAATGAATAATGTGTGAATGAGTTTATTCTGATACCTTTCCATGTAATAAAATTTTCTATATCAGTCTGCATAATAGATTTTAACCATAATTGTGATAATTATTATAAACTGTTAATAATAGTTATTTAACTGTGGCTTAGGCATACTTATATAAATATGATTATTTTGTCACATCTTATTTATAGAAGTTATTGGTTTATTACATAAATAAAGTGATTCTAAACAATATCTTCATATTGTGCTTGACCTTTGGAAAATTGAATATAATAAACTATTATGCTTAATATAATCTTTTTAAAGTTTAAATATAATAAAATATTGCATTGTGTTTGCTTATAATTATAGTAATATAATTTCACTGGAAACTAACCATAATATTTATTTTTATTATTAAACATAAGTTGTTTTAAGAAATGAATTAATTTTGAAGTTTTATAGTTTAACTGTTTTAAAGTAACCTTCAAAAGTAAGAAAAACAAAGTTAACTTTATATTGCAGGTTCGCATTCTCATAAGGATAAATTTAAATATATTTCATTCAACATATGTTTAAAATTTCTTAAACTTTAGTAACGTATATATTTATTTTTCATGTTTATACAATTCACATTTTTGATGTTGCTTTTAGTAAATTAAAAAAAAATGCGTGAATGTTAACTCATACAAAACACATTTTATTATCTCTGAAAATATTTACTGAGAAATTTTATCAATAAAAATTGCATGAAAAGTCATTATCAGTCATACAAACATTCTTAGTTTAACTGAAGTAATGGATTAATAAATATTTTATTAACTTTAAAAATATTTTTTTTAAATGCAAGGGTTTTTTATTATTTACATATA
Organism: Epiperipatus broadwayi; assembly: GCA_028023455.1. Taxonomy (NCBI): domain Eukaryota; kingdom Metazoa; phylum Onychophora; class Udeonychophora; order Euonychophora; family Peripatidae; genus Epiperipatus; species Epiperipatus broadwayi. The sequence continues at coordinate 7,055,254 of JAQFVV010006229.1, read as the reverse complement.
GTGATTTCTATTTATAACGCAATGGTCAATTAAAAATATGGCGACGTAAGAAAAGTCAATAATAGAAATGTCTACAATGTTTAATAAATTATTGATGTTTATTGCCTATTACAGCACGTGGTGTATAGTTAATATTTAAACCCAACCAAGCTCATAAAAATAAATATTTGAAAAATTATAAATTATTTAATGTTTACACGTACGAGTTTTAAAGAAGAGAAAGGTTAGTGTTGATGGCTTTATATTAAAGTCTATTTAAAAAGCAAACTCACAATACATTAATGTTTACCATTATTAATTTTAAATATAAATTACTCTAGTTATAATTTTAGTTTAATTAAAAAGAATTTCAATAGAAATACTAGAATAAATACACACAAGTACATATATGATCAATATTTTTAAGTATAAAATATTATATCTTTAATGCATAACTACTAGTACTTTTTTTATACGTTATCATGTGGTAAAAACGATGCCGATATCCATGGGATATATACTTTGAACATTAATTGGTATTTTCAAGTCATTTGCATCCCATCAATATAACAAGATGCGTCATATGTAAATACCAATAACGCTATGTGTTTGAAGATGTGGGAATGTACAAAATATAAAAAAATGAATTTTGTGTAAATGTGCTGTGTGCATTGCAAATAAGTTTTATTAAATAATAACATTACATTTAAACTTTATAATTTAATCTTCTTTTTTTATTCTTTTATGGATTGATTTATACATATTTATATAATACTATCTACAGCTCCATTTCTTTTTTTTTTTTTTGAACATTTAATAGAAGAGTAAGACAGAGACTTCAGACCACTCAAATAAGTATGGAGAGATGCATGTTAGGAGTAACAAGAAGTGATCGAAAATGCAGTATATGAGTAAGAGAACAAACAGGTGTTACTGACCTCATTGAAAAAATTAACAGACTGAAGTGGAATTGGGTTGCTCATATTGCTAGAAATGATGATAACAGAAGGACTATTGAAATCTTAAACTGGATTCCAAAAGATTATAAAAGAATCAGAAAAAGACCACATATGAGATGGATGAATGAAATAGGAAAGTGTGCAGGGATGATGCGGAGAAGAGAAGCTAAAGATTAGAGAAGCTGGATTGAACTTGGAGAGACTTTCATTCTGCAGTGGATTGATAATGGTTGATGATGATGATGACATCTCCATTAATGACTTTTTACATTGCAACTAAATAAAATGTATTATTTACATTTTCTTGCAGTTTCAAATGACCATAAATCTTTATCAGAGTTACAATATTCAAATATATATGGTCATACAATTAATGCATATATCATCATTATCAACCATTATCAATCCACTGCAGGATGAAGGTCTCTCCAAGTTTAATCCATCTTCTCCAATCTTTAGCTTCTCTTCTCCACATCACCCCTGCACACTTTCTTATTTCATCCATCCATCCCACATGTGGTCTCTTTCTGGGTCTTTTACAATCTCTTGGAATCCAGTTTAAAATTTCAATTGTCCATCTATTATCATCTCTTCTAGCAATATGTCCAGCCCAACTCCACTTCAATCTTTTAATTTTATCAATGATGTCAGTAACACCTGTTTGTTCTCTTACCCATACATTGTGTTTTCGATCTCTTCTTGTTACTCCTAACATACACCTCTCCACACTTCTTTGAGTGGTCTGAAATATCTATATTGCTCTTCCATTGAGTGTCCAAGTCTCAGATCCATAAGTAAGAACTGGTAAAACACATTTGTTAAAAACCTTCCTTTTCAAACACATAGGCATATTTCCTTTTAGTATCAAGTTATTTCTACCAAAAGCACTCCAACCTATGATTAATTTCCTCCATTATGTTTCCATCTGTATTAATAATCTGACCAAGGTATATGTAACTGTTAACTTCTTCTAATTCATCATAATCAATCTTTATTTTCATATTTTGAGCAAACCGATTAAACATTACTTTAGTCTTTTTAACATTTATCTTTAGTCCTACTTTCCTACTTTCATCTGATAACTCCTGCAACATTTCCTGCAGCTCTGAAGCATTATTTGCAAAAACAACTACATCATCTGTGAAATCTAAATGACTTAAATAATCTCCATTTACTTTCACTCCTTTAGTTTCCCATTTTAATCCACAAAATACTTCTTGCAGCACTGCTGTAAAAAGTTTTGGAGATATGGAGTCACCTTGTCTTACACCTTTCTCAATGTTGACTTTCCCAGTATCATTATGTAATCTAATTGTTGTCGTTGCATTTTTATAAATATTCTTTAAAATATGACAATATCCTGGATCTATACCTTGATGATCCAATGCTTTAATCACTGAAGGAATGTTTATAGAATCAAATGCCTTTTCATAATCTACAAATCCAAAACATAATGACAACTCATATTCATTTGTCCTTTCTATAACTTCTCTCAATACCTGAATATGATCTACTGTACTAAAACCACTTTTAATTCCAGCTTGTTCTCTTGGTTGGTGGAAATCCAATGTTCTCTGTAGACGAGTTGTAATTATTTTGGTAAAAATTTTATATAAAACTGATAAAAGGCTGATAGGTCTATAATTTCTAATATCTTCTTTATCACCTTTTTTAAATATTAATATTATTACTGCATTCTTCCAATCATCCGGTACATCTTTATTATTTAGACATTTGGTATATAACTTTGCTAAAAAATTTTCTGTTTCTTCACCTGCTTCTTTTAATATATCAATTATAATTCCATCATTACCTGGAGCCTTTTCTTTCTTCATACATTTAATTGCACTTCTCACTTCTTCATTTAAAATTCTGGGCAATTCGGAAGATGTAATAGCTATAGGAGGTACTTGATCTTTATTACTATATAATTCTTGATAAAAATTTTCTACCAATTTCATGATGTCATCTCTCTTTTTAGTAATAATTCCATCTTTTTTCCTTATTGCAGATATAAATGTCCTACCAATACCAAAATGTTGTTTTACATTCTTAAGACTTTTATTTTCTTCTACAGCTTTTCTTGCTAGTTCATAGTTATATTTTCTTATATCATTTTCAACTCTTTTCCGCACCATTTTACAAAATTCGAGATATTCAATTCTTTTTAGTGCATCATTTTTGTATATCTTTATATTTCTTCTTTTCTTCATAAATTCTCTAGTTTCAGTAGAAATTTTGTTGGTCAATTGCTGCTTTTTTTTACCAGCTATCTTTGTTGCAGTTTTTAAAAGTGTATCAGTTATTTTCATATTAATTTTATTCAAATCTGAATCATGTTCAAAATCTACTAATACTTGAAATCAATTTGTAAGTTCTAATTTAAATTCATTAGAATGTTTCTGAAGATTAGGAATATCAACTGTAAATAATACATTAACATTAACACGCATCTTGCACATTATTAAGCGATGATCACTTCCTGTGTTAAATCTATTAAGAACATTACAATCTTGAAATGTGTATTTCCTGTTAGTCAAAATATAATCCAATTCTGCTGTACCTTCATTTGGATGTTTCCATGTCCATTTTCTTTTAACATTTTTCTCAAAAAAAAGAATTCATAATATAAAGTTTTTCTTTTTCTGCAAACTCCACAAGTCTATGTCCTCTCTCATTTCTATTACCATAACCAAATTTACCTACAGCACTTTCATCTTTCATTTGTTTACCAATTCTAGCATTAAAGTCTTTCATAACAATTTTAAAATGTTGTTTACTCTTATCAAAAGCCTTTTGTACATCCATATAAAAATCTTCTACTACTTCATCACTATGAGAACTTGTTGGGGCATAAACCTGAATTATCTGCATTTGGTATCTGCTATTAAGTTGTATAACTAATCTTGCCACTCTGTCTGATACACCATCAATCTCCACAATATTGTTCTCCACTTTTTATTTATAATGAATCCTACTCCACTTGTATTTCCAATATTTGTGCCTTTATAATAAAATATATGGCCACTTTTTAAATCAATTGTCTCTTCATCTTTTCTTCTAACTTCACAAAGTCCAATAATATTCCGTTTAATATAAGAGAGTTCTTCTTCTAATTCTTGCAATCTTCCTTCACTTGAAAGTGATCTGCAGTTGTAAGTACCTAAATAAAAAGTCATCATCAAATGGCAGCCTGGGTCCACAATCAGGAGATTCTTAGCACCCTCCGCCTTTGGCCACCAACCACTGCCTTGGTTGGTGACTTTACACTCTCCTGGGGATAAGGGTTATGCTTTATTTTTGTCTGTCATAATTGTATATATGGATTGGAAAAATATTTATCATTTACACAAACATTCATTCTGCCTTATCGGGCACTGAGAAGAAAGACCATGGTGTTTCTTGATCTTAAACTCAGAGGTAAAAAGCCAAAAAACTCACCACGCTGGCTAATGCATGTTGTTGAGCAGCCCATCCATGTTTGTATACTATATGAATAAACACATAGTAATAACAGCTGCAACGACAAGAATGTATGGAGTGGACATTAGGAATTTGCCCTGCTCGGTTCCTTTAAGGCCTCCAAGAGGAATCAAAGGGTCTCCTTTCAGTTAATAGCAAACTCCTTTCTGCAGCCAATGCATATATATATATATATGAAAAACAAAAACAAGTTTTATATACGTAAAAACCTGCTATCACTTGTATTAATGATCAATAGATGGAGCTTTATCAAGACCTCCAAACAAGCGTATTTGTTTACATAAACATCAGAGTCACTATTCACTGACTCTTTTATTTTGCTCCACCCTCAGATCAGCTGATTTGAAGCTGATTTGCTCTCATCAGTGAGGGATAGAAGTTAGAAACTAGACCTAAATATTAACTCCAAGCGTTTATGCAAAAGGTTTCTATCAGTTTGCAAGCATGAATTTTTTAGACACCTAAATGTCTTCAAACTCAGCCTATCAAACTAGATAGCTATATGGGTCTGATATCAGTTCAGATTCTCCACATAGTGGAAGCTTCTGCAATCTATATCATTGCAAGAAAACTTTAAAGGTACATTTATGAAAAACAAAAACAAGTTTTATATATGTAAAAACCTGCTATCGCTTGTATTAATGATCAATAGATGGAGCTTTACCACGACCTCCAAACAAGCATATTTGTTTATATATATATTAAAAATGTATAAGAATATCTAATTACTGCAACCATTAAAATATTTGTGGTTTGTCAAATTCATAATGTAAGATATTAATTAAAGAAAAATGATTTCACCTTTTCACTTATGCACCTTAATAATTTATATAATAGCTCAATATTGTCATGTTGAGTACAGAGTGAACTCTCAAACCCAAATACATGATAGAGAATTTATAAAGATAAGAGCAACCATTTTATCTTTAACCTAAATTCTTAGTTACATAGGCCAATCTGATTTCTACTGATTAGACAATTTACAAAATTCTTATGATTTTTGATTATATAATAATGTTTTTTAATTAAACAGTTTTTAATAATAAATTTGTAAATCATTTATATTATTCTTTAAGGTTACAATTTAGTTTCTTTTACTTCCATTTCCATTGTAACACATTATACTTATATAAGGCGAAAACCTCAGTACATGCTCCTTGAGTACTTAATTTTTTAGCAAAAGAAAGAACTCTACAAATCATAAAGCAAGATTCAACTTTATAAAGATAAGAGGGAACCTCTTATCTCTCAACATATTTTCTTAATTATATAGGCAAATCTAAAGCATTTTGATTTGGGAGCATGAAGCTAATAAATTCTTCACTGATTAAGTCCACTATTTCTGTTAAACATTAACATTCACAAAATCTTTCGATTTACAATGAGTCAATATTCAGATATTAAATTTAGAAATATTTTGAATCAATTTAAAGTTGTAAATATCAATTCTTATTAAGCACGATGTCAGCATGTAATACTTATATACAGCATGTAATACTTATATAAGGCTAAAACTTCAGTACATGCACCATGAGTGCTTAATTTTTTTAGCGAGAGAGACCTCTATAAATCATAACGCAAGATTTGACTTTTAGTTAAAACAACAGATAAGCTGACGTTTTGAAAAAAAATTCCTACATTACAGTATGCTTTAATTATATTTTACATTTTGCTATGATATTCTTACTTTATTTATTAATTTGAGAGTAGGATACCTTTTATTTATTTCCTAACAGACTTTTATTTATTTTAAAAATATCTTTACTTTTATAAAGAAAGCAAAACTCTCCATACAGTATTGCCACCCTGTGCCAACCAGAGTAATCAATGAATGCCAGAAGGCTTGTGCATAAAATCCCTACCTAATGCCTACTCATCCAATATCCCCAGACAATTATATGCTAGTATAAGATAGTGATCATGTGATCTTTACTTTTATTTATTATTAAACTAACAATACTTTTTTTATTTATTATTAAAATATATATATATTTCTTTTTTTCTGAATATTATTTTAAATGTTTTATATAACACATATATACACCTATGTGTTAAAAAATTTTTTAAAACAGTTTATATTGAAAACACATAATTTTATTTTTCATTTATTATCGTTTTTGAATTTATTGTGTAGTATTTTATAATTCAACTATAAATAATTGTCTTCTTTTCTGTAATAAAATATTTTCTAAATGTAATGCTAAAAGTTTTACAAAATTTTAGAACATATTTAAAGTTAATACTGACCTTAAAACATTAAAACAATTCCAAAGATTATAATTTTTTAATAAATAGACTAATCTTTTATGTTTCTATAAAAGAAAAGTTATTAAAAAAAGAATACTATTCAGAACATATTTAATTTTGATTAGTGCCAGACATTTCATTATTTCCTTATTTTAAAGAATAAATATATGCTACACAAGTTGATTTTTACTCTTATTTTTCCATAAAATGGATGAGTATATATACATAAACTCAATAAAATTTATAAAAATATGTCTTACTCAATATTATTTTTAAAAACAATTGTTTATACTATAATTTTAATTTAGGTATGCATACTATACATATAAAAACCATTTATGTTATACAAATGTCAATGTTAAAAAGTACTGTATAATTGTAGTTTGATACACAATATGTATTATATTCTAATCATTGCTTATTATCAAAACATGAGTTATTATACACTATGTATATTTGTAAAGGGGGCAGGGGGTCTTGAAACAATATAGTGTAGTTCATGGCTCCACTGTATATATGTAAAGCCTCAATAATTAGAGAATTATGATAAAAATATTCTCTGAAAATAAATTCAGTATCAATTATGTACATATATTAAAAGAATTAATGCATTTAGTCTGACTAATGTTAAAAAGTAAAAAAAAAATTAAAATAGTAGAACAATTAAAACAACTTTTTTTAAAAAAATATCTGCATCTTTCTTTGAAATGTTTTTAGAAATTAGCCAATTATTTGAACTAAACATTAAGAAAAAAAACTTTTGCTTTCTTTTTTTCTAAGAATCATTTTTAATTATTCTGTTTACATTTTATTTCTTTATTTAAAATATATAAAAAAACATAATGTTTACAAAAAATATGTTTTTAAAAAAAATAAAAAAAATAAATAATGGTAACTAAACATTGAATTTTATACATTTTAAAAGTTATAAAGTTACCCTATTCAATTGTCATCACTACTCCTAAATATATATTTAAAAATTCCAATTCTTTTCTGTGTAGAAAAATATACAAGCAAATTTTTGTGTCTATATTTTATTATTAATGTGTATCTTTCTAAAATTAGTAATACACCTGAAATGATGGCTATTGTGAAATATTGCATATGCATAATGCATGTTTGTTTTAGCAAGATGAAGTGTTTTTAGATATCACAACTTTAACGTCTAAAAAATATTAAAAAATAGTGATCTAAACCTTCATTATTATTAGAGACAAGAGTTAAAATCATATGGCTACAATCAGGCAAATAAAAATTTATTTTAAAAATTAAATCATAATGTACTCATGAAACAAAAAAGTCCTAATACATTATTGAGATAATTTTCTAGTTATATTCACAAAGAATCTTGTAAGTTAACTTGCAAAAATGGCCCTGCCAATGCCAATCGATTTGTTAGATCATCTTTTATCTGCCAAAATAGAATAGCATTGTTATGATAAAAGATGAGCATTGTTTGCAAGTTCAATCAAATGATTCTTTGTGAGTGTAGTTGGAGAATTATTTTAGTAAAAATATTTGTGATGTTCTGCAATTAGGTTTATATTCACAGTGTTACATTTTTGATAAGCTATAAAACTATTAGCAAGCTTATTAACCCTCCAGCTGACTGCAAATCTAATTGGCTGAGTGATTTAAAACTCTAAACTTTTGATTGGTCAATTACAGAATCAGCAATAAAAATATATTAATATTTTAATATTATATTCATTTTAGTTTCGTTTATAAAAAGTATATTAATAATTTATCAGATTATAAAAGTGAATGAAAGTTTTTTCAAAAATAATCTTCTATTTTTTATTATAAAATATTTTATAGTGGGGAATTTAAAAACAACATTCATAACCAACTAGAAAATGTTGCATACATCATTGATTTTCTTTCTCAATTTATGTTGTGAAAAAATAAAGATTTTTTTGCTAAAATCTTAATATTTTTTTAAAATAACTATATTTTCAGCATATTTTACCAAAATACATTACAATATGTAAATAAATGCCAGAAAAATAATCTAAATTATTAATTTTGGTTTGAAAATCAAATAAACAGCTTGGAGCAATTTAAACTGTTGACAGGTGTGAAAATTGTTGTTACCGATGGTTTCTTTTTCAATTTACGTTCATGTAAACATACACAATTTTTTACTAGAATCTTACTATTTTTCTAAAATAACTATATTTTCAGTATATTCTATAAAAATAATTTATAATATGTAAGAAAAATAATAAAAAAAACATTGTAAAACATTAATTTTCATTTTCAAAGTCAAAACAAAAGTTTGAGCGATGAAAATGAGATGAAAATTATTGACAGGCAGTTTCATTTGGCAAAAGTCAAAGCAGACAATCAGAATCTACAAAGGTGTGACTTCTCTCTGCCTATATTATTGATTTTTTACTTGTAAAATAAGTCTTATGATAATTTTTAAGCTTTAAAATAAGCCTAATTACATTACAGTAATGTAAAAACTGTGGGAATTAGAGTGAGTTAGAATTGTGTACGAATCTATTTGAAGCAATCAATCCAAGGGTTAATTAATATTCATTAAAATTTAATCATCTGCCTGTTTTTTCTAAACATTTTTTTTACTTTGTCAATTCACAGGGACAAAACTCTCCATACAGCAGTGCCACTCAGTGCAAGCCAGGGTAATCAGTGGGATGCCAGAAGATTTGTGCATAAAATCTTTATCTAATACCCACTCATTCAATATCCACAGACTAGTTTCTAGTTTATGGCTTTCATCGATGATAAGCCTTCGATCTGAGAGCACTGCACCTTGATCTTATGATGTAATGCAAATCTCCAGCAGACACCTTTTATCTTCTTAGCTAACTATAGATATTGGATGAGTAGGTACTGGTAGGGATTTTATGTACAAACCTTCCTGCATCAATTGATTACTCTGGCTTATACGGAGTGGTGCTACTGTATTGAGAGTTTTGCATTTGTGTAAACTATTTGTGTAAGCTTAAAGAATAATGATCATTTGATGATTAGTGGTTTAAATTTTGGATATTTCTAAGTAAAGCAATATTTTCTTTGCTGTTTACAACTTTTAATGTCAGTGATTTTTTTTTGTCTACTGAATGTGACAGATTGATATAAATAATTTATTAAAAAGTAATATATCTGATAAAATTTAGTTAAACTTTCTTGGATGCATACACATCAATAAAGTAGTTTTTAAACTCTGCATGGTGACCACATTGAAACTCTGGAGGTTAAGATCCATAAATTACACTCACTTTTTGTCATTTCTGGTGTTCAAACTTGTTATGAATTTCTGAGCAGTAAACCATTCAGTTATTTTTTAAGACATTTATTTGTATTGTGTGATTTTGTAAATGACTGAGGCTAAGTTTGCTTATATTCAACTTTTCAGCATTTAACCACTATGCAACAGCATTCACAAAAAAATCATTCACTTTTTATCTTTTGTCTGTTCATATGCTATAGTATAGCAAATTGGGATATATATAAAAGTCTAAAGCAAAACTAGTCAATGAATAATCAAAATTACCCCAAATGCACAATTCAAACAGACTAGACAAAAAAAAAAACAACAACTCTAAAACACAACCATTAGTTTCACCATTACAAGAAGACTTCACAAATGTAAAAAACTACAAAATATGTTATTTTACAGTTTTTTTTTACATTTGAGAAGTCTGCTTGTAGCAGTGAAACCATTGGTTATGTTTTAGAGCTTATTTTATTGTCTAATCTGATTGAGTTGTGAATTTGGGGTAATTTTGATTATATATGTAGGTAATATTATAAATAAAAATATGAAATTATGATATATTTTCCATGATTACTGGGTTTTAATATGCTGTGTGTATATACACATATAAAATTCTGCAAATATAAAAGTCATTTTAACTAGTAAAAAGTTTTAAAAAATCATATAATTATAGTTGCTTGTTAAGATTATATATTGCTTCAACACAGACACTTTTAGTTCTTGAACCTGTCATTTGATTTGTTCTAAATTACATAGGACACTGAAGAAGTTGATATTACATGTCAAATTTTAATTTAATTAAAATGTTAACCTTTCTATTAAAGATATGAAACCAATCTTGTCACTAACAGACCTTTCATCAAATATTTTATTACGTATAACATACTTTCAACTACTTTTTTCAATTCTCTCTCTATATAAATAAAATATTTTATTTTCTTAGTTTAAAAAAATAATAATAGTAATGGAAAATTATTCAGGAAAGTTTAAGATTTTAATAAAAATAATATTAAAATAAAATACAAAATTTATTTAATGTTACCATACTAGCCAAAAAACAATGTTTTATTAAAATTCTTCCACAACTATGGAATAATTTTAGTGAAATTTTGTTTTTTTGACTAGTATTGTAATGTTATATGCATTTTTTTATTATTTATAATTACTAGTATAGCGTTATGCAGTATTTAATTATATATATATAGGTGTGTATATCAAGTTCTTTCTTTTGAAACCAGGTGAATAACTGAGTAATTAGAATATCTTGACAAAACAATGTTAAATGGTCATTTTTAGTGGTGTTTTCCCATTGGTTGCACACCACACACACACACATATATTTTTGAAGTTGAATTATAACATTTATTATGCATGTCTTACTCATTTGAAAAGTGAAGTGGCTAAGTTTCAAAATGCATCCATAGTGGAAGAGGTTGGTCTGATTTCTTTGCTGATGAAAATGTAGTGATAATCTTGAAGATGCACTGATATATTAAACGTATTGAAAATATATGCGACAGCAATAAAATAAAAAATAGAATGGTTGAATACTCGGGAATTCATGAAAAATTCGAGCACCGGAAGTGATTTCTAAACATTGACCTCCAGTGCCAACTGTTCTATCTTTGTAATAAGTCATGCAGGATCAGTGAATTAAAGAATATAAAAAAGTTATACTCTGAATTACATTTTTGAAAAAAAAAACTATTTTTTTCTTAAATGTTTTTATAAAAAATAATTTTAAAACTTTGCTTTTTAAAATTAAATAATTAAAAAAAAACAGTACAAAATTAATAATTACTATTATCCTTTTGTCTCTTTTTTTGTTTACGAGGTGAGAACTAATTAATTTAGATAAATTGTTATTTTCTTTGTTATGTTAATTTGATAGTTCTACAAATATTTTTTTTAAACTGCTAAACACTTCTAATATGCAATTATTTTTGAAACACTAAAGGAAAAAAAGAAAATGTAATTAAATGAATACTTAAAATTTTCTAGCAAATTCTTTTCTCTAATATGTTCATCTTTTTGCCTCCCCCCTCCCACGTTCTCCCCATTTCTTATTCTGTTGTCTTTTTCATAAATAATGTAAATACTATTAAAAGAGTGAAAAGAACATATTAATATTTAGTTAGTAAAAATAAAATGCCAGAATAATCAATTTATGATAATTCTTGGAAAATTACAGAAAATAAAATTAAATTATAATCAACTGTTGTTTGATCTTTTTTTTAAAAACTGTTCTAGAATTGTTATATATATATATTTAATGTTTGATTGAGTTACGAACAGGAGCAAATTATAACACATTCTAAATTAGGTAATTGTATATATAGAAATTTACAAGGATATTTAAATGTATAGATAAATTTACAAAATGGACAAACAAATTACTATTGCACGAATCATGTTTCTAATAATAAAAATATAATTCAACGGTTTCATTAAGTATGAGTTCAAAAAAGTTTCATCATTGAAGTGGCAGAAATAAAGCCACAATCTATAAATTTTGGAGTTCAGAATCCATTATTATACCACTGCATCAACCCTTATTCTAATATAACAAAAAGGTACTTGAGCATTAGTCCTGCAATGTAATAGAGCTAGGAGGTCTTTTCACATCTGCAATAAATGTGTAATCTTGCGATGACATCAAATTGAAAGAAAATAAATCCTGCTATGTATATTGAAAATGTATGAAAACATGTTTCTCTTTTGCAAAATGTGGTTTTCTTTGTGATATTTTGACTTTTTTTTTTCAGGTCAGGTCTCTATTTTTTGTAGTAAATGTCAAATTGGTTGTTTGAGCACAATCAATTCCTGTTATTTATTACAGGGCAAGTAGTGTATGTGTATATTTTATGTGTTTTTGTAAATAATATTTTAAAAAATATATAATTTAGTGATTGTTTTGTGTATATGCAAAGTAATGTTTGGGATTTGACTAATGACTGAACAAATGTACTTTTTAGGATAACAAATTTTTGGATTAAAATGTTTTTAAATATCCATTTCTTCCTCAAAATTATATATAGAGTTTTAGTTGTGTGTGAAAATGTTATTTTTAGTTCTGCAACATTGTATTAGACCAGCATAATGGCATCTTTTATTTTACATATTTTTGTTGAGAAAATGTACTTTATAAGATAACAAATTTTTGGTTTAAAATGTTATTTTAAATATCCAATTTTTCATCAAAATCATACATATCTTATTTTTCGTAGTTTTAGTTCTGTGTGAAAATGTTATTTTTAGTCCTGCAACACAGTATTAGACCTGCTGCACCTTCTCACATGCATATCAACCTGCCGATAATATTGTAAATTTTGTGAAAATATCATGTACAAGATTCTTGTACATATTACTTTTCACAAATCTTGCAAAAATATCATGTACAAGATCTGTGTACACATTATTTTGGTCAGATCACAAGATTGCAAAGTTATCAGTGGATAGATACAAATGTAAAAAGATGCAGCAGATATAATACTGTATTGCAGGATTAATACTTAAATATCAACAAAAATAATTCATATAATGCTAGTACTATCTTCATTTTTCATTCAATCTCTTGCAGCTATCCGTAAGGCTGTTTTAATGGTTCTACATTCATTTGATAGTAGAAAGTGAAATTAAAATATATATTAATTTATTAGTTCAAAACTTGTAAGACTACTTGCTAACTCCTTTTTATTGTGATGAGTAAAAAATGTATACTTCCTTGGTTTAAATATTTATAATTACTTTAATAAAATATTTGAATAGTAATTATTTAAAATATTTTTACAATTACACTTTGATTTTGTTTAAATAAGTTTTTATTTTTGAAAGTACAAAATAAAAGATTCAAAATAATAGTAAAAATAAAACCATGATCAGTAACATGTTGCCAAACACTGTAAAATGAAACTTTTGTAATATTTAAATAAATATTTTAAATTTTAGAATATTAGTTTTATGATGATTTAATAATAATTCATTATGGTTTTAGAAATAAAATTCAATCAACTAAGATATTTATTATTTTAATGGCATTGTACTAATAATCAAATAAAAAAGTTAATGTTTTCATTATGCATTTCACATTAATATTATTTTTCTATATTTTGAAAGTTTAAATATAATTATGTTTGTAAACTTATACATCTATTAAATCAAACCCAATTTATTAAATTCTAATACAGAATAAAGGTTTAATATTAAAATCAGATAATTGAAAAAATCACTTGACAAAACAAAAATACATATAAAAGGATGCATGCATCCATGCAGCACATGTTTCCAATGAAACTAAGTTATGAAAAATCAAAATAATGATTTATCTCTAATGATGAATGTTATTGATATATTAGTGTTTCTCTACAAATGTATTTTAAATTTTGTTTTTTTTTACATAGCAAACTAGTTGCAAGACTTGTTATTTTCTATCTGAAACAAGTATTAAAGCAAAATATTATTAGCTTTGCTAATGCTAAAAATGTAGCTTCCTTTCTTAAAAAACAGAAGCTATACCAATGTAAAGATGACAAAAATTTTGAAAGCACTCCAAGTGTATTTGAGATAAGTTTTTGCTGTAAAATATATTATTCTTGTATTTTTAAAGATCTATAAGCAGTACTGTGATAATGAAAGTTGTATTGGAATATTTTTTCCCCTAGCATTATGTTTATCATAAAACACTTGGTGTGAATTTTATAACAAATTTGAAAAGATAAAATCTAGACAAAACACCAAAGTTTAAATGTAAAGTATAATTCCAATTCCAATAATACTTGTAACAACTTCACTTGATACAAGACTTTTTATTATTCTGCCCTTTATCTTAGAAATGGCAAACAATCTTGATACAACTCTGTTACAGTTCTATCAAAATATAATTAAGATTAAATGTTACTAAGAAAATCACACTTTTACCTATGGAACTCAACGTTTTTAATCTATTAAAATTTCTTTTTACTTTTTGCTATAACTTAATTTCTATTTATTATTTACATGTCTAGTACATTTTTGATATATTCATTGTATATTTATGGATTCCCAGGATGCTGGGAAACCATCATTGAAGGCTGAAATTGATAGCCAAAAGCAGAAGGTGCTAAGAATCCTTACAACTGCAGGTCATTTTCAAATAAATGATGATAGCATGAATTGGAAGAAAAACTATCTAATATTAAATGAAAAATTGTTGCTCTTTGTGGAGTTAGAAGAAAATGTGAAGGGTCAATTGTTTAAAATGTGGAAATATACATTAGCATAAAAGCATAATTATTAGAAGCATATATAAAAATGAATTTATTATAAATAAAAAAATGAACAAACAACATTGTGAAGATTGATGGTGTGTAAGATTGAATAGCAAGATTAGTCAATTAATGAAAATTACCAAATGCAGATAATTCAAGTTTATGTTCCAACAAATTTTCATTGTGATAAACAAGTCATAGATGCCTTTAATGCTAGAATTGGTAGATGATTAAAAAAGATAAAAGTGCTGTTAGTAAATTTGGTTATGGTGATAGAAATTATAGAGGACACAGACTTGTGAAATTTTCAGGAAAAAACTGTATATTATGAATTCTTTCTTGAAAAAAATCCTAAACAGAAATGTACAATAAATCATACAAATAAATATGCAGCAGAATTGGATTATGTTTTGATAGCAGGAAATATATATTTCAAAACTATATTATCTTTAAATTCAACACAGAATAAGATCATTGATTATTAAAAAGTAAGATATCAGTTAATGCAAAACTAGAGAGACAAAAAATATTAAGAAAACTTGTAAATTACTTTAAAATATTAATAGATTTTAAAGACGATTCAGTTTTGAATAAAATCAGTATGAAGTTAAATGATATATTATTAATGATTGCAGAAAAGATAGCTGGTACAAGAAAGTATTAATTTACCAAAAATGTTATACTGAGACAAGATAATATATGAAGAAATGAAAATATATTAACATGGTTCATAAAAAAATTGAATATCTAGAGTTTTGTAAAATGATACAAAAAAGTTAATAATAATATAAAAATATATAATTGTGAATCAGCAAAGAAAGCTATGAAAAGAATCAAAAAATGCAAAACAATATTTCTATATTGTAAGGAAAATTATTACTGCTATAAGAAGAAAAGACAAAACTATTACAAGAATGAGAGATGATATCATAAAGTGTGTGAAAGAGTTTTATAAAGATTTATATAGCAATAAAGAATAAGAAAACAAAGTGTCCCCTACAACTGCTATATCTTCTACATTCTCCAGTATTTTAAATGATGAAGTAAAATGTAATTAAATCTATAAAAAAGGAAAAAAAAACCTGATAATTATGGAATTATAATTGATATCTTAAAAGAATCAGGTGAAGAAATAGAAATATTATTGGCAAAGTTGTACCCCAAATGTCTAAACCATAAAGTTGTACAAGATAATTGGAAGAATAAGGTAGTACTTTTGATATTTAGAAAATGTGACAATGTATTATAAATTACAGACCTATTGGCCTTTTATCAATTTTATTCAAAATTTTTACCAGGATAAATCCAACACTTTTTTTTAATGTGCCAATGCATCAGCCTGGAAGCAAACCCTGGGACAACTGCTTGTAAGGCAGTTGTGCTAACCATTCAGTCACCAACGCTTGGCTAATTACAACTCTTTTACAAAAAAAATTGGATTTTAATCAACCAAAAGAAATAGCTGAATTCAAAAGTGATTTTAATACAATGGATCATATCCATGTTTGAGAGAAGTTATACAAAGGACCAATTATTATGAGTTGGCCATTGCACTTTGAATTTGTAGATTATGAAAAGGGATTTTATTTTATAAGCATTTTATAGTAATTAAAGCCTTGGATTATCACGATATAGATCCAGGATATTGTAATATTCTGAAAAAATATTTATGAAAATGAAATAGCCATGATTGAATTACATAATTTTAATAAGAATAAAGATAAAGAGAGGAGTGTTCAATAGCATGGTTTCATATCTGTAAAACTTTTTATAACAGCTTTATAAAGAGTATTTTGTAGGTTAAAATAGAAAGCTAAGGAAAAATAAATAAATTATTTTTTAAGTCATCAAGATTATGCAAATGATATAATTATTTTTGCAAATAATACTTCAGAGCTTTGGAAAATGTTGCAAAACTTATTAGAAGATAATAAAAAAAGTAAGACTAAAGATAAATGCTAAAAAAACTAACTTATCATTCAATGAATTTTCCAAAGTAAAAAATAAAGAAGGATAATGATGAATTAAAAGAACTTAATGACTACAAATACTTTAGTCAATTTATTAATATAGTTGGAAATTTAATGGATGATTAAAAGGAGTGCTTTTGGTAGAATTAACCCAATTTCACTCTTTTAAAAAGTTTTCTCAGAACAATGTAATGCAAATAAACACATGCAAAATATATATAAAGAAAAGCTTGGTTTAATACTTTAACAGCATGATATGCTAAGCATGCTTTCAACTATATAGCAATAGTTGTCCAAGAACCTGTGACATAAAAGAATAAACAAAAGCTGAGAATATACATAAAATATGAATATAGGATGTAAATAAGTTAATTTAAGTGAACCATTTTTTGATAGGGAGATGCAGGATTCTCTTTTTTTGATTGCATGTATGTTATTGGCAATATGCCAGATTTCTTTAATATTATATTTAGCCTTGTTTTCTTCAGAGCAAACAATGCTAGAAAATATAGGTTAGAAGCTGTGATCATGTTTAGAATCATGCTTGAAGAAAATAGATTTAACCCCAGTATTAACTATGCTGTGTAATTCTTGTAGATTACTACATGATCCCCCAATACACACAACTTGGGAATTCTGCTCTGGTAACAGCTTGTCTTTCATATTATTCATAAGGGAATTTAGGTAGGAAAGGGCGAAAAGGCCAAACTTTGTATGTTTCACTGCAGAGTTTGCTTTTACAGTGGGTAGGTCTGGATATGTGTGTAATATCCAGGGTTTTCCATTAACTTGAATAGGCCTGTTCCTAATTTCAGCTTAAAATTTAATGGTTTGAATGAGAGCTGATTTTTTTGCGTTCAATGTTATGTAAATCATTGACATGTGTTTTAATATTAGTTTTTAGATTGGATTCAAATTTACAAAGAATACATAATTTCTGTATAAAAATGCTTTGAGACTGGCAAATTCATGAGCTTAGGTGCTAATGATTGAGGGTGTGTAACACTTCACAGTTTGATGAGTTTACTAATATTTTATACTTTAAATAAGTACATTGATGCTGAATATATAGATCCAAATCAAGGAAATACAGTAGGATATCATACATACATCTTTCTTAAAATGGACAACAGAAAATGAAGAGAATTTAAAAGGTATAAAGCTTTAGATCTATATGTTCAATATGAATTGCCTTATTAACAGTACAAAAAAACAAATCTCTTCTCAGAGCAGAATTTCCATATTGTGTATAAAATAATATTCAACAAAGCAAACTGCCATTCAGGGTATTACGGGGAATCATGCCAATCTATTTACAAGAATCACATAGCACAAATACCAATACCATCAAGTTAAGAATAATACTGAGGTTAAATCTAATTTCCTTTAGCATGAGTCTAAACATGGTCACAGCTTCAGACCTACATCTGCTATCATTGCCTGCTCTAAATGAAATTATGCTAAACAGAAAGTTAAAGATTAGCATATTTCACAAAACATACATGCAAACAACAATAAAGAATCATGTGTCCCCCTATTAAAAGTGGCTCATTAAAATTAATTCATTTATATCCTATATTCAAATTTTATGCAAATCCCTACTCTTGCTTAATCTTTTATAAATATCACAGGCTTATTGGACAACTATTGCAATGAATATGAATACTGGTTAGTAAAAAGCATGCTTAGCATACCATGCTGTTAAAGTACTAAACCAAGCTTTTCTTTACATACATTTTGCATGTATTTATTTAGAAATAAAATTAAAAAAAAACATCCCTAAGTGTTTGAAAATAAAGATTTCTAATAAGTATGTTTTACCAGTTTACACTTAGACTTTGAGGTTTTGGTATTTAACAGAAGAGGAATATAGAGACTACAGGTCATCAACAAAGTATGGACAGATGTATATTAGAATTAACAAGAAGGAATCATAAATGAATTATATAGGTGACATAACAAACAACTATTACTGATATCATTGAAAGAATTATGAGAGTGAAGTGAAGCTAGGCTGGATATTTTCTTTAAGTGATGATAATAGATGGACCATTGAAATCTTAAACTGGGTCTCAAGAAATTGAAAAAGACTTAGAAAGAGGCCAGATATGAGATCGATGTTGGGGAGATGTGAAGAAAAGATGTTAGAATTAAGAGAAACTGGATTAAACTTGGACAGACCACCTTACGGTGGACCAATTATGGTTGAAAATGATGATGACAAAGTACACTTTGCTTTGAATGCAAAGAAATGTATGTGTTATTAATATGTAAATTCCAACTGTTGCGTCTTGAAGCACTATTAGTTAATCGTTATAATTATTGTTTTTTTAAACAAAAACATCAAACATTTTTTAGTGTTTTTTAATATAATCTTTAATTTTACATTCTTGCTTTCATCTGACAGCTCTTGCAGCATCAAGTCTGAATCTTTATTTCTGAAACAAATTATATCAACTATCAAATATAAATAACTTAAATAAATTTTGTTTATTATTTAATATTGATCCTAAAATTGTTTGTTATACAATGTTTTGGTAAGACAGAATCATCCTATTACCCACATTAATCTCTAGCATCATAATCACTATTATTGTATTTTGATAAATGTTACATAAATTTAAAATCAACTCAAGTTTCTATTATGCCATTATCAAACTTCATCATAGCAAAAATGCTTATAGAATCAATTTATTTTTCACAGATAGTAATTTATTAGGTTATAAAATTAGCAGTAAGTTAGTGATTAAATTTTATTTCTTCAGTGCTTTATATGCATAGATATTCACAACTTTTATTACATTCATTAACAACCAGTGTTTTGTTCAGCTATATCGCAAGTCTCATCAAGATAGTTTTAAATTATATATATATATATAGTTTATCTTTCAATATATATATATATATATATATATATATGTGTGTGTGTGTGTGTGTGTTTATGTGAATAGGATAGTCAAATTATTACATACCTCCTTATATATGTTTATGTAAATAGGATAATCTAATTATTACATACCTCCCTGCCCCCATATGCAAACACATATTATTTAATAGAGAAATTCTGTGTATGAAATTTAAAACTGTATTGATTAAACTTATTATATACTGAAAAAAGTCTTGAGTTGGTATATATACATATTGACCTTAAATTAGATTGAAAGTTTCATAGAAAATAATGTAAAGTAACTTATTTATCAGTCAGATTTCAAACATTTGTTTGAGAAAAAGCTTTTATCTGCGAACAAATTCATATATATATATATATATATATATATATGAATTTGTTATATATATATATATATATATATATATATAGATAGATAGACTGTTAATTTCCACTCATAAAGAAAATCTGAATAACATACAATTATTTGTTAAATGCTTGAAGAATTATGTGCCATCAGGCAAGTTTTGCACAATAATTTTTATTTATTTTTTACTTTATTTAACTGGAGAATTGATTTTTAGAAATATTTAGCTCTCAAATCTGTGATTCTTCTATTGTACTAAATAACACATAGTTTCATTTGTAACAGTAATGATCTCTAATAACATTCTAAAGTATATATTATTCTTCATTGTATTTTTGATTTCATAATTTTGTAACATTATTGAAGATGCATTTGTTGACATCATAACATAAAGTTTTTTAAACACTTGTCTGACTTGATGAAAGCAGGTTATGATAGAATTTACATATATAGATATATAGAGCTACTCAGAACCAAAACAATAAAATGGGTGATAGTACAAATAATAAAAGGTGAATTGCTTTGCCATATCTGTCACATAGGCTAATAAAATAGCACAAATATGCTTGGACAAATTTAATGTCAGATTCAGAACTCCCATAATTTTAAATAAAGCTCATTTACAATACAGAAGACAAAATATTAACACTGAACTGCACAATGTGGTCTATTCTGCAAACTGCAGCCAATTTTTAGGGGAAACCAGGGTAAATCATAGAAACAGAATGATTTAATAGTCATTAATGTATAAGAAATCTAAGATTTAGCCTGAAGCATCTAATTCATATAACTTTCATAATCATGAGAGAAAACACAGCAACAGCTGTGATCCAAGTTATATCAGAGTTGCATGTGAAGAGAGAAGCAATTGCAAATGCAAAAGAAGCAACATGATTCATTATACAAAATGAATATCTAATGAACCAAAAAAGTAATAGTATTCAAATCAGCAAAAAATTAACGTTCTTAGTAGACTGACCATGATTATGACATGAAACATTGAAAATACAATTGGTATAATAAACATTGTTAAAATTTTATATTTAAACTTTGTTCAAGTATTATTTTACATTGATATAGGAAACATGTTTAAGAATTAAAATATCAAAGAAATCATCAGTGGCTAATGAATTACTGGCTATAGAAAGAATTATTTGACAATGGATTGTTTTTCTAAAAAAACATTAGTAATAAAATGCACCAGTATATATGCTAGCAATATTTTAATTAGATAATAATAATAACCAATTAATGTGCTGTTAATGTGGTTCATGTAATTATTTAAATATATTTTAGTTAAAACTATCAAATGAATGCAAGACTGTAAAACAACAAAATTAAGCTTTAAACCCAATGGCAGCACTAATGTAATGTAAATAAAAATAGTAGAATGAGTTCATTTGGTGATTTCTTGCTTGCATCATAGTTGAAAATCTACTCTAGTTTAATGCATAAAAACTCTTATTATAAATATGCAATATTTACATCTTAAGACCATAAAATTATTTAATTTATATAACACACATGGGGATATATTTAGTCTCTAGTGAGGATTCAAAGTTGTGAATTGTCAAATTCTTACACATTAAAAAATATCTGTACGATTTACTGCTCACAAAAAAGCTTTAAGTCAAGTGTTGGTGGTCGAATGGTCAGCACAGATGCCTTACAAGCAGTTGTCCTGGGTTAGTGGATTTGCTTTCGGGCTGATGCTTTGACACATGAAAAAAAAGCCTTAACTGGTAAGCTAGAAGTAGCCATCTTTTAGCTTAAGTAAATCAGACATCCTATTATTAATTAGTTGCTTATGTCATTTAGCATGAAATAAAGATTTTATTTGGTATACATTTCAATGCTTATATCTTAAATTCATGAGAATATTTAATTTAATATATATATATATATATATATATATATATATATATATATATATATCAATTTAAATTATGATTTTCATGGGCTGTAGATATAAATGAAATATTTTCTGGGTACATAAAAATATAAATATATTTTTATAAATGTTGGTTTATATATATATTTTCAACAAATTATACACAGATGTACTCAGATAATATTTCATTTATATGCATCAATTTAATAACAATATAATTTACAACTGTAGTTTTTATTACTAATATTTAATCAAAAGGTAATCAGCCTCCAACATGTGTTGTTTAATCACATCACTAATTCATTGATTTTATAGTGAATATGGCCTATATAATTGCATTTAAGCACCAATATATGGCAATCATTCTTATCTTTTAAAAGTCTCTATCCTGTGTGTTGGGAGCATCCTGCATTCTTACTGTAACATTAGTGACTAAGTAACATGATTAAACTGTGCATGTTAAAGACTGTTTATCTTTTGATTAAGAATATATTTAAACTTTCATTGTGAAATGCTTAGTTTCTGGTGATAATTTTAAAATGTTGTGAAGCTTCAAATTCTTACATATATAAAAGTATTTAGTCTGATGTATTACTCTTATAAAATCATGATGATCAGTTAGAAGTGGTTGTATTTTAGCAATACCATGCTATATATGACTTGCTTTATTGATTACTTAAGTAAATTAGGAAACCAGGCACTCTTCACAAATCTAGAGCTTAATTGTAAATATAGGGGATTTGAACTCAGACTTTCAAGCACCAACCAACTATCCACACTATCTCCTACAACTGATACACATGACCACACACATGTAGAAAAGATATATATATATACACATGATTATTTATTTTTTCTACGTGTGTGTGGTCGTATGAGATAGTGTGGATAGTTGATGGGTGCTTGAAAGTCTGAGTTCAAATCCCCTCTATTTAAGTAAATTAGATAAATATTATTTTTAATTACTACATCAGGTCATTTTAATATGGGCTATTGATTTTAATTACTGCTTGTCTGTTATATCTTAGCTGATTGTTTATTCTAGTTTAGTGGATAGAAAAATTACTTTATAACTTTCAATGTTTACATCTTTTGCACATAAAATTATTTAATTTAATATATATTTATATAATAAGAAAGATCCCAAAAGGAATCTAAAATTTTAGAGTAATGTTAAAATATCTCACATTATATCAAGAAGAAATTTGATAACATTCTAAATGTATATTAGATGAAAGAAGAAATAATTAAAATAACTTGCACAAAGAAAAAACAATTAATTACTTTATATAAAAAAATAAGACATTATAATTATATTTACCGCTTGTATCTTTTTTATTACAAAATGAGAAATAAAAGAATAATAACTATTGAAAAATATAAGAGTTAAAGGGTTTACTTTAAACCCTTTATTAGAAGACTTAATAAATTTTAAAGAAATAAAGATGATGTACATTTTTATTACTCACAAATGCGATGAAATATAATAATGTACATATATCAATTTGTAGAATAGCATTATAAATTTATATAAAAGCATAAATGTTATCCTTAATGCATAGAAAAACACACAAAAAAACTGGAATTGACATGTAAAAAACGAAGTTGCATGTTTCAAATCTTAGATTCTTTAAAGTAGTTTTTATCACTAAAAGATATATATGCTATTAGTCAAATACAATTATCACATGATCACCATTTTTTATGCTTGCTCATAACTGTTATTAAAACAGGCAAAACTTTTCATACAGTAGCGCCACAATACAATTAATTACTTTTAAAGAGTATTATACAAAAAATGACACTGGAAAGTAAATTTTAAAAAGCAATAAATTATATATATTTGTTACAACATTATTTTTTTATTTTAATGACAGAATCTTTCAAAATGGTTTACATTGCAAATATCAAGCTGCATAAGATATAACGTTCGGTAATGTAATTTATTTTTAAGCAACAATATGAACTTCATTTTTTTAACTTTTATATTTATTCATGATTAGGTATTTTTGTTAATACACAAAAAAGATTTATAAAATATTCTTTAGTTTTGAGTTTAATTCATAAGGAGCTTAATTTAAAAACAACATTAAAAAATGCAAGTCTTTTTTTTTAGCATTAATGGAAAATGTCTTGGATAAATTTTGTCTTAAAATCATGAATTAATTAAAATATTTGGGTAACTTTTTTGTTGGAAACATAAATTTGAATATAGCACACACTCAAATTTAGGGTTGCTGCATATAATCATTGAAAAGTAGATTATTTTATCAAAATAATATAAATTATCACAACTACATTAGTTGTATGTAGGGTTTTTATTTCTCCCAATTTATTGTATCAGCATGAAGCACTTATACTCATAATAGAAACTGACTAGAAAAAGTGGATTTAAGAATGCTTCTTAAAACTCTATAAATATGATGTCCAAGATCTTAAAACTAGTGAATATATTTTTCAACTTAATGGCATAATGCTATAAAATCTACACTTCAAAGGCATACCATCATTGAACTGAATATGTAAAGTGAATGATTGCTTAATAAATGTTCAAAAAATCTTTTATGATAAATTTGACCATGATTTTTATGAGAAAAGCAGAGCCTACACACACCATAAAAGTATCTCCAAGACTATATATAACAGCACAATACTGATTGTTTATTTTCAAAAATATGTTTAAGAATAAAATACAATTAAGAATTACAATTAAATATGACGTTGAGTCTTTCAAAAACTACATTTTTTGCATAAGTTATATAAATCAGTATAAAATATTAAGTAGACCTGAAAATCAGAAAGCACTGTATGTGGACATTGTTGGGTTTTATAGATTAGTTTAATAGTCATCACGAAACTATATTTAAATATTTATTTTTGTTACTATTTGTGTATTTTTTTTTCTAGAGTTAGAATAACAGTATTAAGTTATGAGTGACTGCTATTTATATTTTAATTAACCACTAGTGGATAGAATTGTTTTATCTTAAATTAATAATTTTGAATACTTAATACCCATGATATTCACACTCATATATTCAATAAAATTAACATATCCATGGCATAGTGATGAATGCATTTAGGTTCTATACCATGGATCAGCAAACTATGGTCATCATCACCATCATCAACCATTATCAATCCACTGCAGGATGAAGGTCTCTCCAAGTTCAAACCAGCTTCTCTGATCTTTAGCTTCTCACCTCCACATCATCCCTGACTACTTTCTTATTTCATCCATCCATCTCACATGTGGTCTCTTTCTGGGTCTTTTACAGTCTCTTGGAATCCAGTTTAAGATTTCAATTGTCCATCTATTACCATCTCTTTTAGCAATATGTCCAGCCCAATTCCACTTCAGTCTTTTAATTTTTTTAATAAGGTCAATAACACCAGTTTGTTTTCTTACCCATATATTGTATTTTCAATCTCTCTCCTTATTACTTCTAACATGTATCTCTCCATACTTCTTTGAATAATCTGAAGTCTCTGTATTGCCCTTCTATTAAGTGTCCAAGTCTCAGATCCATAAGTAAAAACTGATAAAACACATTTATTTAAAACCTTTCTTTTCAAACACATAGGCATATTTCATTTTAGTATCAAGTTATTTTTACCAAAAGCACTCCAACCAGGTTTAATTCTATGATTAATTTAATCCATTATGTTTCCATATGTATTAATAATTTGACCAAAATATTTGTAGCTGTTAACTTCTTCTAACTCATCATAATCAATCTTTATTTTCATATTTTGAGAAAATCAATTGAACATTACTTTAGTCTTTTTAACATTTATCTTTAGTCCTACTTTCCTACTTACATCTGATAACTTCTGCAACATTTCCTGCAGCTCTAAAGCATTATTTGCAAAAACTACTACATCATCTGTGAAATCTAAATGACTTAAATAATCTCTATTTACTTTCACTCCTTTAAATTCCCATTTTAATCCACAAAATACTTGCAGCAGCACTGCTGTAATATCCTTCTCAATATTGACTTTTCTAGTATCATTATGTAATCTAATTGTTGCTGTTGCATTTTTATAAATATTTTTTTAAAACATGACTTCATCTTGGATCTATATCTTGATGATCCAATGCTTTAATCACTGAAGAACACTTTATAGAATCAAATGCATTTTCATAATTTACACCTCCAAAGCATAATGGCAACTCATATTCATTTGCCCTTTTTATAACTTCTCTCAATACCTGGATATGATCTACTGTACTAAAACCACTTTTAAATCCAGCTTGTTCTCTTTGTTGGTGAAAATCCAATGTTCTCTGTAGACAAGTTGTAATTATCTTGGTAAAAAGTTTGTATAAATCTAATAAAAGGCTGATAATTCTGTACTTTCTAATGTCTTTTTTATTACCTTTTTAAAATATTATTATTAATACTGCATTTTACCAATCATCTGGTACATCTTTATCACTTAGACATTTGGTATATAACTTTGCTAAAAAATATTTTTTCACCTGCTTCTTTTAATACATCAATTATAATTCCATCATTATCTGGAGCCTTTCCTTTCTTCATAAATTTAATTGCATATCTCACTTCTTCATTTAAAATTCTGGGCAATTTGGAAGATATAATGGTACTTATTCTTTATTATGATATAATTCTTAATAGATGTCTTCTACCCATTTCATGATGTCATCTCTCTTTTTAGTAATAGTTCCATCTTTTTTATTGCAGATATAAATTTCCTACCAATGACCAAAATGTTGTTTTACACTCTTGAGACTTTCATTCTCTTCTGCTGCTTTCCTTGCTAATTCAGTTATACTTCCTTATATTATTTTCAACTCTTTTCCCCATCATTTTACAAAATTTGAGATATTCAATCCTTTTTAATGCATCATTTTTGTATATCTTCATATTCCTTCTTTTCTTGATAAATTCTCTAGTCTCAATCGAAACTTTATTGGTCAATTGCTGCTTTTTTCTACCAACTACCTTTGTTGTAGTTTTTAAAAGTGTATCAGTTGTTTTCTTATTATTTTCATTCGAATCTGAATCATGTTCAAAATCTACCAATAGTTGAAACTGATTTGTAAGTTCTAATTTAAATTCATTGAGCTATTTCTCATTGATATAAATAAGGCATGCCATAACTTAAGGCTAGAGGTCATTTCAGTTATATATAAAAACTGTTGCATAAAGTTAACCTTGAAATATTAATTTATTTTGGGCATTTTAATAATATTTATCATATATATTGTACAGAAACACATATATGGGGTAAATATGGTGAGATGACAATTATCATTATTTCCATTGAATAGTCACCAAGAAATATATAAGTAGCATGGTAGTAATTATAAATTAGGAACTTACATCACCAGCATTAAGCCTTATTAGTCAGAAGTCATCCTTTGTGACTTGATCTAAAAGAGGTATACCAGTGATATCAGACTAATTATCATGTAATGTATGCCAACTTATGTAATAATATAAAAGCAAAAATTTGCATACACATATTTATGTGCTAAAGTTACAGTAATATATGTAAAATTCTGGAATTCTGTACATACTGTTTATTATTAATGACTAAATGTACTGA
Source organism: Epiperipatus broadwayi (assembly GCA_028023455.1). Taxonomy (NCBI): domain Eukaryota; kingdom Metazoa; phylum Onychophora; class Udeonychophora; order Euonychophora; family Peripatidae; genus Epiperipatus; species Epiperipatus broadwayi. The sequence goes on along the minus strand of JAQFVV010006229.1, from coordinate 7,027,401 downwards.
ATAAACTTTAAAGGTGATGTTTATTATTCCTGATACAAAAGATTATCTGAATGTTCAAATACATTTTTTCATACACATTCAAATTAATAATTATTGTTTAAAAATTAGCTTAAGTTCATAAGGATGCTAAGAACTGTGATTGCAAGCAAGAGAAATCACACATCTATGAGCTTAATCTAGTTTAACTTTTTTTAGTGAAATAATCTATAAAATGCTTTGATAAAATCATGTACAGATATGACATCGACATGAAAAAATAATTTCTGAAATTATTATTATTTTTAACAATTATTTAATAAAGTTTATTTTAATACATAAAATAATTCAGAAAAATGAGATGACATCCAAACTTAACATACATCCTAAATAAGAGATACATTTTTATATAGTAAATAAAATATTATTTCTTGTTGATTCCTATTAATTAATTAAGATTCGTTTTAACTGTACCAGTACTTCATATAAAAATGTTCATTCACAGCTTCAAGTCACTCTAAAACTGTCAATTTTTACATTATTGTAGCAAAGGTAAGGTCATTTTAGAGCTTCAAATGTACCATAAGATGCTGCCTTCTCCAGAATTATTTTAAAAGTAAAAAGTCAATGATATTTACATTTAAAGCTTTAACAATTGGAGAAGGCAGAATTTCCAAGGTGCTTATTGGATGTTTCCCATCTTTAACAAAAGGAAGCACTTGTCAATGATTTTAACAGGACTAAGTTCTTCATTTTAATTTTCAACACAAATTCAAATGTTTTAGAGTATTTCTTTAGTATTTTTTTTACACATTATAAATTATTTTGATAAAATATGCTGAAAATATAATTATTTTAGAAGAATAGCTAAAATGTTTAGTAAAAATTCTTTAGTTTTTCACGAATGTAAATTGTGAAAGAAATCAATGACATGTGGAGCATTTTCTAATAGGTTATGAACATTCTTTTTAGATTCTCCAATATAGAATATTTTTATAATTATAAATATAAATTTATTTTTGAAAAAACTTAAGATCACTTTTATAATCTGACAAATTATTAATTTGCTTTTTTCAAATAAAACTAAATAAATATAATTTTAAAAAATGAATATATTTTTACTGTTGATTCTGTAATTGACAATCAAAAGTTTAGAACTTTAATTTACTCAGGCAATAGGGATTTTGAATTATGAAAAGGTTAATTGAGTTATTTCATTTTTTTAATAATTAAGTCTAATAATGCCTTATCAAACAATAAAAAATTTAAGATTAATTAAACATTCTTTACCATTTTTCATGAAAATGGAAAGACCCTATAGATTTTTATATTTTATTCAACAAAACAATTTTAAAAAAGTTGTTCTTTAGACCTAATTATTACCTATATCAAAAATATTTATAAATGTAAATGGGCATACTAACTTATTACCATGGATTTTTTAGATCTTGTTTTGGATTTACAAATGTAAATTTTTTTCATGTTAGTTTGCATTCATATAGTTTCAGGTGTTCAATTTCACATTATTTTATTCCAAATAAACAGGTTTCCTATTTAATAGTTTATATTAGCACATCTTTCCTTAACTGTTTCATCTTGTAGTTCCACATTTAAAATTGATAACTATTTCATTACAGCTTAACATAGCATCAGTTTATTATTTTTTCTCTGATCGGTTTTTATTCTGTATCTCCCATTTTTAAATTGGCAGTTATTTCATACAAGGTTAACATAAGTTTCCAGTTTAGCAATCATTTTTATTAGAAATTTTCTCTTAAATTTTTTATTGCAGCCCCCATTTTACAATATGATAATTTTCAAGGTAACACAAGTTGAGACAGTTGTGACATTGGATGAACAGACAAGACTTATGCAAAATTGATCCAATAATATTTTATACTTTATATTTGATAAAAAGGTTACATAAATGGATCAATTGATAATGTTGAGCTTTTAAATAAAGCTTAATCCATGGTTCTTAGATCATGCATTTTGAAGATTCTTTTTATATCAACTAGTAGACTACAAGCTTAGATTCTCATTGTTCTTTTTTCAAGTGATATGCTGATATTGCTATTTTATTGTCAACAACTGAAATGAGATTGCCTGCTATTGGCTGGACATTGAAGTCTACTGATTAACTCCCACTACTTTGTTTTTTAAAACAATATTGACAGCCTAAAAATCACTTACTACCTTAGAAACAACAGCATTAAGTCCTGACAAAATTGATTTCATTTTTTAAAAAAGATTATTTCATTTTTTAAAAAAAAACATTTTATTACACCATAATTATTAAAAAAACTCTTTGTTGTTTTACTTTATTAATTACATAAAATAGATAACATATTATTTATACTTTAATTTGAAAAATACATTACATCTTACTTACCTTTGAAAAGATAGAGAAAAAATTTGTTCTTCTTAATTAATTAACATCATCATTTTTTAAAAAAAATGTTAATACCTTATCTTTTTTCTTTTAAAAATTAATACAAATTATTTAATGAGTATAGTGAAATGTATGATAAAAGATAACAAGAAGAGATCAAAAACTAAATGCATAGTGAGTGAACAAACATGCATTATTGACATAACTGAAAGAATTAAAAGACTAAAATGGAGATGGTTCAACATTTTACTATAAGAGATGATAATAGATTTGAAGTTTTTAAATCGGATATCAAGTGATTGTAGTTTTAGGAAAAAAAACACATGTAAAATTAAAGAATGAAATGAAAAAGTTTGATGATGTCTTGTGAAGAACTGGGACTAGAAATCAGAGGAAATAGATTAAATTTGGAGAGACCATTCTACAATAGATTAATAATAGTTTAAAATGTTGATGGTGAATATATTTAACAAATTCAACAAAATAAATCATCATAAATTCTTCAGATGTAAAATCTATGTCAATGTAAAACTAAGAAGATTAAAGCTATTAAAAAAACTAAAATTACTGACTTTTTAAATAGCTTTACATTTTTAGCTAATATAATTTGATAAAATCAAGAACATCTTCTGCTGAGATTTTATTAACTAAAATTTAAAATTATTAGAAAATGAAATTAATGTTTTAATACATTGACGTTGTTTTAATATTTATTGAAAAATAAAGTAATTAATTGTATGATTAATTGCTCAAGAGATCAACTTTGCCCTTCAAATACATTTTATGCATTTATAAAATGTGATACTCATTTTAAAATATTAAAGTTTTTCTCATTCTAGAATGAAATCAATGAAAAATAATTAATAAATATCTGTTGAAAAATGAGCCATTCACCAGTAAATTACATGATAATGTATAAAGAAAATAAAAAACAAAATTATTAAAAAAAATCTTTTAAAAAAAAAGTAAATATTTTTTTAATTTTATAAAGTGGCATAGAAAAAAGAAACATATCTGTGAATTGAAAGCAAAACGGTAGAAACAAAGAAAAGTCTCAAAAATATAAAACATGGAAGAAAGATTGTTTCGGCAGTAGGATAAAAAGATGATCTTGATATCTAGAAAGTGGACTAATATCATGTAATTTGTGGAAGACTTCTGCAAAGAATTATATAAAAATAAAGAATAATAAAACAAAATTATCTACAATCATTTTAATATTTTTTAAAAGTTTAATTAAGACATGCAAATAAATGTATTCACAACCGACTATCTTTATAAAATGATAGAATTTTTACAAATATTTTAAAAATAACAAATAAAAAAGGTTTGTTTGCAAAACTATAAACCGAATGTTAAATGAAAAAGATGTATTGGAAAAATGTAGTAGTGATATTGTTATTTAATAAAGGCAAAAAGAGACCTTAAAAATTGCAAATCTATTAGTATTGTATAAGTTTTGAACAAGATCTACAAAGGACCTATAAACAAAACCAATTAAAACTACAGAATAATTGTTAACATTGTTATAGCACAACAGATCAAATAAATTATAAAAATGTCCAATAAATATGAGTTACTTATTTTTTTTTCAAGGATATTTTTATAATTTATTTGAATATTTGAATGTGATCTATTGTTATAACCATTTCGAAATCCATTTTATAGTTTTAGTTGGTTGGTTCACTGTAGATATTGTTCAAAACTTATGAAAGATTGGTAGATTTGTTACTTAATCATCTTTATTTTTGACTCTACAAAATATAAATATCATTTCTGCATTTTCCCAAATGTAGATCAAGAATATAATCACTTTCAAAAATAAATATTTGTAAATAAAAGTGATTATCCTGTATCATGAAATTAAAATTTATATTGATAATAATATTTTGCATGATTTTGTGGATTATAATGCAAAGATAAGAGAATAAATAGAGATTACTTAAGACATAATATTAACTCATTGTAAATTGCAAGACTTCATGAATATTAATAATTTATAAAGGAAATAATGGACTTAAACAGTGGAGAGAACAACACCTTCATGCTCCCAAATCAAGATGCTTCAGATTGGCCTATATAAGTGGAAATTTAGGTTAAAAATAAGACAGCCACTCTTATCTTTATAAAAGTTGCTATCTTGTGTCATGGTTTGAGAGGTTCCTCTATTGGCAAAATAAAGATATTGCTTGACTATTATAAAATTTCAAGGTGCATTTGATACAGGTTATATAGCCTGTCTTAAAAGTATTTACATGGACTTCCTGTGCACTTAATAAATAATTACAACTTTAAGACATTTATATTTTTTAGATGTGATTAGTTTTGAAAATAATATTCCAGAGCTTAAAATATGTTACAATATATATCAAATAAAAACTAAGCTATAAACCTAATAATAAATGATAAAACAACTAAAGTAATGTTCAAAGAGCTTAAAAAACAAAACAACAACAAAATAAATGAAGGTAATAAGTTAGAAAAAGTTAACATCTAAAAATATTTTGATCAAATTATTAATGTAGATGAAATGTAATATAATGAAAAAAAATTATCATAGAATTAAACTGTAATAGTATAGTTATGTTTGAAAAAATGTTTTTACTAAACATGTTTAACCATTCATTACTTATTGAGATAAGACTTCATTAATAAAAAAAAAACAATATAGATACTTCAGATAATATAGTAAACAATGGAGAAGTGTATTCTGGAAATAACAAAAATAGATCAAAAGTGAAATTATGAGTGACAAATAAAACAAAAAAAGTCATGTTTTTAGAAAAAAATATAGTAGATAAACAAACATTGTAAAAATTTATAAAGAAATGATAAATCAAATGAATAGAAAAAGTGTAAAGGTTTTGGGAATAATGTAGGAAAAATAAATTGTGGCTCTGAGAAACTGGATTAAACTATCTTCATCATGAAGATTATTTTCAGTAATTGAAGATGCTGATGATAATGACATAAAATTAGAGCAAAAAAATAAGTTTTGATAAAGGAGTTGTACAAAATGTGTGAAATCTTTACTTTAGCAAATGATAGATATTTTTATTAATTTAATTAATATATTAAATAATATATTAAAAATTTAATTACCAATAGTGTCACAATATATAATTTTCTGTAGAACTCCCAATGAGATATGTTTTCACCTATTGTGAACATAATCTTTAACAACTATAAAATCTATGTTAAGCATTATTGTAAGTTGTATTTTCAAAAAGGCAATCGTGTGCTATCTTTACAGAAGTATGTTATAAATGGTATACTTTTGTTGATAAATTACTGTTTATATTTCTATTTTTTTTACTAATGCAAAATATTTATAATGTTGAATTCTTTATTACATTGTAATTCATGCTTTTAAATACTAATAATGATTGTGAGCATGATATTTTACTTTAAACACTACATAATTACCATTTCTTTTCACTCTATTATACAAAAGAATATGCATATCAAAATTCTTAAGTTGACAGAGTATGCTTCTATTTTTAGTTGTATGAATTTTTTTGTATCTACAGGTAATCTTACATTGTTTTTTTTATTATTTAGGCATTATATCTTTGCAGTAAGTTATTTTTAGAATAAACACTTTATATTATGAATGTTACCTTCTGAATGATAAAAAAATATATATCCACCATTTATTGTCATCATTTAGGTTCTGACATATTTCATTTTATATTCAAGTGATTAATGTTTTTTATGTTTTGTCATGACTATGTAAAACCATTTTTCTGTGCGAAATATAATATTTTATTAAATATACCAAAGACAATTTTGATACAAGAGATAAACTATTTTCTTCAAATGATTTGTATACATTTTGTAGTCCAATATCTTTTTTACTCAAAATACAATTAAATACAAATATTTTATTGTGGTATTGACATATTCATTTTCTATTGTTCATCAGGTTATCTGATTGTTTTAGTTTATTTAGATGATTAATTATAGATTCTTCAATATTGATTATGAGCATGTTATCAATTATTTCCAGTGTATTTTAATGTCAGAGTTGTCAAATTTTTCTATTGTGATAGATAAAAATTGCAAAATGGGGACAATTTCGAAAATCTCAAATAGGCAGTTCTATTAAGGCACTAAGAAATAATATGCAAACTGAACACATTATAAGTTTAAAAAAAGTAAAAAATAATAAATGGTAAATACCATAATTTTATATCAATGCAGTTCAGTTATTTAAGATTTTGTGTAATTAATGCAGATAATATGTGTACATTAAACATATAATTATAAACATTGTTTTAAAACTAGAAGATAAGACAATATTCATACTTAATCAGTTGTAATTGTTTCGTATAATTCTGTAACATAACAGTTCATAAATATAGATTTTTACTTAATCTTATGATAAACTACTTATGTGTGCACTAATAAATATCTAAGAAATTATTTACAAGACACTTTATGTTACAAAAATACATTATTTATTTATTCTTTACAGTCATAAAAAACTTAAAAATACAATAATTAACTATAATGGCATTATTGATTCACATGTGAGTAAAGAAATAGATGGCTTTATTAGAAAAAAGAAATCAATATATATTTTATAATAAGCTTTTACAATAGAAAAAATAACAATAGTATTAAAATATTACAAGCATATTCAAATTTATTGTTTTCCATCACATTAGAAAAAGTAATATACATTCACTTAATAAAAATACATTAAAATGTATACAAAATATGTTAATAATGTATTTGTATCTCATAATAAAAACTTTAAAAACAATATGCTATGTAAATTAAATCATTTAAATGACCTGAAACAAATTATAAAAAAAAACAACAACAAATAAATAAGACATAAAACCATGATAATATCCAAAATAGGACATTATTTGAACTACAAAGTGTATGTAAAATCAATCAAAGAAAATAAATTTATCAATATTATATCTAAAGTTCTTTTGGTACATTAATTGCCAATAAAATTCCATTCAAAAATAACAACTTATGCTTATAGAGAATGATAGATAAAAGATTTTTAGAGGCTCTTCAATATAAATATTAATAGTTTTAATGAAAATTTTCCATACAGTTTGCAGATAAATTTTAATTAAGATATAATCAATAAAATACCAATTAATAACTAACATTTCTAATTGAAATTGTGCCTTATCAATATTTTATCTAATTAATTTCTAAATTGGAAGTAAATTTAAAATTATGGGTTAAACAAATACTATTATTAGAGGGCACGATTTCATTTGGAAATGCTAGTTTTTAATTAGTATTTTTCTCAATTACATTATAATTGGAATTTTTCTTAAAATATATAGAAAAAAATCATTAATATTTTAATATAAATTTTTCCTATGTATTATCTATATTTCTTTATAAAAGAATCATATTTAATTGTGAAAATATTTAGAAAGGTTACATATTTCTAATTTTCGTACAATAACATATTAATATATAATTTACAGTTGTGACATAATCCAGGAGATAAACTAAAGGTGGATTAATGAATGTAATTTTGATTTAAAAGTGGATTAAGTAAATATTATTAATAGATTGTGTGATTTTAGGTGATAATATCATTTTACAATTGGTACATTATTTGATTATATCATAGCTTAAAATTTATATATGAAATACATAAAAAATGTAAACTCAAATTATTAATTTGAATAATATAATTATGATGTAATTTGATATATTCCAAAAATGTTGCTGAAAATTTTAGAGTTAAAACTGTAACCACACATAATGACAAATAGTGATATCTATTTATTTCAGAATACAGAAACCAGCAATCGATATGTAAAGTGAATTTATTGAAATACATTAATGTATCTTATAGTCGTTTGATGAATGTAAAAAAAAAGCAATACTAAATACACAAAAATAAAATGTTATCAATAAAGTATTACAAATAAGATTATTTACAAACTGTATTCTAAAAAAGAATTAATAATAATGAGACCATATGAAAAAGAAACAAAAGATTCATAACACAACAAACAATTTTAGTCACTGTTTGGAAAGCATATTTTATCTTTCAATAAAGAAATTAATTTTAATTTTGATAAAGTATATGAAAAAAAATGATAAGACAAAAATGAAAAGGACAATTTTTATTAATAGAACAGATGTTTTGCTGAAATGAAAAATAGTTAATATAAATTGCACTGTACATGTGACATCACATAATGAATTGACACATTGGAAAATATCCACAATAACTCATGTTAATATATTATATTTATTAAGCACAAGTAGATGATATAATAATAAGGAGAACGATTAAAACCTTTGACAGAAGCACCTTAAAAATGCTTATGCGACAGCCAATCAGATGTAATAATGACTGCATGTGGAACTCTCTATTGTATGTAAAGAAAGAAAAGTTGAAAATATGCTTCTATACAAAAATGTTGTAAAACATTTTACAACTAATTATACTATATACATATATAAAATAAATAATATCTACATAATAGTTAATATGTAACAATGTATTCTACAAGAACATTTACTTAATGGTCAAAAATTACTGTAATAAATCTTAACAATTTTTATTATTTGCTAAATTAGATTAAAGACGCAGATAATGTTGTATAAAATTGAATTTTTTATTTTAAAAAAATGTCTACGAAGTTAGATGAAATTTGAGAGAACGGTTTTTCTTTTTATAGAAATGTTGTCTGATTTATATATATGTTTTTGATAAAATGACTATGGAGTACATCTAAGTTTAATCATTAGTTATAAATGGAACTTTGATAATTAGAAAAGAGAAAAGATAGTAATAAATAAAAATTTAATCAAGATAAAAAACTATCTCTTTTTCAGATTATAAGTTTCAAAAAAAAAGAAAATGAAGGACCCATTACTTTTTTTTAGGAAATAATTAGAAAAGTACTACTTTCTTACATTTTATACATTTTTAAAGATTAAAATCTGATTAACCAAGTTTAATAAAGTTTTTTTAATTTAAAAATCTTCAATATTTATTGCATATATACCTATAGACACACAACTAGCAGTTAATAATTTAGTTTCTGATGATAGAAATCTAAAAAAGGCTTTTAAGTCAGATTTAATTTTTCCAGTTCTATTACATTTATAAAAGTATAATATCAATATATGTAGAAGATAAGTCTAATTATTATATTAATATATTAATGTCCTAAGTTGTTTAATGTAGAGGGAGGTTGATGAATTCTAGAGTGCAAGATTTATTAATTTTTTCATGCACACACTTTTTATGAACTCTTGAACAATAAACCATTTGATTATAATTTATCCTTTAATTTTAAAATGAAAAACTCAAATCCAAGTTCCATGGATTTCTGCTCTATCTTTACCATTTCTGACACTTGAACTGCCATTAAATAAACTTTGATTGTTTTTGGTGCTATTTTAGTATGCAATCTCTGCCATTTTGACCTGAGTTGTAAATATTTTGTGTTGGCTTTTTTTCAAATTAGTTATGTGACCTGAGTTCTAAATTTTTTGCATTTTTACATACTTTTTTATCACTTAGATGTGTCAGATGACACTTTGGGTTGTTTTTGAAATTCAAAATAGTGGAGATCTCATACTAAAAGAGTACCGTTTTTTTTATTTATATTACACAGTATAAAATGCCTTTATAAATTTATACCCAAAATAAAACTTTTATTTATTGCTGAAAAAAAAATCACAAAATTTAAATATATTTATAGGATAATCAAACCAATATTTCGATTATGGAATCTCATCCTGCTCTTAATGATACACACCTGCTTAATGTAGATTATAATTATCATCTTGATTATTAAGAAACAAATACTTTTGACTAGAATTAGTGTATCCATTACAACATTTTATCAATTAAAAAAATACTGCATGTAGTGCAATTAAAACACATTGAAACCTTTTAGTAAGGGTTAGTGATATTGAAAAATATATAAAATTTTTATTTTCGTATTAGTCATTTTATTTAAATAATCTATCTATTTAGAACTTTAATTAGAGAATTAACTTATAAATTTATAGATCAATTTTTATATTAGTCTTAATAGGCTATCAATTTTTAAAAATCATGAACACATAACCATAAAATAAGAGAATAAGATTTTCACTTTACTGATTATTTATATGCATCAAAGATGTTTTCTAATGTTAAAAGTTTATAGACTTTAAATAGTAATTGACAATAAATTTCAGCTTCCATCTCATTATTTCATTAGTAGACCACCTTATCTATTGTTTTTTAAACAAAAATAATATATACTTTTTACTATAGTTTATCTGTCACATTTTACAGAGCATTTAATTTTAGCAACTGCTAAAAACCGAATTTGATTTCATGATTTCAATTTACAATTAAATTAAATAGCATTGCAAATGCCAATTACTGATTATATTCTATGAAATGATAAAGTTACAATCAGAACTGGCTGGATTGGACTAGACTGAAAATTAACTCCAAGCAAAACCTATAATATTGGCCTGCTGCCACTAAAAACGCTTTACAATTTTAAATCTATTATATTTACTACATTATATATATAGAACTAAAAATAGTTGTGTTTTATTCTTAATATATCATCATTTTGTATTAATTTTTTAATACTGACTTGCCAGCCATTATAAGATGACAGTCAACTGGGAAAAACCTGATACCCCAGTGGAATTCTTCGAACCTGAGTGAAATTATTATTATAGTTGTGTTAATTTAAAGAGTAAACAAGTAATTCTTGACTTTCAAATATTTAAATAAAAACATCAATGTTTACTCAAAATGAAAAAAATTAAGTTGTTTATCAATGTAATTCAAGTTTAGATAAAATATTGCCAAATAATGTTTTTAAATTTATTAACTATTCAATCATAAATAACATTTTCGAAGAACATTACTTATCTTCAAGATAGTTATTATATGATAATTGTTGAATATATATAAAATGATAAATAATATTTTAATATTAAATATAATGTTGTGTGAAATTTACAAAGTCTATTTTAGATAGTAATTAAACTACCCTCTAGGTGCCAAGATCAATAACTTTTTATAGTAAAAAAATGGACCAAAATAAACGGACCATTTCTAGCCATATTTTGGATCTTTTTATTAGAGTTATCCAGAACAATAATAGCCAGAGGAAAAGCTTAAACCAGCCTATATATTTTAATGTAAATTGATTTTTAAATAACTGATATTAAGTTTATAGAGCAAGATACGTCACTTATTTCTAAAATTTTATAATAAATAAACACATGTCAGATATATAATAATAAATAATAATTTAATATTGAATATATATATAATCTCACGTGAAATTTACTAAATCCATTTTCTCACTGTGAAAAGTTGTTGAACATGGTCACTAGTGGACTATTCAATTATTGTTTAAAATAGACTTGGTAAATTTCACGTCATTATATTTATTCAATATATATGTATATGAAATAAAAAACACTCAGTTTTAATTCAATACATTTTTGGTACTGAACATCATAATCAAATCATATTTATATAGGTATGCTCTAACTTTATTGCAGTGATATTAATGAAGATTTTCATAATTATATGAAGGGGAATCCAAATGCAACTGTCATCATATATGCTTCTGCCATTATATACTTCTTGTGGAAACGCTTTTGAATCAATATTCCAATTTACATTAAAGTGTCAAATTGTGGTTTCATGTAGCACAATTTTTTGTAAAGTAGATTTTGCATATTTGTCAATTTTTTGTAATGGTGGAAAAGTTGGAATAATGTGAAATTTCATTATCTTTTAGAGAAAATGGCTAGTTGAAATGCTTAAAACAGATTACAAGAAAGCTGTTTTGGGGAAAACACAAGTTTATTAAATGAATGCAATTATCGAATTCACTATGGCCCAAGAAAGCATGGAGAGTAAAGTCCAATGTCAAGATAATGCCAATTTTTTTTTTTTATTGATACAAATGACATTTTTTCTTTCAAAATTAGTTTTTAATGGTCAGAAGTTTTAACTACAAGTACTGAAATTTTTGTGTGATGCAGAAAAATGTAAACATCCCATTTTATGGAAAAGTAAGGAGTGCAAGTTTCATCATGACAATTTCTCTGAGAGCAATCTTGGGTTTGAAACAATTGTTATTAAATTCAACATGACCCAGCTTATCTATCAGTCATATTCACTCTATCTCTAATCATGTGACTTTTTATTCTCTCAAATAAAAAAGTGCCTTTTTTGAAGACTTAAAAGTGGTAAAAGAAAAGGTAATACAGGAATTAAAAGGCTTTATTTTGTAAGTGTTTCCAAACTAGTTTGAAAAGTGAAAAACATGTTTAGAGTGGGGTATTGTATTAAATGGACAATACTTTGAGGAAGATTGAATTTATAACATGTAAAAGATAAATAAACAATTTTTTATTAACAATATTCTGGTTATTTTTCATACCCTCTCATATATATATATATATATATATATATATATATATATATCTAGGGTATATATATATATATATATATATATTATCTGGGTTCAGATATATATGATTAACAATAATATTTTATCAAAATTTCACCTGGATTATATATATCTTCATCTGGATAATGAATATTTTTTATTTAAAAATGTATTAGAAGTTTTGTGATTTAATAAGATTAAAGGCTGTCAATAAGAACCAGGATAGACATTATTAAATTACAGTGGAAAGAGATTGCTTTAGATGAAAAAACTGATTTAAAATCAATAATTATTCTCATTAATGAAATTAAAAAAAAAATCCAAATGCAAGATAATTTATATGTATCATTATATTAGTTAATATAATCTGGTTTCTTAAGGATCTGATAACCTCTCAGATTTTTATTTGGTGGAAAGTGTCACATCTGGATAATATCATGGTATTTAAAAAAAATATATGAAGACCACAGAGTGTTAATGTTGATAATTAATGATGTTTTATTACATTAGTGTGTTCTTCTTACTTAGTACTTGTAATTATTTCTTATATTCAAATAAGAGGCTTCACAAACTCCATATACAATTTTATAAACCCTTTGGATCTCAAAAAAAATTGTAGCTTTAGATCTGAGCAAAATGTTACTAATTTTTGACTGGTAGTATATATTGCTCTTATATTATAACATTTCAGATTTCTTCCCAGTACTATTTGTAGTTTCTTTAACATGAGGAATAAAAGCTCTAATAATTGACGTTGTTATTGTTTTTTGGGTCTAACTCAAGGCTTTATTTATTATTCTATTATTGTTAGCTAATGTTTACAATAATGGAATCACAAATAAAGCTTTAATTCTGGCCTAAAATAGTCGTAATAAAAACACACAAAAAACAATACTTTTAGGACTTGTATTCTTTATATAAAACAAACTACAAATACTAATGTATATACTGTAAAATGCAATATAAGAATAACTATATCATTAATAATAATAAAAAATGGAAATATTTTGTCCAAGCCTAAAGATAATCAATCATAAGATCTACAAAATTTTATAAAACTCTATATAAAGTTTTTGTATCTTCTTATATAGATATTAGCAATTATTACATCACTTCTTGGAAAGATGAATGTATTAATGCCATAAAAACAGTTTTATCAGCATTAAAACTCTTCATTGATACTAGTCACAATATCGATTTTTTACATATAGAATCCTACCCAGATGTGACAGTCTTCATCAAAGATAAAATCAGAATAGACATTGAGATTCTTTTAAAAAAAAAACAAACATCTTTAATTTGCAAACATTTTTAAAATCCCATTTATTAGAATACTGTTTAATTTTTGTTTATTTTCTGATTTAATCATATCTCCCACTTAATTTTTAAAAATCTATTTTTGCTTTTGTTAGTTGTTCTATTAATGTTGTTATATATGTTTTCACTTTTAATGTCTATAGTTAATTTTTAAATAACATTCAATACTTATTAGATGAATGGTGTACTGTACTCAAAATGTCAGTTCAATAGAAGATTTAGTCACACGTGAGTGGACCCAGATAATACATTTTTGTATTTAATGCTAGTGAAAATCTTTATTTTAATACATATATACACGTGATAAAAAGTAACGAATATATTTAATTAATTTTTTCTAAAAAAAAGAAAAAAAAACATATTACGTTACACCAATACCTGAAGGTGATGGTTCATTTTTTGGATAAAAATAGATAAATACTCAATTACTGATTAATAATTTAAATTTCTAGTCCATAAATTAATTACGTGAATAAAAAATCTTATGCATGCTTAGAATTTAAAAATAATTTTCAATTTTTATCTGGACTGACTAAACATTAAAAGCATAAAGCTAAACTAGGATTTGGGGTCATTTTGATTATATATATATATTAAATTAATTGAAAATCTATTGCAAGATAAAGAACTTATTAATACTACTTTATAAAGATCGGATAAAAATCTTCTTGTTTCAAAGCCATACACCATATTTTCTTATCACGCCACTATAAAGTAGAAATTTTTTTAAGAACATTTTATATTTTTTATGCCTAGTCAAAATTTTAAAAATTCATTGATTATTGTCTTTTCTTGATATATAAGCAAATTTACCTAATACAATAATATTAACAATAAAAATCTATAAATGACTATTCTCCTATCTTTTCATTCATATAATTTGGATTCTAGAACTCAATATTCATGAATTGTAAATCAAATCGTTTTATCTTAAATTTTTTTTTTTATATTTGCAATATTTGTTTTATTTCAGAATACAAAACTATATTTATAATCTTTGTTTTATTTCAGAATACAAAACTATATTTACAACCTCATATCGAAATAAAATGTAAATATATCCATGATATCTTTAAAAATGTAATATTTATATATTGTCTAAATGAAATGTGTACAACATCATTTTAATTTTATTGATTTATTTGATGCAATTTTAATCTAAGCATACACATTCTACCATTTTAAGTTGGGTTTTATTATAATTTATGCCCAAGCATTTTTTTTAAAACTTGCTAAATATAAATAACAAATTTTTGAATGTAAGATATCAAATACTATCACTTGCAATTATAACATTATTATCATCAATTTAATTTTCATAATATAAACTGAAAATAATTTTAAAAAATAAAATTATTTTAATGTTTATTTTTTTTTATTTATTTTATTTTTTGAATAATTTCACATGACTTTTCAATACCCACATATTTTAAAGTATTAATTCATATATAATTTATTGGTACTTCAACCTGATGTGCTATGTCGCCACCAGGCGACGCTGCAGTACCATCAACAACCAGTCAGAAACCTGCAAGTGATAAAAATTTTTTTTCAAAATGTGTCTGAAAATCGTCAACTAAAAAAGCCTGAGGCTACACATATCAAAATGCTAAAAATCGGCAAGTAAAAAATAAATTCATATCAAAAAGTGCCTGAAAATCGTCAACTAAAAAAGTCAGAGGCTACACATATCAAAATGCTGAAAATTGACAAGTAAAAAATAAATGCCTGATGCTGTATATATATGAGAAATATTGCAAAAGTCCAAATTTAAAAAAAAAACCCACTCAAAATGCTATAAAATTTAAAATTAAAAAAATATATATATAGCTGAAAAATTAAAAAAAAAAATAGCTGAAAATACATTAACACCCCTCCCACAAGCAATAATTATCCACTTAAATTGACAAGTAAAAATGCCTGACACTGTATATATTCAAGAAATATTGTGAAAGTCCAAATTTAAAAAAAAAAAAAAATCAAAATGCTATAAAATTTAAAATTAAAACATATATATATAGCTGAAAATGAAAAGCAATATACAAAAAACCATTAACAATGGTGGAAGGTGGGAAATGCAAAAACAGAATTTCATCAAATTATTTATTAAGCTTCCAATTTGCATTTATCTTCAATGCATTCAAAAGCAATTATTTGGTCTCTGCTTTAAAATTATGGCATTATTATTTAAATTCATCAAGCAGTACATAAAAAATAATTATCAATGTAAAATATACCCCTACCACACAAAATAACTGAAATTCACAATTTACATCTTAGATGTAATAATTAAAAAATAAACGATTATAAACATTATTAAATCATTTAAATTCATCAATATTTAATAAAAAAAAGCAATATACAAAAAATAATTACCAATGTCTTTCCAGAAATATCAATGATTGCACTTTTTTCGGTTCAAGAAAAGCCATGACATCACATTTTGAAGATACAAAGCTGACATGTAATAGAAAAACTATTTGCAGCATAGTAACATTTTGAAGATACAAAGCTTTCGTGAAATAGAAAGATTATTTGCAGCATAAAAATCCATTATCTATCAAATAATAAAACGAATTAAATATCCATTATCTTTTACAACTTTTTTTTTAAATTTTGCTTTCTAAGATTAAACTTATTAACATTCCCAAATGAATGAAAAATGGTGGTGCTCACTGTAAATCAAATCTATTTTTAAAATTACCATTTAATCTACTCATAAAACTTAGAAACTGATAAATAGCAATAGAGAAAAAATAATTGCCAATGGCTTTCCAGAAATTTCCATGATTGCACTGTTTCATTTCAAGAAATTATTTTTCAAACTGGTCCAGAAAAGCTATGACATCACATTTTGAAGATACAAAAATGACCTGTAATAGAAAAATTATCTGCAGCATAACATTTTGAAGATACAAAGCTTTCATGAAATAAAAAGATTATATGCTGCTTCATATTCTGTTTTAGGAAGATCCCAAATTTTGATCATTTTGAATAGTAAATACCATAAAAAATTATGAAAAAGATGCTACTTCAATTTCAGCGGCTAATATTTCAGCGCAAGGTTTTTGAAGGGTTTCCCAAAAGTTTGTGCATGTTTACCATTGTATTCATCTGTGTAAGAAAATACTCCACATTAACTCAGTCAAAAAATAAAAATAATCCCAATAACTTGTATTTCTAGCAGTATGAAAAAATTAACATGTAATAAAATTAAGCAGGTATTTTAAATGACTAATTCACTTACATTTTGGATTAAATTTGTCAGCTTTGGAAATAATATTTTTTTGTACAATGTATATTATGTCATATTTCATTAATGAGTAGAAACTGTGATCCAATATATTATGGTGCCATTATATTTCTTTTTTTAAATTTTTAATTGCCATATGTGTATAGATTTCATTCAGTATTTTCCTAAGAATCTCATATAACATGCGTATATGATGAAATGTTTAAGGAACTATTTATCAGTTTCTAACTTTTACGAGTATGTTAAATGGTAATTTTAAAAATAGATTTGATTTACAGTGAACACCGTCATTTTTCATTCATTTGGGAATGTTAATAAGTTTATTTGCAGCATAAAAATCCATTAGGTATCAAATAATAAAATGAATTAAATATCCATTATCTTTTACAATTTTTTTTTAAATTTTGCTTTCTAAGGTTAAACTTATTAACATTCCCAAATGAATGAAAAATGGCGGTGCTCACTGTAAATCAAATCTATTTTTAAAATTACCATTTAACATACTCGTAAAAGGTAGAAACTGATAAATAGTTGCCTAAACATTTCATCATATACACATGTTATATGAGATTCTTAGAAAAATACTGAATGAAATCTATACACATATGGCAATTAAAAATTTAAATAAAAGAAATATAATGGCACCATAATATATTGGATCACAGTTTCTACTCATTAATGAAATATGACATAATAGACATTGTACAGAAAAATATTATTTCCAAAGTTGACAAATTTAATCCAAAATGTAAGTGAATTAGTCATTTAAAATACCTGCTTAGTTTTATTACGTGTTAATTTTTCGTACTGCTAGAAATACAAGTTGTTGGGATTATTTTTATTTTTTGACTGAGTTAATGTGGATTATTTTCTTATGCAGATGAATACAACAGTAAACATGCACAAACTTTTGGGAAACACTTCAAAAACCTCGCACTGAAATATTAGCCGCTGAAATTAAAGTAGCAACTTTTTCATAATTTTTTATGGTATTTACTATTCAAAATGATCAAAATTTGGGATCTTCCTAAAACAGAATATGAAGCAGCATATAATCTTTCTATTTCATGAAAGGTTTGTATCTTCAAAATGTTATGCTGCAAATAATTTTTCTATTACACGTCATTTTTGTATCTTAAAAATGTGATGTCGTAGCTTTTCTGGACCAGCTTGAAAAATAATTTCTTGAAATGAAAACAGTGCAATCATTGAAATTTCTGGAAAACCATTGGCAATTATTTTTTCTCTATTGCTATTTATCAGTTTCTAAGTTTTATGAGTAGGTTAAATGGTAATTTTAAAAATAGATTTGATTTACAGTGAGCACTGCCATTTTTCATTCATTTGGGAATGTTAATAAGTTTAACCTTAGAAAGCAAAATTTAAAAAAAAAGTTGTAAAAGATAATGGATATTTAATTTGTTTTATTATTTGATAGCTAATGGAATTTTATGCTGCGAATAATCTTTCTATTTCACGAAAGCTTTGTATCTTCAAAATGTTACGATGCTGCAAATAGTTTTTCTATTACATGTCAGCTTTCTATCTTCAAAATGTGATGTCATGGCTTTTCTTGAACTGAAAAAAGCTTAATGATTGAAATTTCTGGAAAGACATTGGTAATTATTTTTTGTATATTGCTTTTTTTTTTATTAAATTTGAGGAATTTAAATGATTTGATAATGTTTATAATCATTTATTTTTTAAGTATTACACCTAAGATGTAAATTGTGAATTTCAGTTATTTTGTGTGGTAGGGGATATTTTACATTGATAATTATTTTTTATGTATTGCTTGATGAATTTAAATGATAATGCCATAATTTTAAAGCAGAGACCAAATAATTGCTTTTGAATGCATTGCAGATAAATGCAAATTGGAAGCTTAATAAATAATTTGATGAAATTCTGTTTTTGCATTTCCCGCCTTCCACCATTGTTATTGGTTTCTTGTATATTGCTTTTCATTTTCAGCTATATATATATTTTTTAATTTTAAATTTTATAGCATTTTGAGTGTTTTTTTTTTTAAAATTTGGACTTTCGCAATATTTCTTGAATATATACGTGTCAGGTATTTATTTTTTACTTGTCAATTTTTAGCATTTTGATATGTGTAGCCACGGGCTTTTTTAGTTGATGATTTTCAGGCACTTTTTGATATGAATTTATTTTTTACTTGACAATTTTTAGCATTTTGATATGTGTAGCCTTGGGCCTTTTTAGTTGATGATTTTCAGACACTTTTTGAAAAAATGTTTTATCCCTTGCAGGTTTCTGACTGGTTGTTGATGGTACCGCAGCATCGCCTGGTGGCGACATAGCACGTCGGCTTGAAGTACCAATTTATTTATAGAAGTAAAATCTTCATTCCATTGAATATTGTTTTCTTTAACTATTTAAATTACCTCCCCCCCTATGCGGTTTGAGAGACTTGTAGAAAAATAATCTTCACTAAAGCTTGATTAGTAACTTCTGGATGCCTTATGACCTTATAAGTGACTAAAAATTCTTTTTTTTTATTTCATTCAATACTTTTATACTATTTATGATTTTAAATCCTTTTTTTATATATATAAATTATAAGTTGTTTTGGAAGTGAAAGTATAACCTTTTTCCTGTTATATTACATAAAATTTTAATGAAACTCATAAAAAATCAATAACAAATTAATCTATATATCTCTAAATCTTTTATATCATTTTTTTTTAAATATAATAGCAATAAAAATGAGTTTGATAAATAAAACTGTTTTCTATGCTCTTTGTAACTATAAAAAGATATCGCTGTTAGTTCATCACAATTAACTTTCTTCATTTTAATTATTATATGATCTTCCAAAACAACTTCTCAATTTATTACCTAAATTTGCACATCTATTGTCAGTAAATAGTTATTCCATATGAAATTTTATCTATATCCACTGAATCTACTTTTTAAATTATAAACCTCATCAATAAATATATAACTAATGGATGAACTTTTGAACTTTTTGCTATCTTCCTTCAATTAATATTCCTAGTTCAATATAAATTTTTAAAAAATTCTAATGTTACATTTTTTATATTTTAGAATTTTATTATTCACTTTAAAACTATCTTTTCTTAAAAGATTTTTTTTTAGATTAAGTTAAATTTTTAGGCATTGAATGGCTCATATTACTTTATTTTTTTTAAAACTCTTTCGTCAATTCAGTATGTTCTAATTTGAATCATAATTTACTTTTATCGTTCTGTTTATTTTCCACTTTAATATAGCTATAGTGTTATATAATTTTTTTGATATTTTTATAAGCTTTTTTTAACAATAAATAAAATTGAATATTTGAATATAGTTGTTAAATTCAGTAAAATAATGACTCATTTCATTTAATCAATTCCTGATATGGATCAGCACAATGGTTAAATGATAGATATAAGAATGAAAAGTATTTGAACTAAAGCTTATTTATCACTTCTAGTATTAAAACATCACATGATCTCTCGAATAACTGTCTATTCGATGGTTTTTTTTTTACCAGTTAAGTCCCTTAATCCTTTATAGTTTTCTATGTTAGTGAATCTATTTGGTGAAGCCAATATAAAATAATATATATTTATTAAGTTTGTTTAAATAAAAGCAATTACAATTCCTTTTTTTAAATATTCTTTCTTTCTTTATATGTATCAAAATACAAACAATACTATACAAGTCTATAATAATTATTGGTATAGAACTTGTTAATTAAACAAAGCTACATCTTGAACAATATTTTTTAAAGGTTTCGTTTTGAATATTAATTTCACTTTTTTGTTTCTTTTTAGTAAGGTTAAAAAAAGAAATTAAAATAAAGTTGCTAATTATTGTTTTTATCACATTCACAATACATTTGTCATCCATGAATAGCATATTTAAAAGAGTTCATCAAATAAATAAATACAATTTTTCCTGTACAATTTGGATGATTTGTAGAGAACTTTTTTCTTGCTATTTTACATAAAATTTTAATGAAACTCTTAAAAAAACTCAATGACAGACTAATAAATCAATCTATCTCTAAATGTTATATATCATTTTTAACATAATATCAATAAAAATGAAGTTACTAAACAAACCTATTTTCCATGCACTTTATAAATAAAAGAAGATAATATTGTTATTAGTTCTTCTCAATTAACTTTCATTATCTTAATTATTATATGTTCTTCTAAGGCAACTTCTTAATTTATATATATATATATATATATATATATATATATATATATATATATATATATGAGAAACAATGCATAACACTAGCTGAACTCAATATAAAATATTTGAAACACCCCATAGTTACATTATTCGAGCCACACTCCCCGTTTAAATAAAAAAAAACTCAAATTTTAGCACCATACTAACTATGGGGTATTTCAAATATATATATATGGATTGTAAGGAAATCTAGTCAAATATCACGTGATTTAATGAGCTATTGGCATGCTCATTATATAATATTTATAATATATATATATATATTGCATGTAAAGTGTTGGTTGTGTTTTGACATATACACATGTATATAAATATCATTTAGAGTGTTGGTGTATATGAACTTGAAATATAAATAATTAAAAAAAGTAAAAAAAAAAAGGCTTTAAAGATAAAACGATAGTACTGTTTAACTCTATGCAAGATATCCTTTATACCAAGTGTGTGCAAGTTTATTGATAATGAGAGGCGTATATAGTATTTTTTATGCATTTATAAATGTTCAAAAACTATTATAATCACTTTTGATGCTAATTTGATGAAAATACAATACATAAATTGTTTAAATACTTTTTACCAACCAAATGCAATAATAATATCCACTTAATTAATGTTTTTGACTCGTACTATTTAAAAGCTAAAAAATTAGTTTCAAAATATCTGTTTTCCAACTATCTGTCAAGAATTTGTAAAATAAAATATTTTTACATTGATATATATTATATAACTATAGATTATTAATAAAAGAGTTTTTAAAAAATATTAACTAAAACAAATATTTTTATTGTCTTGAGAGCAAAACATCATTGCTTGCAAATCACAATTTACTTGCCATTAATTTATACATAGGTAAATGTATTCCATTTTTTTTATAGACCTGTTACATAATATCTTTATCTACCTAAAAATAAAACGGAATTAGTATTTAAAATCCAGGTGATAGGTCTGACATGAGAATACATTCATTGCTAGAGATTATAAACATACTATTGATACAAAACTTATGCACAAATACACACTTTGTTTCAATTATAAATGTAACAAATAAATAACAAAGCAAATATATTATTCACATGGATCAATGTTTTTATTTTACTGCTGTAAGTAACTCTTATCTACTTTTCTTGAGTACCAATTACAATTTCACACAATACATTAACTTTTTTTCATCTGCCATGCTGAAATGGATCTGAATTGATAAAAGTACATTTCTGATATTGATTCTAGTAAATTATTTTATCCATTTATCAGTTGCTTAAATAACATTGTTTTACAAAATGTGATAGGTTACTTTGGCTATTGCGTAGTGTACAAAGTGTTCATTAGTTTTGAAAAAATAACCATATTTAACATCCTGTTTTTTTACCATGTTATTGCAGTTGATTTTTTAAGATACTTCCATTTCCTAGAAATGAAATATATTTTCTTTAAGTATTTTTGAGATATTTCCTTGATGTATAATCATTACATTTGCAGATGTAAGTGTTTTATAAATTATATTTATTTATCATTTAAAATATGGATGCTTTTTATGTTCAGTTTGACTTTGTCATTTTTTATTCAGGTAGATGTGGATGCTTCTTAATTGTTTTTAAAAATGCATTTGAACATCTTTATGCAAAAAAAAATGTGAAAAAAAAACCCACATGCAACATCATACATAAACTGTCACATATAACCAGTTTTAATATTTTTACTGAAACATATTGCTATGAATTATTTTCAAATGCTATTTATCTTTTATCTGACTGGTTTGAATATGCATTTTAATTTCTATGAGAAAATAATGTAAATAATAGATCTTGAATTCAAAATATTAATTCTATTAGTGCAATACATTCAAACTAAAGCAGATAAAGTAGACAAAATTGTCAATATCACAACCAATGGGTGTGCAACTTGATAGGAAAAAACACTGGATTATTAAAAAAGGATAAGTAACAAAATAAAGTATATTCCAGGAAAAGAAATAATTTTCTTACATTGTATAATTCATCAAGAAATCCTTTGCAAAAGTGTTCTAAAACCAAAGTATGTTTTGTCAGTTGTAATAAAAGTAGTTAATTTTATTAATGGAAGAGCTTTAAATCACTGGCAATTCATAACTTTTTTGAAAGAAATTGAATGTGACTTTATTGATATTCCATACCAAATAAATATAAGATAGGTGGTGCAGTCTTGCAAAAGTGTTAAAACAATATCATGACTGATGCATGAAGTTGTTAACTTTTGAAATGCTAAAGACAATCTTAATGAATTTTGTGAACTAAATGATGAACAATGGCTGAATGACTTTTTCTTCTCTATTTATATGTTAATGTATTAAAATAAATTAAATTTATTATTACAAGAAAAATAATTATTTATTTGTGATATGCATACAAATATTACATCATTCACAACAAATGTAAAATTATTTTCATAACAATTTCAAAATGAACAGTTGTTTCAGTTTCCAATTTTACATAAAAGAGGAAAGAAACTGAAAATTTTCAGATTTTAAGCAATATAAGGCAATATTAATTCTTCAACTGCCTATTACGAGGCATCTCGTTGACATCTGATGTCACTCTAACTCTGCTAGTTCTTATGCTAAAATATTCGTTTGATAGGTATTGATTAGGTTTTTAAAAGTTCTGTAAGATGGTGCCCTCTTCCAAATTATTTTACAAGTAAAAAATCAAAAAACCCGCATTTAAAACTAAACAAGGATAGAACATTGTCAGTGATTGGTTGTCAGCCAGCTCTCAGCTGAAAAAGACATTCTGATTGGCTGGAAAGAACAAAGAAACCGCCTGATCAAAGAAAATAAAGAAAAACGCTGAGATTTTCATTTTGAATATAATTTTAAAGAATATTAAGTATATATTGAGTAATTACAAATGATTTTCGGAGAGAATATTAAAAAAACAAAATTATTTTCGAAAAATATTGAAGATTTTAGTAAAAATATTTAAGATTTAGCAAAAAGAAATCTTTACTTTTCCATATCATAAATTTGAAAAAAAGCGTTTGCATCAGCACTTTTTTGTTTAGACATTCACTTTATATTTGCCGAAATTGAATATATTTTATAATAAATAAATAGCAATTTATTTTTGAAAGAACTTTCATTCTCTTTCATAACCTGAAAAATTAGTAATATACTTTTTATAAACGTATCTGAGTTGAATTTAATATTATAGGCAAATATGTTTTAACAATAGGCTTTGTCTTCAGTTTGTGAGTTGGCCAATTAAAAGATTTGATTTTTACCACATACAACCAATAATATAATTAGCGGTTTAAGGGTTAAGGGACTTATTCAATAAATTTACCAAAATTTTTTGGAAAATTTCTAAAGATCTATCTTTAGTAAGCCTACTATTAGCTTGTAATATCAATAATGAATAATTATGTGTTCAGTTGGAACTGATAAATTTGTGATCAAATTTAATATTAAATAACCAATTTGCTGAAAAAATAATAACACACTTTTATGCCTCTTTAAATCCAGAAATGTTTAATAATACCCCAGATGCACCAAAATATTTGTGAAACTACATTTTCTAATAGAAAATGCAAAAAAAAATCAAATCAAATCATGAATAATGGATCAAAATTTAGAAGCCATTCTATGAATAGCCACTTGTGAATTAAATCTCAATTTTGATATAATCATAAATTAGGAGCATTCCAAATTCAATCCCTCACATTAAAGTCTTTGCAACAATAAGATTTTTGTATTTATTTGGTTCTCATGACAATAAAAATGTTTGTTACAAATTTTAAATTTTATTTGTAACCAATTCCTATTTAGGTCATTGAATTTTCTATTTACATTTTTTAAAAATATGTTAATAATTTGGTAACTGAAGTAATTTAAAATTTTTTAGGTTCTGAATTTTTTGTTAAATCATTCAATCAATTCTGACCCACAGCCTGATAAGAAAATTTCATTTGGCATGCTGATGCAAAAGTTGCCTACCCCTGCTCTATAGAATCAAGAAATTCATTGTTGCTTTGAATGTCTTCTGATATGTACGAAGATATCGATTTTTAAAAGATTCATGGCATTGTGTAAATCAGAATATTTATTTTGAAAACTTTTACTAGATGCATTCAGTCTTTATAGAATTCCATTCCATATGAAAAGTAAAAACGTTATTTTAAAATCTTCAAAGTTTTCATACAGCTTTTTTGCTTTAGATGTTTTCCATTTACAGTCTTCTAAAATTTTAAATAAAGTTTCTTTTATGACCCAAAAATTTTTCCTAACAGCTAAAATTGCATCTGATTTTGAGAACCATCTTGAGGAACGAATATTGTTTGATGTTTCCTTTTGTATTTGTTTCCATTAAAATATACCGTTTTTTGTTAAAAAGAGAAAAATACAAATGAATTTTCAATAAAATTGCAGAAATGTATTACTTTTGGACAAATTTCTATCAGTTGGACCAAATCATAATATCCCACAAATATATATACAATCAGAGCTCAGCTTATCAATTCCTTAAATTTTAAGGGATAGGTGTCAATATGTTCGTTCTTTTAATAATTCAACCTTTCATTTCATTGAAAAATCAACGATGGAACGCTTATGGCCCTTGATGGATTTGATATTGTAGTCACACCCATGTAGACATTACGTCAATTTAACCCTCATATTATTGGGCCATTATGTATCCATTTATATTAATAGAAAAGGGATGGGCTGCATTTGCTTAACATTATGTATAAATAGTATGTATTGTTTATATTGTAGTAAATATATATATATGATAATATATTTTTGAATGTTTTTTGGTTTTGAGAGAGTTTGTTATTGATTACATGATAAATTACAACTATTATGAAAATTAATATTTGATAGTTTTTTCTTTACTGGGAATTAATAAAATTAAAAGATTGCATAAATTACCCGATAAAGGTGAAAAAGAGAAAGGGCAAATTTATTTTTTAACTAAAAGTTTAAAGATAAGTTAATGTCATTTAATTTATATTATTTCTTGTTTAGCTTTTAGCAATTCTTATTAATAGATGTGCTTTATATTATACATTTCTTTCACTTGAACAGATTAACGTTATATATTTTTTATATCATTTTTATTCTCTTTTTTTACTTATTAATTTTTTTAATTTGCAATTATTTGCATAATAGCATCCCACATAATATCATTCTACATATAAATACTCTCACACACCATTATTATACTGCAAATATGACAACATCAATTTATATGCTCTACTTTATGAGAATTTAATTTTTTTAAAAAAAAAATCAAATTCTTAAAATACATAACATAAAATTCGCATTTTTAAAATTGAGTTTTTCTAATATAATTGCATCTTTTAAAATATTTTAAATCATTAAAAGAAAAAAGGAAATTACAGATGAAATCAAGCATATATATAAAATTTTTGTCTGGAAAATAATTTTGTTAACTATTTAGAGCTATAAGACATATAAATTAATTAAGGCAAGTTTTTAATAATACATATTTAGGGATTGATAAACTTTTTCTTATACTCTATATATCGGTACCTGGATATAAAAACAGAAAAATGTTTATTGCTCTTATGGTTGCATATATATATATATATTATAACATGTTTTTGAGAGCAAACAGAAAAATGTTTATTGCTCTTATGGTTGCATATATATATATATATTATAACATGTTTTTGAGAGCAACTGTATTTAATAAAATAATGTTAGTATATAGACATTTTGACATGATAATTCTTGTCTACAATTGAGTAAAAAAATAGTAATAATCACATGGTTATAGCTGAGACAATTATATGTTCGTTATATCACGTTGTTATTGAATAGTGTGACTTACATTTAGCATTATTTTTCATGTTCATCTGTGTGAAAAAACTCTTCCAAATAGTTAGCAATTTCATTGTTTCATCACATTTGTTAATGTAATTTGTTTTTTTTTAAATATTTCTATAGCCTCCCTAAATATTCTTTAGTCATGGCTATATTATGTGGATATGATTTTAGTATTTAAAAAATCTATGTGATGGCTAGTGTCCAAAAGATGAAGAATAAGTACTAAAGATGTTGATAATTTTTGCATTGTATTAATGGGTTCATCTTTTTTAACACTTACAGGTCTATTGCTTCTGCCTATGTATGTAATTGGGCACATAACACATGGGATTTCTTAGACCCATTGGCCTTCCAAAAAGTTTATATTTTTTTGATTTGATCAGAAAATTAATAATCTTTTTCCCAGAAAAGAGTGTTGTTTTATTTCATAGCACCTCAATACCATTACAATCTTGTCAGTTGTTTCTTTTATATAGGAAATAGTTTTTGGCATCTTTTGCTTGGTGCATTGCTTTATTTAGAGTGGTAGTGTTGTAATCAGTTACTAATAAGTGTTCCTGTATATGTTTGATCTTTTTTTTAAAATATGGATGTATTTAGAAGTAAACACATTTTAGCATAATAAAATTATATATATATATATATATATATATTGTAACAGAAAAGTCCACCCAGATCATAAAAGGCAGAATTAATAATATTACACAAAACTGTTATGGTATATTCCAGTCACAGCCAGGCTGCTCTGCAAAGATCCATTGCAGCAGTATATGAAGATACACTACATTCCCAAAATAAATTGTGTGACTATTTAACTTATTATCATTCTTACTAATGATGGTATTTTAAAAACTACAGTTCAAAACTGTAATTTATGATTTTTATATTTGCAAGGCCTTATGGCTGACCATGAACAAGATGGTATGATTTATAAAACTACTAAAGATTACTCTCCCATGATTAAACGTATGATCCATGGCATCAATACCAACAATCACATGGTTAATATGGGCCATTTGACAAGACTGTAAAAGTTATAATTAGCCTCATAACATAATTGGCTGTAGCTCAGATATAATCAAGATTTTAGCACTGAAATGCCATGTAGGGTATTTGCTTTACCGAAAAGATAAGCATATAAACTTTAGGTTCTTTCATCATTAATTCACATTTTTAATTAAACCAATGAAAGTGAGACTTATTGAAGTAGGTAAATCATAAATTATAATATTAGAAAATAGGTTCCATTGTAATGTTGGCTAGCAAACTTATTTATTAATTTAGGTCCTAATATCATGAGATCAATATACATAACAAATTCTAGGTTATATTATAAAATTAGCTAAGCAAAGCTAAATTAATGGGTCAAGCATTGGTGGCTGAGAGGTCAGCGACAGCTGCTTTACAAGCAGTTGTCCCGGGTTTGCGAGTTTGCTTCCTGGTTGATGCTATGACACATAAGAAAAAAAAACACTAAAGTAATGGAGAAAATAAATGGGATTTTATTATGACCTGCACATCACTAATTACCCAAGAACAAAAGCATTAAGATATTCTCTTATAGTTTCAATAAACCTTGTACACATTTATTAGTGACAATATGTGCTCTAATATGTGATCTATTTAATCTGATGGAGTTTCTAGTTCTGTGTATATAAATAGCAACGACATAGTTGGGTTAAATTATAATTTTGACATTTATTTAAAACTCCATCAATATTAAATAAGTAATTAATTAATACAATATTTACAAAATTAAATAAACAATAAATAAAATAAAAGACTATCACATATCCTTGTTTCTATACCTGGATAATGTACATGAATTAGATTAATAAATAAATAAAATAAAAGACCATCACATGTACTTGTTTTTATACATGGATAGTCTACATGAATTTCCAAATAAACATAATATGAGATTTTCTCACAAATAAATTTGATTTCAGCCCCTTATAGGAAAGAGGATGGATTCAAACACCTAGTCAGTAACTTCTCTAATATGTTAATATCAGAACCAATGCACCTATATCCCAGATTTATAATAATGATAATGGTATTGATAAACCTGTGGAAGTTGGCCATAATGAGATAATGAATCAAAGAGGGAACTTTAACATCAACTCATCTGGGAATATCACATGATTGACCTGTAATAAATTATGAATATAATTCAATCAAATGCCCTTTTATGGCTGATAACTGAACATGCAAGATCAACCTAAAGATGCAGGAAACAATGTAAACACCATAATGTATGGAGACTCTGCTCAAACATACATTTATACAACAAAGAGCAATGATATTCCTACAGATGTATTCATCTAAGCAAAGGAATAACAAAACATTAAGTGCACTGTTGGTTTCTAACCATCATCAATGCAACAAGTATAATTACAAAATGTTCCACAGATTAACCACTAGTGCAGAAATGAACATAAAGAATATAAAAAATGGCAAATGATTATTCTACAGATTAAACCACCATCACAGAATAATACCATATAATATTATAAAATAGTGTTAAAAATTAATTTTCAACTAACATCGATAAATCTACTAAATTAGGAGACACATGCAGTTTTACTAGAGTGAATTAAGACATAAAATGAAATAAATACTTCAGTATAGTAAACAACTAAGATGATAACCAACTCTGCGTAAAGCATAGCCGAAATGATAATACATAGTAAATATAATATGAGTATAGACACAGAACTCTGAAAAGATATACAGGATTAAGCCATGTGGTGTTGATGCACATTAGAGATTCATTAAATAATCATTAAACGTTTATGCAAATGCTGTTCCCTAATAATTGATTCTCTTCAATCCCTATATCATATGTTCACTCCCATGAACTTAGATTAATAAATAGTTATTTTAGGCACAATAGAATATATACTGCAAACTTTACACATGTATAAGACAATATGAAAATAGAAATAAAAATACACACTTGTTCAAATAACTACTAAATTAAAATACATAATATTTTTAATATATTGACTGTTCACCAAATAAAATCAATATAACATTTTTTTAATATTTAATGTACAACATATAAATTAAATAGTTTTCAATTATGACATATAGAATCGTATGGGTTTGATTGTATTCATCTTCGTTTCCACTCATAATGAATATTTCCATAATTAACTGATTCATGTTGTAGGCTCTCTGAATATTCGAGATATATTTTTAAAAGATAGCACGTATAATTTTAATTAGAGTGTTCATCAAAAGTTAATAAACTTCATTACTTATATTTTAGGAGTTACTCCAAAGTTAAAATATTTTCATTACCTTTCACTTCTTTAGTCAAATGTTGAAGACTGGAAATGATTGTCCAAGCAAATAATTATCCCACAATTGCTATGACAGTTGAAGAATAATTTTCTGGCTAGCTATTATTTCTTTCAGTAATAACTCACATAGTGGAAATGTTATCTTTAATATATGTTCCGAGTGGGATATAGCTAATTCCTTGTTCAGACACTGGCACACAAAATGTTAATATAGCATTTCACTCCGCACATATATAGTTTGTAAACAATAACGAATATTTTTAGATAGACTGACCTTCAAAACTATTATTTCCATTTTTACGGTTGATAATTCCAGTGCATTTCAATTATAGACATTTTGAAAGATAGAAATTAGATTTTTGGATGGTAGACTCAAACAGACCTGTTTAATTTTAGCTCCTCATTTGTTATTAGCATTTAATAATATTGCAATTTGAATTGTGTGAGAAAAGTTTTAATTTAACATCTTTCTTTGTTTTTAAAATTTTTTTTTTAAAGAGTAGCTTTCGTATTTGTTACATGTTTAACAACAACAAAAAAAGATTTTTTTTTTACTTTACATATTTGCTGTTATTCTCTCCATTTTTTTTTTTTTAAATATCTGAACGTTCTCCTTTCCGCTTTAGTAACTTATATTTCTCCCCCATTTGCATATTTCTGTTAAAATGAAAGAAAAAAAAGTGTTTATTATTCTATCAACTAATTTAAGTTAAATTAACTAAATAAATCATTTTAACCACTAAAGTTATTATTATTATTATTTTTTTAGGATTAGTTAAAAAGAAAAACAAATGATGATTATTCGTTTCTCTTACTAAACTTGATATAATATACTATTGGTTTTTGCAGGTTAAGCAATCAATAACTCAGTAATTGGAAAAGAGTAAAACTAATATATGAAAGAAAAGAAATATATAATTAGTAAAGCAAAAATGAAACTACACAATCTCATCATTAAGACAATTTAAATACAAATATCAAGTATATATAGAATGCTAACCATGGCAACCAAGTCACCTAGAGAAAGATAGATAAATTTTAAATCAGTTCCATCAAGCTATATTGTACTAAAATGTATTTATTTATGCAGCAGTTTTCAAATAATCTATTATAGAAAAAACATGTATTTCATTGGTTTCCAAAAGATTTTGAAAAAAGATATGCAGTTCTTTTAATAGCTGGATGATGCAGATTTTAGTAATTTTCTATCTTTTTTCATCCTCAGTAATCTTCCCTCTAAGCTTGTATAAATAAAAAAAATTCAAGTTTTGCCTGAGCTGGATTTGAACCTAGATCTTGGGTGTAGCAAAACAAAAACACCAACTATTACTCAGACTTGAAGAAACTTGAAGATAGTTTATTAGGTATATGAAAATAACACACACATATAAATATTTCAATGAAAAAAGCTAAGATAAAGAATATTTAATTGATCTCATCTTTAAAACAACAAACACAGTAAATTATTTAAAGAAACAATTGAAAAATAAAATTATAAAAATAATAAGACTGAGTTAAATAAAGCTCATTTCAAAATTTTATTTTGGTCATAAAAAGCCAACATTATGCTGTTGTGTAAATATCTTCATTTGTAATATTACTCTGTCATATATATATATGGTACCACCAATGAATATATGGTTTGAGAACACACATATATTCTGTGATTACATATGAAATCATTTATTAATAAATAATCAAATTAATTTTAAAATGAAATAAAAGTGATAACAATAAAATATAAATCACAATATGTTTTAGAGTTTTCTTTTTTAAATACAAACTTACAAAGTAAAGTGTTGGGTCACTTGTCATTTTAACAAAATAAAAGAAAGTTTAATAATAAAGAATGAGTAGAAAGGGGAGAGGGAATAATTCTAAGTAAAAAGTTGAAATTATTTCTTTTTTATTAATTTAAATTTAAAAAAAAAAGAAAAATGTAAAAATGAAACTGAACTAAAATATATAATTTCTAACAAAGAAAACTTCTAAATTTAAATTCACTTAACTATTACTTGGCTGATAAAGAAAAGAAAAATAAATAACTCCCATTGCACTAATTAAAGAAACAAAGGCAAAGACTACGGAGATTATCCTATCAAACATTACATTAATCTAAGTAAGAAGTTAGATTAAAACAGAATACAAAATTAATTAAGGAGACGTAAAATTAATTAAACCAGATTGAAAAATGATAAATAGGAACAATGAAAAGGAAGCATATAAAAGGCCTGAGAGATTCATGCTAGAGATATATTCTCATATAGATTATTATATAGTCTATATTCATTATTGTTATTATTGCCAGATGCAACAAAATTATCATTAAACATTACTGTCTTATAAAAACTTTTAAAGAAGAGAAGATGGTAAAAATCCATTAGTGCGTAGCATGTGGGTGCATTTACCTATACTCACTGAAGTGCAACCAGCAGCATGCAGTGTTAAACAGCAATTGGAAATGTATGGTTAGCCTTTGATCCTAGTCCTTTGTACCATCAAATACTTTTCATCTAGAATTCATACCTGCCTCATGATCTGTAAACTATGAAAAATCTCTCCCTCCTTTTATAGAAAATGGAAAAGCAGCAAGGAGCCAAACCATCAATGGAAATCAAAGGCCAACTGGTTGGTGATCAACAAATTAGAAACAAGCATGGAACTGTATTCATGAGAGTGTAATGTGCTTTCCTAAAAGAAAAATTCTAGATAAATATAATTTGTATTATCCCATTTTAAAGATTTGAACAGTTATATGCATGAATGGCTTTAATGAACTTTAATGACCACAGCCAAAGTAGTATTTAAGTTACTTCTATAAATTATTATTATACTGTATTTAAAATGTATTTTGCATATATGTCAGATTTTATTATAATGTTTTAATTAGGAGTGTGTGTCAATAAATTTTTTGTTTGCTTAATTGTTATCTGATCGATTCTCTCTCTTATAACTGCATTACTAATAGATTAAGTTATAGTTATTATAAGTATTGGGCAAGTGTGTTAAATATTTCCCCTCACAATAGAGAAAAGAAACTAGCTTGGGAAAATATCAAGTGCTAGATTGTATAACTGTTATCTTGGCATGATGACTATATAACCTGTGATTAGTTGGCACCTGAGGTTAAGCCTCAAAACAAATAAAGTGCTTTGAATAGCAGGGGTTTGAATTTAGTAGCTGAGAAGTTCTATAGCCTGGAAATGTTATTGTAGGTTATATTTTGTATAGCCTCATTCTGGCTATAGGTACCGTTGGTGTTTCATCTACCTGTGGTATTATACTTTTCTGCTTGAAGGGCCAGTCTGCTGCAATAGTGAGAGTGCAGCCGGAATTAAGATCAACATTTTTAAATTAAAGAATCACAGCAATTTTCTTCCACCCAGTTCAATGTATATATATGGGTACCATCACAAAAGCAATTTTACAATCTAATCAATTATAATTAGTGATAATGTGCCACTGTTTTTGATCTCATTATTCTAATTTATTATAACAGACAATTTTTGGGGACAATCATGATAAAATTTAATGTGGTTCTTACATCATTTAGGCTGTTATGCAGTGTAATGCTTAACTCAAGAACTAAAATTCTTTAATTAAAGCTCAACCATTGCCTTTAGTTTTCAAACATCACATGACCAATAAACCATTATATTTTTTTCTTTATAGTAACGAAATTCAAATTTATAGTCAAATATCAAACTATAGCTTTTTATATTTGCCAATAGTAATATTATAAAATATTGGAAAATACAAGGCAGTTTGGTAAAGCACTTTTTAAAAACATTAATACTATATATTTTCTAACTTATAAATTATATTATCATAGTCCTTTTTTACCAAATCGTTGTCTTGCCTTAGCGACAGATTGTTGATATTCTATTTGTTTACTTAAGCATAAACTGATAGGATGTATTGATATAATTAATATATGATAACAAGTTAGCTTTTGGAATTTTATGGTTTATTTGGTAATACATATATAAAGTAACATTTAGAAGTATTATTGTCTGTTTATCAAACTGAAACTGTCAAAAACAGTGTTCCTTAATATGCTCGTTCTCACATTAAATTTCATCAGACAAAAAATGAAGTCTGATTAGAGATAAACTGATGTCAGAGAGTATAAAATAGCTTCGCTTTTATCTTGGTTACTGTATCCATTCTATTCTATTATTAACATTTTTTCTTAGACCTTAAGAATCAAACTAAAAATAAGATCCAGAAGTCTTAAAATATCTAAAAAAAAATTTTCACATTTTATAAATTTCGAATTTTTTAAAAATATTTTGTTATAATATTAAAGAATGTGTTAATGTTAAAAATAATATATTTAGATTGTAGCAATTTATTTACAAATTAACAGAAATATTTTTTATTTATTTATTTTTTTAAAAATTATTTTGTAAATCTAAAACTGGGAAAATATTAAAAGATTTTCATTCACAATCATTGTTTGTTTAAAAATTGATGCCATTAGTATTTTTTTTTTAGTTAAAAAAATTAACTTTGTATTTTTCCAAATACATTCAACTGTTATAGGAATTGAACTGGTGCCTTTACATTCGTGAATGCTGAATTTTAAAATGTTTTAACCAATTAGATTTTTCTGACAAAAATCACATTCATTAATACATTTACACACTTATCTATGAGGTTTATCCTGATTTCTCAAATATTTCTTAATGGTAAGGTTGATGAATGGTTTCCACATACTATGAATTAACACATTAATTTGACTTTTGAGGAATTTTGCCATTAAAACAAGCCAAACTCTCCATACCATAGTATCACTCAGTGTAAGTCAGAGTAATCAACAGATGCAAGAAGGTTTGTGCATAAAATCCCTATCTAGTGCCTAGTCATACAATATCCCCAGACTAGTTTTAGATTGTGGCTTTTATCAGTGAGGAGCCTTGGATCTGAGGCACTGCACCTAGATCTTAGGATAAAATACAACCTGCCAGCAGCCACCTTTTATCTCTACTTAACTACAAAACTATGTCTAAAATTGAAAACATAATATTTTCAATCCAAGCTCATTAGCTTATATAGTCATATGGGTCTGAACTCAGTTCAGTACCCCTACACTTTGATGTCTTTGGTTCTTTAATAACTATAGCCACCACTATCCTATTAGGCAGGATTGGTATTAAACAACTAAAAAAGTGTAAGAAATGGTAATCATGTGATGTTTAGGGGTTTAATTTTGTTATTAGTATTCAAGCAGTTTTTTTAAAATTATATATATATATATTTAATGTTTAACTAGATAATACAGATAGTTTGAAATATAATTACAATTATAATTTTTAATATATATATATATATATATATATATATATATATATATATATATATATTGAACCAACCGCCTCTCAACTCCATCTAAAATTACTACTTAAATACGGGAAACAACAACAACTATTGACAAAAAAAAATATCAATTAATATTTTATTTACTTTGTCCTCCTAAACTTCCCTTCCAAAAAGTGGTTGGTTTTCAGATAAAGTGTCAACTATCATTAGTAGCAAACTACTAATAACACCCAATGCTCGTCTACCAAAAATACACTGACCAAATAAACACTTTATTTTATTTTTAAAAGAAGAAAGAAAATCTCTTAGGCGCCAGCTAATTACGTTAGAATTAGCATGTCTATCTGATCAGCAAAATTTGGTACATGAAATTCCACTAGCTCAATCGGTTTCCAACCACCCACTAATAAACAAACAAAAAGATATCTTAAATGCCCCCTCAAAGCTACTACTACTTTTTAAAAAAACTAAATAATTCCCCGAACCATTCAAAATAATACTTCAATCCTTTAAAACCAATAATAATAACATTATACTGAATGCCAAAATATTTATATTTTTAAATTAGCGAATCTATTCCTGAAATACTATTATTAATAATTAGATTATTTCTCCTCCTACTTTTGTTAAGAAAATAATTATGTATACTTACCCGCACGTATCAAAATAAACATAAATATTTTAAGAAAAATAATTTAAGTATTTTTTTATTTAAAATAAATTAATCGTTTTATCTTATAATGAATCACACACACTTCTTTTTTAAAGATTAAAATAAAGCAATTTAATATATTTCTTTAGAAAATAAAATATACACGTTACATTATATTTTATTTCTCTTTTTTTTTAGGTTTTAAAAAAACAAATCACACACATACGTGCATGTAATTGTTTCAAAAATATTATTTAATAATAGAAGCTGATTTTATTTATTTTATTATTGCACATATTATCTTTTGAAGTTTAAAGTTCTATTTTTAAGATTAATTCATAAAGTTCAAAGTTCTTTCTAATAAAGTCTATTTTTATTTTAAAAAGAAATTGGGAATTTTAAGATATCAAAGTCAATAAATACCTAGGATTTTTAATATGATGGAATACCTAGGATTTTTAATACAATGGAAACAGCATAATGGAATTATTTTTTAAACTCATTGACAACCGGTAAAATGACTCCTCCGTAGATCCTGTGACAAGGTATGATTTTCGTGGTTGGTTTGGTGTACCCGCACTCTGCTGTCCATTTAGTCTATTTAAGCATGATCACTTTCCGAACTAATTGCAGATCTTAGATGCATAGAGAGCAGTTTCGGTTGACTGCAAACATGTTGGTTTTAACAATGCAACATTTTTAAAGATATTACTTCAAAAAATATTTTATTAAAATGAGAAAGTCAGACCGTTTTTAGAATAATAAAATGTTGAGCTATTTATACTGTTTTAAACAATGGAAATCTTTATTAGCAGCAGCATCCTTAGTCTCATGAAATTAAATCAGCTTTTGTGTCTACTTTTTATTAAAATTACATACACACATGCACACATATTTAATTATTATTTTATTATAAGATAAAATAAATCTTTTTTATTTTATTTAATTCTTTAAAAATATATCTTTTTTTATTACACTTTTTTCCTCTCTTAAACAAAAAATCTTATTATTTTAAAACTTTACATTTTTTTTTTTATTATTTTAAATGTTTACGTTTATTTTTATTATTATTTTAAGCGTTCACAGTTTATTTTTATTAAATAACAAATTCCCCCTCCCCCCTGCTCTTTAGTTTTTACATTTTATTCTCTCAATTTTAAATTCTTATATTTTAAAACATGGGATTTATAATAAATTAATTACATATCAATGTACTTTGGTACAATATATTATGTAGACTATTCCATTTAATGTAATAAATAATATAATATTTGCCATATAGATCAATGGTAGAATGATGTATTGAAGTGGTAAATCTGTAGTACATATTTAACTTCACTGCCTGATGACATTACATACCTTTAAAGTAGGGTTTGAACCTGTTTATATGTTTATTTGGTCATCCAGGAATGTTAAGCACACACATATACACATATCACTTCCACCCTGTTTATTTAAGAAAAGGTTATGTGTAACCAGTTGAATTATTATTTTAGCTTAAGTATATTTTATTTTCAAGCTTGTAAATTCCCTTCACTTAGATAATTGTGTATGTGCGTATATGTATTACAGATATAAAAATAAATACAATTAATGTAGAGCTAAAGCAATGCCAGAAATTCTAAAAAAATATTATTACAATTTAAAAATGTCATTCTCATTTCAAGTCGAACCAAAAATCATATTTTAAAGTTATTTGCAATTTTAAAATACGTTTAAATAATCTGCTTTCTGGAACGTATTGTTTACATCTTCCAATATTGCTAAATTTCAAGTATAGGAGGAGCAGAAGTTATAGGAATGCACGGAAGGAGTTCAAATCACTCTTCTCTCTGGTATTTGTGTAGAGAGTGGTAACAAAATGGACTGTGAGTAAAAGGAATTTGCCTCCCTGATCTTAAATCGTCTCTGTCCTGCCTTCTGCCATGCCATCGCTACTTGAGAACTGTTATGTTTAATTGTAAAGAATATTGGAAGATGCCTACTATTATTTTATTAATATTGTGCTTTGCTAAACTTCATATACGTTATTATAAGAGGCCACCATAACTTCTAAAGGTAATCCGTTTTGCCGAAGAATGAACTCTTAATTCTCCTCACTTCATTTCTTTCCTAAATCTTAATTGTAATCAGAATGTAATCTTTATTTATTTTATAACTGATTATAAACTTAATTATCATTAAGTTTGTGATTTTCTCTCTTAAATTTTTAAACTTGTTCTTTGAAATGCTAAGCACAGAATTATATACTGTAAATTTATTATTAGTTTTTTTTAAGTTTCACACTCTAATTATTTTATTTCATGCGGCAAAACTTATTTTAAATATATATATCTTATTAAATTAGTTTTAGTGTGCTAATGTTTTAATCTAGCGAACTTATATTATTTCAATCATCATTCCGATATTTTGGAATGTTTAAATAGTTTAAACGTAAAATTTTTTACTGAATGCTGTTCGCTCGGTTAAATATTTTGAAATTATGGTTAATGGCGGATTGTTTAAAAATCATATCACTATCGATATTTAAATGCAATTTATGTTCTTTTAATAAATTTGATTATTAATATACTTTAATAACTATTTATTATTTATACGCCATTAAGAGTTAAATTAATTATAATATATTGTCATTTAGGAATACTTGGGCTTGTTAAATAGGAAAAATAATATTTTTCCCTCTTTTATATTCGACATCCTAAATTTATTAAACTTATACGTATGATGCTGAGTGGGTTATTATTTTATCATGGCATTATGCATGCTATTATTGCTTAATTTAAGCTTAAATTATTTCATTAGTCATTTAAGACCTAAGCCATATTCACATTGCTTACTTATGATAGCATTTTAAAGAGTTATATTTTGCTTTATCATATTTACTCATCCGAAATCCGGATTTTCTTCATGTAACTCATATAGGAATGAGGTTTGGTATAACTGATCTCAGGATAAACATTAGAGTATTAAGGCTCTGCATGTGACACATTGGAGGGCGTGCCATGGAATCCTTACCACTCATTTTTTCGAATATCGCCTTGTGATAAATACAAGCGGAATCATATATGTGATAAAGCCTTCCAGTCCAAAGATGGACATCTTCTCCATCTTAAACACTGTCATTATAGTTAGCACTGCGAGTTCTTTATATGTAGTTCTCATTTTATCTATAAGATGTGGCACAGTGATGTTTATAAATCACTCATTTTATAATTAGTCGAATATTTTAGGATTGTCACGGTAAAGCTAATTTAGGCTAACCCATTCCTCATTTGTACAGGCCCAAATATGCTCATAAACGATAAATTATTAACTATTATATTAAGAGTAAACCTCTCTTTAGAGATGAATTTGTAAATGTCCTTATCATTACTTAAAGTAATGATCACTGCATTGATAACATTAATTTATTATTATACTATAACTCATTAGCACACTAAATCAGTTGCTTATATGCAAAGTAATAACCGCATTAAATCTGTGCTATGTTTTCTAATGTAAATTAAATTGTTTATATTTATTAAATTATTATGTTTTAATAATTACTCATGCGTTGTGTCTTACTGACTCTCACTCATTGAATTCCATTAAATATTTATAATAATGTCAGTAATATTTAGAAGTTATAACTGATTACAACTGATTACTTCAAATAGATATTTATCTCTGGGTTATTCTGTTCTTGCTCATTCTGGATGAATACTAATTTATAATTCATGTTTCTTTTGCAATGCTAGCTGTGTGCAATTCATTTAAAATTTATAAATTGTCCCTTCACATAAGATATTTGATTGAGCCAAGTTTAAACATTATTTATTTATGCTAATTACCCTGTAGATCTCATGTTTCTCTACTGTGACTCTGGGACCAGAATGAATAAAATTTCATGTTATCATCAGAAATGTTGTTTATAAGGTTATAGTTTTAGAGAAGAGCAAATAGGGCAGAGTTCATGATTGCTCCTGATCTGTGTATCTCGGGCATTAGTGGATTTAGGGTACTTTTGCTTAGATTCTAAACCTTGTTAAATGAACATACAATTCTGACCGGTACAGTACATAAGTGCAAAAATGTTCTGTATTTAAACAACATATCATTTCTGGTACTCATGTAGCATATGATTTCCCAAGTTATTAAGGATTTGATTATTTTAATTTTTTTGAATATTTATGCAAAGGTTTACCTAATACAATTTTTTAAAATGGATCAATTATTTTGAAACTTTCCATACATTAAACAAATTGACATACAGACATATTCTTTCTTTTTCCACTTTTTAGATGTTACCATGGTTATCCTTTATATAAAAACCAAAAGAGTATCAAGTTATCAATAAAAAATATATTTATTATTTAATGATATTTTCAAGTAATGATATTTTTTAAAAAAATCTTCTATAAAATTGAATTTAGAACATCTTAAATAGATCCATTTATATATTCTAATTAAAATTGTCAAAACACTTTATTACAATAATTATTAATAGATGGATGGATCTTGATTTACAACAAACTTAATTGTTTTATTTTTTATATAAATTTATTTGTTAAAAAACAAACACCGTATTTGTTATTAAATTAGTTTAAATTTTGTTTAATATAATAATTGTTTAATTTCATTATTTAAAAAAAATATTTACCAATACTGTCTTAGATGTTACATGCAGCTAAATTAATCAATTTAAGATGTAAACTTTTAATAATTAACTTTTTAAATAAAATTAAAATCTTAATTAATTAAATGATTTACATTAATGTTTAAATTTTGCAAAATTTGTGCATCAGTTTTAATATAATAATTATTTTCTAAAAATAATATATATATATATGCAAAGATGGAATATTTATATATTTAATAATACAATAAAAAGTGAGTTTATTCTTATGAAATTAAATATTAAAACTGGGAAAACTCTCCATACAGTAGTGCCACTCAGTGCAAGCCAGAGTAATCAATGGATGCCAGAAGGCTTATGCATAAAATCCCTATCTAGTGCTTACTCATCCAATATCCCCAGAGTAGTTTCTAGCTTGTGCCCTTCATCAGTGAGGAGCCTTGGATCTGAGAGCACTGCACCTAGATCTTAGGATCTAATGCAAACCATCCAGCAGCCACATTTTATCTCTATTTAACTACAAAACTATGAATCTAAAATTGGAAACACAATATTTTCAATCCAAGCTCATTAGCTTATATAGTCATATAGTCTGGACTCAGTTCATCACTCATACATTTTCATGTCTTTGTTTCTTTAATAACCATAGCCACCAATATCCTATTAGGCAGGATTGGTATAAAACAACTAAACATCACAATCACCATTTCTTATGCTTGCTCATAATTGTTATTAAAACAAGCAAAACTCTCCATACAGTAGTGCCACTTAGTGCAAGCCAGAGTAATCAATGGATGCCAGAAAGCTAGAAATAGTCTGGGGATATTAGATAAGTAGGCACTAGATAGGGATTTTAAGCATAAGCCTTCTGGCATCCATTGATTACTCTGGCTTGCACTGAATGGCACTACTGTATGGAGAGTTTTGCCTGTTTTAATAACAGTTATGAGCAAGTATAAGAAATGGTGATTATGTGATTAGTGGTTTAAAATTCAATATACCAGTATAAAAATATATAAATAAATATAATCTTTAACTACTTTATAGTATATTAGCCGTCTCCAGTAACATTAATGCTATTGATTTTTAGTTTTATGTGACTTTGTACTGACTGAAACATCAATTGTAGTTGTTTTGGGAATAAAGTTCTTTTATTTATAAGAAAAAAGGATATTTTAATGGTTTGTTTTTATAAGAACTTATGACGTATCGTATATATATATATATTTGTATGTACGTAGTTATGAATTATGTTTTCAGTATATAAATAAGTATTTTTTGTAATGTTTTTATTGTATTATTTGTTTATTGATTTTTATATACATTTTTATTACATATTTATAAATCATTTAATTTTAAAATCAAGCCCAAATATATATTTATAACTTTTTATTGAAATAAAAATATGGAATGATTATTACATTTTATACATTTCTAAATGTAAGTTACATAAAATTTATAATGCATTTTCTATTAAATTCATTTGCAGAAATCATGGCAGATGGTTTTTCACAAAATATATGGATCTTAATGGATTCGTAATTTTATATCTATTAAAAATTATAACATTTATTTAACTCAAATAAATTTTTAATAATTTTATATCCCCCCCCCCCCATTATTTTCTGACTATTTCTATTTTTATCTAATTTATATGTTTGTATTACTATAAAATTAATGTCATTATATTATATACTATTAAAAATAACATCAATTAATGATATTGAATGAGTAGCAAATATTTAAAAAAATGTTATATATCATTTAAATTTATTATCACCATCAAGATTAATGTCAAGTTACTTTAAGATGAAGGTATCTCACATTTTATTTTAGGACTGTTATGATATGCTGCTTTTTCCTTATTATTCTAACACGCTTTCCCTGATCCAACAATTTTATTGATCTTTTCTCAGTGTTTTAATATTGTTGATATAAATAACATACATGGCACGAAGGCTTTTAATGACATGTAATAATTTCTTAGCTTGAGTATTAAAATATATTACAATTATTTATGACAGTAGAAAATTTTAAATATTAGTTTATAGAATGACATTTTTTATAATAATCTTAAGCTTTTAAGTAATTTCCTCATGTAATATTACATTCCACATATAACTTAATAAAGAGCACATTAATTTTCGAAATTTTTACATTAACATGTGAATAATTTTTCTAATTATATATATATATATATATATATATATATATATAATTATATATATATATATATATATATATTGTACAGAAGACAAGGTTTGACTTAATCAATATGCCCCATGAATTGCACCAAATTGAAATTGTAAAATAAAAGGCAAATAATTTTATTAACAAGTATGCATCACAAATAAAAACTAAATTGAAATGGAACCTATGATCATAATGATGTAATCTTTATTATATCTCAAAGATTTGATTAGCAAATAGTAATAGTACAACAAAATTAAATGATGCAAGTTGGCTTTGGAAATGGGAAACCAATATTTCAAACCAAAATATATATATATATAAAACAAAATAAATGTGTGTTATAGATGCAAATGTAAAACTTTAATATGGTAGAATTAAATATGCACACATTAATTATAAATTCTAATTCAGATATGATATAAGAAAAAATATCTTGAATCATTCTATGACTAATATCAACAATTTACTAATTCTCCAAACGTTTTCGAAGGCTTACCCTTCATTATCAAGAAGTACAAAATCACTTATCATTTTCCAATGATATACTGATATGCAAATATTCGAACTAAACTAGGTGAATATGCAAATTGGAATCAGATCACCTTCGCTTGCCATTTCTTTGACAAGGCGTAAAAGGACTCCCTTTTGTTCAATGCATGCTCATCCAAGATGATGAAACATGCCTCCTTAATCTTCCTTCGTAAATCACTCCACTCCCTACATAATACTCTAGGTCCATCTGGTCTGCACAAATGACCCACAGCTATTGCATGCTGTACAAAAATTGAAGAGTGGGATGAATCAGCTAAAGCCCTATTGTATGAATACACATGTTGGGATAATCTAACTTGAACAGATGCCTTCATCTCCCCATAATATACAGCCTGGCAGTGAATATAACTAGCAATGAGAAAGAATGAGTAGGTTAATATTCACATGCCCTTTAAATTCTATACACCTACATCATCATTATAGAAAAGTAGTCTTTTAATTATATAATAAATAAAATAGAGAAAATAAGCTTTTCAGTTATGCATCCAAGTTTACTGGCAGTTGATGTCATAATAGGCTTGTATTTGAAATAACAACTTATAATTAACTAAATCAAACTCATCTCTCTCAATACTTCCATTAGCTTGCTTTCAGATTTAGCATTAAAACACAGAGACTTGATTACTTGCCAAAATATAAATTAGAAACAAAGGAAATCTTTTATTGAATCTAATTTATGTTAACAAATAACTAAATATAAATACTTTATTTAATATCTCTAAATCATTAATGTTCTATAATATAATTGCTTATTAATGTCTGAGCAAATGGTCATTAGTGTTTAAATATTCTCATGATAAAAATAAGTTAATTAACAAACTCAAGTGTTGCACAATGACCCAAGTGTAGGAATAAATGTTTAAAAAGAAAAATTCACAGGGTTGCTTTAAGT
Source organism: Epiperipatus broadwayi (assembly GCA_028023455.1). NCBI lineage: Eukaryota > Metazoa > Onychophora > Udeonychophora > Euonychophora > Peripatidae > Epiperipatus > Epiperipatus broadwayi. Next base: position 6,982,448 of record JAQFVV010006229.1, on the reverse strand, counting down.
AAAACAAATGGTATATCTTTATTTATGATCTATATGTTCTTTTTTTAAAAAAAATAGTGATAGCAATAAAATAACAAAGCATACTATCCATTTGTATTTTAGAGCATTATCACCTCATTTCTATCATTCATGTGTATAACATTTGATAAAAATATGTTTATTAGGTTAAATTTGTATCTGAATGAAGACCATTTATTCTTTAAGAATATATAAAATGCAGTAAAATAATAATAATAACTTCATGTGATATTATCAAATGGTTCAAAATCAAAAATACATTCTTTTTGGCAGAATTGTTCTAACTTTGCAATAAAAAATATCAATCTTAACTATATTACGCTAAATCTAAATATGTATTTGCTAAACTACTCTTGAAGTGCAAAATGCAGGTTTCTTAAATTGATCCCTTTTATGCTATAGGGATCCTCAATGCCAAAACAGTTAATGTATTCCTGTATATCATGATTATTTTTAGAATCTAACGAGAGGTTTTATTAGTAAATTGTAATAACCTTAATAAATATCTTCACGTATTAAAACCCTTTAACTGATTCTTTTAACTTATTTAAAAGAGTTAATCTTTGTCTAATTTTTGTATTGGTCCACTACTTAAATCTGAGAACAATATCATTCGTCAGTTTTATTTCCAGTCGATTTCTATTGTTAAAATATTAATCTAAAATACACAGAATTTTTTTAATTCAGCTTTTAAAAATTGAATAATTTTAGATTCAAATTGGTTAAATGTAACGAAAAATTAAAAATAATGTTAATAACTGAAGAAAAATATAAGAAAAATGTTTAAAAAATAGCCAGTGGTAAAACAAAAGAATTATATTTCAACCAATAAGTGTGTTGTTATTCAGTTCTCCAGCTGTCAAAATAATTCTCTTTTTATTTCCAGCATGCTTATTTTTCTTGGAATATTTAACATTTTTCGAATCAAACTTTATATTTGTATAAAGTAATGCAAAATCTTATTTATGAATGTAAAAAATTATGATAGATGTAATTATTTACTTCAAAATATGAAAGCGTACTGTATTTCATTTTCAGTTCTGAATTTTTCATTTAGAAATGCCTGATTATGGTCTGTAGCAATAGTTGTTTTTTATTACCAATTATTTCTCCAATGTATTTTTCTTGTAATATTTAAAATTTTTCGAATCAAACTTTATATTTCTATAAAGTAATGTCAAATCTTATATATGAATGTAAAAAATTACTATAGATATAATTATTTACTACAAAATCAATTATGAATGGGTAAAACCTTTAATTTTTATTTCCGGCTTTGTCATTTAGAAACACCTACTATGCAAATTACAATCATTAGCATGAACCACTTGACTTGAAGAACGATGATTTTGTCCACACTTATTTTTCTTGTAATATTTAACATTTTTGAAACCAAACTTTATATTTCGACAAAGCAATGCAAAATCTTATTTATGAATGTAGAAAATTACAATAAAGATATTTATTTACTTCAAAATCAATTACGAACATGTAGAACTTCTTGGTTTAGTTTCTGTCTTTGTCATTTAGAAATGTCTATAACCCAATTTCAAGATTTGGCAAGTATCCAATCAGAGTAAGAGGCTGGTCTAACTACCAATAGCTAGCAAAGAAAATTGATTTCTTTTTTTAAATATAATGCTATATGCAGACATTTTTAGAAATACAATTTTAAATTTTGAATTTCCTGTAAAATAAGCCTAAAATAAAGAAATTGTGATTAAAATTGACCAAGAGATGGCACATGCTATGTCCAAAAACGATATTTTGTATTTTTGTGGCTATTAAATTAGCTACGGGGGTCTCCTCAAAATAAACAACTTAAAGGTTAAACTCTCATAAATGATAAAGGGATTCCTTTGTATATGTATATAAATACTCACATATAATACATATAAAACAAATATAACAAACTACCTCTCAAACACATCTTGTGATTATAGTTACAAATTATTTTTCAAAAGAAAATAAATAAATTTCACTAATGATAATAACATCTATATATTTATGTATATGTAAATGGTCTTTATGAGAACAAATGCTAATAAAATTCTTGTAAAGCATCCATTATGTACTATATATATATATGCCATAAATATAGATATATGTATCAAAACAAAACAAACAAAAAATACTACCTGATGAATGGATGATTTGCCATGACAATGAGAAACAAAATCAAACATGTACACTTTACCTTTTAAAACTTAATTATTTTGATTGACCTTTATATATATTTTTCTTCTTATCTTCTTCTTCTTCTTCTTCTTCTTCTTCTTCTTCTTCTTCTTCTTCTTCTTCTTCTTCTTCTTCTTCTTCTTCTTCTTCTTCTTCTTCTTCTTCTTCTTCTTCTTCTTCTTCTTCTTCTTCTTCTTCTTCTTCTTCTTCTTCTTCTTCTTCTTCTTCTTCTTCTTCTTCTTCTTCTTCTTCTTCTTCTTCTTCTTCTTCTTCTTCTTCTTCTTCTTCTTCTTCTTCTTCTTCTTCTTCTTCTTCTTCTTCTTCTTCTTCTTCTTCTTCTTCTTCTTCTTCTTCTTCTTCTTCTTCTTCTTCTTCTTCTTCTTCTTCTTCTTCTTCTTCTTCTTCTTCTTCTCTCTCTTCTTCTTCTTCTTCTTCTTCTTCTTCTTCTTCTTCTTCTTCTTCTTCTTCTTCTTCTTCTTCTTCTTCTTCTTCTTCTTCTCTCTTCTCTTCTCTTCTCTTCTTCTTCTTCTTCTTCTTCTTTTTCTTCTTCTTCTTCTTCTTCTTATTATTATTATTATTATTGTTATTATTATTATTATTTTAACTTGACAATTATTGGAAGAGTTTAGGTTTAACCTTGCTTGAATCCTATTAACATGGCAGTTGATCTTTAGTTGATGAATGCTTAAATTTTATGAATAATAAAAGTTGACTTTCTTGACACATCCTTTTTGCTAGTCAAGTAAACATGGAGCAATAGAAGCAGTAGAATTCTTTCAGACACTTTCATTACCACAATTCTTATCTTTATCTACAGGACAGGGGTGGCTAGTTGTTGTTTTTTAAATAATTTCATTTCTCCCTCTGATTCCTTTTTTGTAGTTTGTTTATCCAATTTCAGAGAATACCAATATTATAAGATTTCAAAAATTTAAATACAATATAAAAGTTTTAAAACAACTCTTCATTAATTCCTTTAAATTGATATCCATTTTTTTTTATATCTATCCTTTTTTCCTATGATTATTCTTATTTTTTTAACCTCTTTTACTAGACTAGCATTTGAGATGAAATATTTCTCAACAAATAGCAATTCTTGTTAATATTTTATGATTCTTCAGGTGTTAGTGGCCTGACTATGATAGCTAGCATAAGAATTGAACCAGTTATTTTTGTAATCATGAATAAATGAATGTAAGGTAACATTATAACCAAATAGGCTATTCTATAAAAGAAAATTACTCAGAAGTAAATTTATAATTCTTATATATGAGATTTTTCCATATTTCTGTTTAAGGAAAGGATTAATTTGTAGATTTCAAATATTATTGATTATAACACTAGATTAATATAGGATATTATTTTGACTGTCATGTGGTCAGCATCTTCAACTTTTTATTTTACATTTTCTTCTCTGTTCAATATTCTTATATTTCCATAAGTCAACCTAGTGTGATATTTCTTAAACTATTTACTAACATGTGCATCACTTATATTGTATAGAGTGTATGACTGAAGGAAGTTTGAAAGTCTGGATTCAAATACCTTTTTATTACATCTATCTTAAGTATATAATATACTTATATTCCAATATGACATATAATTAATAAAAAATAAAGGATAAATATATATAATTTTTCTTGATTGTTCCATAGGTCAATCTAGCATGATATTTTTTAATGCATGGGAACCATTTATTGACTTATATATAATTAATAGAAAATAAAGAAAAAAATATGTATATAAAATTTTCTCTGATTGGTGTCTTTAATCAAATAGTCTATTAATTAGACAATTATCGCAAATATATTTCTGAATCCAAAAATCAGCAGTTCATTTCTCATGCTAGCTATTATTAAATAAGTCAGCAGCTCCTGAAGAAGAGAAAAAATTATATAAGTGAAATGCTGATATTACTGCCAATTGAATGTATTTAGAAAGATATAAATAAAATATGAGTTTTTAGAAAACCATTTAACAATTTCAACTAGATAACAGAAATAATTCAACATATAATTAGAAGTAAAATGTCATCTCACAAATCTTCAAACAATCAATATTACAAATTCATTTACTCAAAGTTTTATTAACCTCATAGCTATATGTGAGGTTAACTTAATTTTTCTAAAATCTGCACTTTAATATTTTTTTCTAATAAAACTATAAATATTAAATGAAATTTCCTCGCATTTTCACAATTAAGTAATTTCAGTTCGAATATAAGATGTACCTCAAATATATCATTTCGTTAAATCAGAATTTTATTTATTATAATAGAATTATTAAAATCTTAGGTATACATGCATAAGTTAAATGTCTATATCACTATACTTTTAGTCCTTAGATTAAAATGGTCTGTCTTTTAATAAGAAACTAAAATTTAGTTCTTACTCACAAATCTAAGTTATATGAATAAAAAATTATATGCTGAATTAACTCTGGAGATTAGTTTAGTGCTAAATGTATACATAAAGTATATATCAGAATATATGATCTTTTAATAATTATGTAACTTACTTCAGACTTATTTGAATAATCTTATTTTACTTCTCAGATTTTAAATGGATGATTAAAGGCAAATGTCATTAAAGATTCGTTTCTGTTTTCATCATTACACTTCAACTGGTTAAAGTTTTAAATGATTAGGGATTTACTTTATATTCAGAAAATAATAATCTAAAAATACCAGATTTGAGTCTCATGCAAGTTCTGCTGAATAATGTCATTTAAAGTGTTATATTTTTCTATATACTATTATTTACAGTTGAATGTGTTTGAAAATTTTATGATTTTTCTAAAATCATTTAATAATTAATTCTAGGTGATGGAAATAATTGAACATCTACTAATTTTTTTTTTCAAATATCGTTATAATTATTTATTATTTATCTATTATACATTGCAATATTTAATTTATATTTGTTACTGATTTTTAAACACTCAATGATGACTATTACCTTTGGATAAATATATTAACAATAGTTAATAATCATGTATTAGGTTAAGGCTTATAAATTGAATATTTTAATATTCAATAGGTCAGTAATGATTGATGGTGATGATGATGTTTAACAATGGTTTGTCACTTGTCCAATTAAAGAATGCAATTTTAATCAATATGATTTTTGGGATTATTCACATTTTTAATGATGTTTTTATTTAATTTTGAAGGATAAGAAGTAAAATAATAATGTTAAAATATATTAAAGATCATTACACATATATAGAAAAAAAAAGATGGATTTAATTTAATAATATGCATTGTAATCTCTCTTTTTCAACTACTACCAGTCTACTGCAGGATGAAGGTCTCTCCAAGTATAATTCACTTTATCTGATTTCTACTCTCTCTTTTCCATAGCACACTAGCAAACTTATTTATTTTATTCATTCATTCATGTGCAATCTCAATCTAGGTCTTTTACAATCTCTTGGAATCTAGTTTAAGATTTTAACTGCCTATCTATTATCATCACTTTTAGCAATACCTCCAACCTAGATCAACTTCAGACTCCGAATTTTTTTGGTGATATCAGTAATATTTGTTGGTTATATTTAATAAATGACATGATAATTTTTACTATAATAAGCTTTAGCCTAATAAATGATCATTAATACTCAATATGTTTAAAATTGATGATCGTCATTGAGTAAATGTAACAAATGTAGATTAGAGTTAATTTCTATCTTCTTGTATTAATCTACATGATAAAAAATCATTACTATTATTCTATACATAGATTTACTGTATTAATTAATATTATGGATATCTTTCTTATAGTTACACATGCATCCTAATGTGTAATGCAGAATTAATAATATATAAACCAACGTATATATATATGTGTTTATGAATTTAAATACGTAAATATTGTATATATTAAAAGATAAAAGCTTATATATATATATGCATTATTGACATGGGAAATTCGATAGCTTATGATAAATGCTTCTCTTAATAGCATAATTGTTTTGACCAAAAAAGGATATTTTTTCATATTTAAAATTAAATGCGATTTTGCATTTATCTTTGCTAATATAAATCTTGTAAAATAAAAGAAATAGAAGAAGTTTCACATATGTTTTATCTTATCAAACTAATTTATAGTTGTACAATAAAACATAATTGCAATTGTTTACTGCTTCAGAGGAGAAACACGATCCCTCACTAGCAGTTTTTAAAAAAATTCTTACGTTGAAGCATTAAAAAAAAACAATACAATGAGATTTCTTTTAAGATGTAACAATGAAGTTAATAAAGTGAATAAACAACTAAGAAATTCTTAGTAAACATAAAAGTTAATCGGTTTAATATCATTTGTTAAAACTTAGTTTTTAATCAAATCACTATATTTTTTGCTTTTGCTGACAGACATAACACTGTCAAAAATAATTAGAATTAAAAACAGAAATAGTTGAAAACATTTTGAATAAATGTATATGTTAGACATAATTTTATTTTATGAATAATTACTATTAATAACAGCTGACAAATTAATATCGATTTCTAACAAGCAGACAACGGTATTTTACCTATTTACAAAATTTTCGCTGTAGCTTTATAGTAATAGTCCAATAGTTATTGCTTAGGAAATCATAAAAAAATTGACGAACCGGAAGTGAAAAAGATGGGGCTACCATCTATGAACTTTGGAATGGGAGAAAAAAATGATAAATAAAGCAAAGAAAAGAAAGGCATTGTTAAAGACATTAACAGTGTTTTCATATAATAAATATGATGTCACTAAAATTGTATGGAAGGGAGTGGCAGTAGCAGGGTTAACATATGGCAATGATGCATTATGTGTTAGTAAAGGAGTATCAGATTACTTGGAAAAAGTACAAAGGGAAGTCGGAAGACATACATTAGATGCAGATGTGTGACCAGCAATGAAAGCAATTCAAGAAGAAATGGGATGGTCAAGTTTTTACATGAAAGATGAAAAAAGCAAAATGAAAATTCTCATTAGATTGCATTTTATGGATAATAAAAGAATAGCCAAAATAGTATTTAATTGGGTTATGAGTAAAGGGCAAGTAACAAGATGGGTGAGAAAGGTAATGCAGTATGCAGAAGATTTGGATAAAGAATTTATATCAGTATACTTGTACAAAAGGTGGTATGATTGTGTTAGGAGGATTGTTGAGTGTTATAGTGGTAAGGAATGGGATAAAAGAATACATGCATTAATAAAGAATAGGGAGTTGGAGAGATGGAGAACTAGTATGGAGAGTAAAAAGAGTTTAAATATATGTAGAAGTAAATAGAACATTGAGTGTGAGTTAATTTATGATAATAGCAAGGAAAATAGTTTACTGTTTAAAGCTTGAACCAGATCTTTAGCAACAAGGGAATATACACATAAATGGAAAAATATGGGTGAATTAGTCTGCAAGTTGTGTAAAGAAGGCATAGAAAATATTAGGCACCTGTTAATTCAATGTAAATGCTTGAAAGCAGAAAGGGTATGAAAAATGAAGTTGTGGAAGAATAAATATGAACAAAGTGATTGGTTTTTATGCTGGATTTGGGAAAAGATAAGGGGGATTTAGATAAGAAGGCCATGGAGTTGACAAAGGTTATGTTGTGGAAATGGGATGAAGCAGATTATGGAAAAACTTAGGGTGGTGAATGGAAAGGAAGGTAAAGTGGTTAACAGGTGTCTCTGGACATAGTTTCTGAGATATTTTGGACTACGTATAAGGAGAAGTCACAGTGCATCATATCACAACACTCTATAACAAAGAAAGTGAAAAAGACGTTGGCTAAAATAGATAAATATATAGAGAGAATGAAATTAAATAATAAATTATTGGAAGATATTAATAAAAGTGGAAGAGATTGGAATAAAAAATTGTGGAAATATATTAAAAAGAGGAATGTAGGGGAGAGAGAAATAGTATTACTAAATGTTGAGGTGAAAAAGTGTAGTTCTAGAGAAGAATTAGAGTCAATATTAAATAAGTATATAATACACTTAGACAAGATGTTAGATATGAAGGATAGAATGATAACAATCATAAAGGCACATAGTAATGAAAATATTAATTTTTCAGAAAATGAATTGAATGAGGTAAGGAAAAAATTGAAAAATGAGATAGCAAGAGATTTAGATGGATGGGAGGCAGAGATAGTGATGAATGTGGGAAATAGGACAAAATTAAATCTATTATCATGTTTTAATAAGATGGCACAAAAGACAGAATTCACAGATAGCTGAAAGAGTGAGGCTATTATTTAAAGGAAAGAAAAAGATCATAGAAAAATAAACAATTATAGACTGATAATGGTAATGTCAGTGTTGTATAAAGTTTTCGCATATATGGTGCTGGAATGGTGGCAAAATGGATGGAAGAAAATAATCTAGTGGAAAAAATACTAAGAGGTGGATAGGCATATAGGAGATAATTTATTTGCAGTCACACAACTTATAGAAATGAGTAGAAATATAGATAAGCAATTATATACCACTGTTATAAATATAGAGAAGGTATATGATAGAGTGAATTTAAATAGATTATGAGTAAGTTTAGTAAATTTGAGAATGAATAGGGTTTTAATGGATTTCATTAAGAGATTTATAAAAATAATTATTATACATATCAATTAGAAAATACAGAATCAGAATTAAAAATGAAGTAGGACTAAGGCAAGGATGCTGTATGTCATCTATTTTGTTTTTGTTTGAGAGAAATGGAAGGAACAATAGAAACATTAGGAAGAGGGGTAGAGATACCATTAGTAGATGTCAAGGGAGTGTATATATTATCAGATCTTTAATTTGCTGATGATTTTTTATGCACAGAATAATGAAGATATGGAAGTTGTGCTGAAGACATGTGCAGAGGTAGGTAAAGAGATGGGGATCAAATTTAGTGAAGAAAAATCAAAAGTAATGATCGTAAGGGCAGGGGAAAGAGAAACAAAAATTTTGGGGGGATATAGAGTTAAGTGTGTTTAATAGGTACAACTATTTTGGAATTGAATGGGGGGGGGGATTGATAAATGAAGCAAAGAAAAGAAAAAAAAACTGATAAATAAATTAACAGTGTTTTCATATAATAAATATAATGTAGCTATAATTGTATGAAAGAAAGTGGTAGTAACAGGTTTAACCTATGGTAAATGATGTGCTATATGTTACCAAAGGGGTGCTAGATTACTTAGAAAAGTACAAAGAGAAGTAGGAAGACATGCATTAGTTGTAGATTTGTGGACAGCAAAGGAGGCAATTCAAAGAGAAATGGGATAGTCAACTTTTATAAGAGAGATACAAAAAGTAAAATAAAAATGTTTGGTTGATTGCAATTTTTAGATAGCAAAAGAATAGCCAAAATAATATTTAATTTGGTTATGAATAAAGAGCAGGCAACAAGATAGGTGAGAAGGATAGTATGCTAGGCAGAAGATTTGGATAAAGATTTTATATCAGTATACTTGTACAAAGGGTGGGGTGATTGTGTTATGAGTATTGTTGAGTGTTATAATGGCAAAGACTAATATAGAAGATAAGATGTATTAATAAAAGTTATGAAGTTGGAGAACTAGTCAGAGAGTAAAAAGAGCTTAAATATATATAGGAGTAAACAGAATATTGAATTTGAGTTAATTTAGGATATTAGCAGGGATAATAGTTTACTACTTGAGGCTTGAGCAAGATCACAAGCAACATGTTAATACACACATATATGGAGAAATGTAGTCTGTGAGTTATATAAGGAAGGCTTGGAAAATATTAGGCATTTGCTAATAGAATTTAAATATTTTCAAGAAGAAAGGATACAAATAATGAAGTTGTGGGAGAATAAATATATACCAAGTAATATACTGGTGTTGGAAAAAGTAAGGGGATCTAGATATAAAGTATGGATTGAATAAGGATGATGTCATGGAAATGGGATAGAGCAGGATAGAGAAGAATATGGGAAAAATTAGGGTGAGTAATGCAAAAGGAAGATAAGGTGGCTAAACAGATTTTTCTTGGGCATATAGGATGAGAAATTTCTGACTTGATAAAAGGGTAGTCATATAACATTATTCTGGAATCCATTCCTCTATACTGCACATGATTTAATTTAACATTCAAACTTTTATTTATTGCTTTATCCCATGCAATGATCAAGTATCATCAATAGGATATTACCCTGTCTGCCAATATAGACGTTAGTAACCAGACATTAAATAATAAACAAATAAATATTATAGAATAATGCAAAATCTAGATAGAAAATGTATTCTTGTATATTTTATTCATATCATCATAAATAAATAAAAATGATTTTTTTTAATTATATTTATTATATGCATTTCTTTTTATATTAAACAAATCTAAAGTAAAACAATAATATTGGATTTAAATTCTTTGTTAATAATAATATTTATAATATTTCATTACAACTAGCAGGCTTTTAATAATAAGGGTATTATCATTTAAATTGATACCAAAATATTTATTACTAATAATATTTCAAATATAATATAGTATTTGTTGAAGGAATAAGAAACTGTAAAATAAAATTTTCATCAAATATATATTGGCTAAAAGTATTTTTTCATCACCTAGTTTTTAATAGTAGCGGTATAACTTGTAAAAAATCTAGTTTGAAATTTTGTTAGTAAGATGAAAGTGAAAGACAGAAAAGGCCTTTATGTAGTCTATTTTAGGGCATAGATCTTTCCAGAATTACTCTACAAAAAACAATAAAGGAGACGACAATATTAACTAGGATAAAAAATGCTGGGTAATGGAAGTTTATGGTTTTGTTCTTCTTTACCTTCTATGTAAAAGTCAGATTTCTATTGAACAAATAATAATTTGATAGCTAACTATATTAGATATTTGTCTGCTACTTGATAAAAAAAATTTAAGGCTTTTGTTAATTAGTAAGAGCAGCAGATGCTGGCTAAAAACGTTTATCATATAAAGAAAAAAACAAAGCTAAGCCAGTTTAAATTTTTTTAGGATCAGTGTGGCATGGAAGTTATAAAACAGAAAAAAAGTGGGTCGTCTAAAAGTCTGTGCTCATATATGCTATATATTACATATATTGATACAGGTATATAATAAGATTGTATTTCAGTTATAACATAGTAGAGATGTCTTCCCATTCCTCGTATATGTATTAAATGGATTATGTCCTTACATGAGGGGTCAGATTGACTTTAGGTCAACATGGCCTATGATGAAAATCGATCTTAGGGTGGCCTTTGAGCATTCCATTATCAGATTTTCAATTGGATGGATGGTTGAAGAGTTGGAGAGTGGAGTGGAATAAAGCCTGTCCATCAAAGTAGAAAGATTGGCTATCTTAATATTTATCTGAGCACTTATTGCATATATGTTTGGAGATGATAATCTGCACCAACTGATGATTGCTGGTTTAGCATGAAATACATATATTGGTGATTATTTATCTTTTTGACATATATGAGTTCAAGTATATTAGTGTTATAAGATAGAGTGGTGAGTGGTGGGTCGTGTTAAATTCTGTGCTCATATAGCCTATATATTACATATATTGATGCAGGTATATAATAAACCTGTATTTTCGTTATTATAAAGAAAGCAGTAAACTTGAATCCAATAAAAAAAAAAGGTAAATGTTTCCATTATAGTAAATTCAGCTGCATAATTTGAAATTGTAAGCATAATTCTGATTACTGTACTAATTGTGGGTTAAAAAACATTTTACAATTATATTTTATAAAGCAAAAATAAAATACATAAATAAATCCCACCCTACATGAAAGTTGCATGTTCAAAAAATAAAAATAAAAATTAGTATAAAAAGATGATTAAAGTGTCATACAGCAAGTAATGCTGCCAGAAAAATGTGTGGGAAAACAAAACTGAAAAAAATAAAAGAGATTTAAACATATCATTGATGTCAAGAAAGGACTAGAATTATTTAAGATTAAAGAAAAGAAAGTTCATGTCTTATTGAAGCACTTTTTCAAAGTATAAAGCATGAAAGAGAGTTAACCCTATAATAGGAAGATAATGGCTTGCCTTGTTAGGTAAAAACTTTAGTATAGTTAAAGAGATAATATAATGTGATACCAAAAATAGCTTGATGGGCCAAAAATCAGTACTGTATACTAGGAATATGGTGGTTTCAGGTAAATAAATCATGACAGCAAATTCACATTTAATTATACTATGTATTTTAAATAACTAGCACTCTATTAAATAAAATAAGCATATTAAAAAAATATTTTATACCGTGATTTATCAAAGATTAAATGTTTTTGACAATAGCCCTAAGTCAGAGCAATATACATTAGTTTAAGGGAAGATTAATGTTTATGTACAAAGTCTTACTATCCAGAATCTAATAGTTTGACAGAAAATGTGTAAATCAATTAATAGATTCTTATTGTAACCATCTCTACATGAATAATAATAATGTGTACATGGAAATATTGTTAAAATACAAAAGTCCAAATAGGAAACAGAAAGGCTTTTGCAACCATCAATAAATAATATATATCCAAGAATAATGAGATCTAATATATCTAACATGAGCATAGATATATTTGAGTAGAGGCTGCAAAGCACTACAAATCCCTATTCTAGATTATACATCAGCCCTTCATTTCCTATGGGTTGTAAGTCATAATTACAAAACAGAATATTATAGAAAAACGTGTTTGGCTAGCATTTGCATAAACAAATTTAAAATAAGAGGTTGCAAAAGTGTACATGAAGATAATAACTTCCAACATCAACATCGTTTAAACTTCCTTTAAAATCCATAAGCAAAAATATTATTAGATATATTTAATTTGCAATACCAATAAAGAGTTAATGATCAGGTCTATAAAATGAATATGGAATTCAAATAATGAATTGGGTGATAAGAATTAAGATATAGATGATTAAAAGGGTGATGAAAAACAATAATTAAATAGTGAAAAATGAATGACCTTAAGAGTGGGGAGATGAAAAAAAATGTGTTAGGGTGATGAATGATTAAGATGATATAATAAGGGGTCACTGAAAAATGACTCGATTATAATAATGAATAAGATGAAATGTGGATGAAAAAAGTAAAAGAAAAATCTGGATGAAATGTGATAGCAATGTTGATGATGAATAATGAGATCTGGAACTATAAAACTAATATTGTGTCAAATGCCAGTAAGATAAAAATGAAACAAAACAGGGTTATAAGCTAGGCTAAACCAAAAAATAGGCCAGATAGAGTTCCCTACTCCATTGTATGTTTGAATATAATTTAATTCTATTCTCAATTCAGTTCAAAGTTTTTCCTTTTTTTAAAATAATTTTTCAGTTAATCTACTTGTAGATGTTATCATTTTTCTCCTGTTCTTCTAGCTTTTTTTTGTGTTTTCTCCTCCCACCCTTTTTATTGTTTTCCTATTTATAAACTATCATTAGAGAGAATTATTGTACAAATTAACAAACCAATTAAATCATTGTATAACATACATTAAAAATTTGCCAAGTGTGGGAACTATAGGATAGGACAGTATATATTTATTTTGAATTGTGTTACTTTGCAATTTAGAAATCTGTCTTAACAAGGAAACTATTTGTAAATTGAAATGTAAGGCAGAATTATGAAAAGATAGGATAATACACATTTGTATTGAATTCAGTACAGATAAAAAAGATAGCATAGTATATTCTTGTTTTGTGTTAATACTTTGCACTTAAAATTCTGCTTTAAAAGGAATTTCTCTTGACAATCCATGAGTAAATTAATTTTAGTTAGTGATTTCATTCAGAAATGGGATAATTTTATTATATTGGCTGATATAGTCTTTGGCACTTGATGTATGTATGTATGTATGTATGTATGTATGTATGTATGTATGTATGTATGTATGTATGTATGTATGTATGTATGTATGTATGTATGTATGTATGTATGTATGTATGTATGTATGTATGTATGTGTGTGTGTGTGTGTGTGTGTGTGTGTGTGTGTGTGTGTGTGTGTGTGTGTGTGTGTGTGTGTGTGTGTGTGTGTGTGTGTGTGTGTGTATGTGTGTGTGTGTGTGTGTGTGTGTGTGTGTATGTGTGTATGTGTGTATGTGTGTGTGTATGTATGTGTGTATGTGTGTATGTGTGTGTGTGTGTATGTGTGTATGTGTGTATGTGTGTGTGTGTGTATGTGTGTATGTGTGTATGTGTGTGTGTGTGTATGTGTGTATGTGTGTGTGTGTGTGTGTGTGTATGTGTGTATGTGTGTATGTGTGTGTGTGTGTATGTGTGTATGTGTGTATGTGTGTGTGTGTGTGTGTGTGTGTGTGTCTATGTGTAAATTAAATAAAAGTAATCATTTTTCATGGGACACTAATAAACATTTCTCATATGTCAATAATATTAATGAATAGGTTTCCACCTATTCCTTTATTTACATATATATATATCACAATGTTGAATGAAAGCATTAAAAGTGGCATTAATTTAATTAAAAATATAAAATGAGGAAAGAAATTATGAAAGTAGAAGAAAAGAAAGTAGATATGTTCAAAGAGATCGGCTACCATAGCAATAATGTTGAAAAAGAAAACCTTATTTATTAATGAAATAAATAAGAAAAATAATAGAATTTGAGTTGTACATGTAAGAATATTGACTATGAAATATTTGTGAAATAAAAAAGTAAGTAGGAATAAAAAAAGTTATAAAACAACAAATTATTTAATTCTTCAAATTACACATTATAAAACTGGAATGGCTTTCCCTCGAAGTTTATTGTAGATAACATTAGAGTGAAGATCCGCTCTTGTATTTAAAAAATGGTGTATTCTAGTCTTAAAGATTGTAGTAACTTATGAGTGATTAAAAATGAAGCACAATATATTATCTTCAAGATATTTTATGTGTGTGAATTTTTTTGAACAGATTTCTAACTTAATGATAGAATTTTTACAATATATATATTTCAAATTTCTCATTGTATTCATAACAACTGCTTATTGTTACCTATTTTTTGTTTATAAATATTTATACTTTTTAGAAATATTATTAACTCTTTGATCTATATCATCATCATTTTTAATCATTATTGATTCACTGTAGGATGATAGTCTCTCTAATTCAAATCCATTTTCTCCAATTTTTAGCCTCTTTTTTCCACATCACTGTTCTTTCAATGATAGTAACACATGTTTGTTCTTTCACCCATGTATTTCATTTTCAATCTCTTCTTCTTTCACCTAACATACATCTTTCCATACTTCATTGAATGGTCTGTAAGTCTCTGCAATGAGCATCTGTTAAGTGTCCAAATCTCAGATCTGTAAGTAAGAAATAGTAACACACATTTATTAAAAACCTTCCTTTTCAAAAACATAGGCATATTTCTTTTTAATATTGATATTTCTACCAAAAGCACTCCAACCAAGTTTAATTCTATGATTAATTTTATACATTATGTTTTCATCTGTAGTAATAATTTGACAAGATATTTGTAGTTGTTAACTTCTTCTAACTCATTATTATCAATCTTTGAGAAAATCTATTGAACATTACTTTAGTCTTTTTAACATTTGCTTTTAATCCCATATTTTTACTTTCATTGGATAATTCTTGCAACATTTCATGAAGCTCTGAATCATTATTTGCCAAAACAAATACATCATTTCAAAATCTAGATGATTTAAATAATCTTCATTTATTTTGATTCCCTTAGCTTCCCATTTTAATCCACAAAGTACTTCTTGCAAAAGTGCTATAAAAGGTTTTGGAGATATGGAATCACTCTATCATACACCCATCTCAATGTTAATCTTTTTAGTATCATTACATAATCTAATTGTTGCTGTTACATTTTTATAATATTATTCAGAATATGACAATATTCTGAGTCTATATTTGATGATCCATTGCTTTAATCATTGAAGAAATGCTTAGAGAATCAAATGCCTTCTCATAATCTACAAATCCAAAACACAATGACAACTCATATTTATTGGCTCACTTTTAAATCCAGCTTGTTCTTTTGATTGGTTAAAATTCAAAGTTTGTTGTAGACAAGTTGTAATTATTTTGGTAAAATTTTTGTATAGAACTGATAAAAGACTGATATATGTGTAATTTCTATCGTTTTGTTACTTTTTTTAAATATTAATGTTAACACTGTATTTTTCTAATCATCTGATACATCTTTATCATTTAAAAATTTGATATGTAACTTTGCCTTCAAGAAAACTTAAGTGATTTTAGTTAAGAGTTATCAAGAAATTGAGAAGAAAGACCACAGTGTTTCCTGATCTTAAACTCAGAGGTAAAAAGACAATAAACTCATACATGCAGGATAATGCATGTTGGTGAGCAGCTTATCCATATTTGTATACTATATGAATAATCATATAATAATAACAATTGTAATGACAAGGACATATGGAGTAGACAATAGGAATTTTGCCCTGTTTGGTTTCTTTAAGACCTCCAAGAGAAATCAAAGGATTTCTTTTTAGCTAACAGTAAATTTCTTTCTGCAGCCCTTTAATATATATATATATATATATTAAAGGGCTATTAAATGAAACTATAATATATATATATATATATATATATATTATAGTTTCATAAGGAGAGCATTATAATGAGGAAGTATGCAGAACATAATCAATATGCCAACTACTAATCTCATACACAAATGTCAACCTCATTCCATTAATCAACACATAATTAATGATGACAATACCAGATTCTAAAGTACACTAATGGAAAATAATTATTGTATCTAATTCACTATTTGCAAATTATATTATCTGAGTTTTTTTTGTTAAAATTTTTTATAGGAGTTTAGATTTATATGTAAACTATTTGTAAGCATTATGATTATGATAAATACTATTGTAATACTTTTATTTTGAAAACACTTTCAGTAAAATACATAGTGGGATTTTATCTACAATATGTAAACTATTTGTAAGCATTATGATTATGATGAATACTATTTTAATACTTTTATTTTGAAGACACTTTCAGTAAAACACATAGTGGGATTTCATCTACAACATAAAGGCAGATATTAATATTAGTTGATAGTTTAATGATCAATTACAAAGTTTTTGTGGGTGCATTTTATTTCTTAAACTTTTTAAAATACTTATTAACATAGTTCTGTGTTTTGAATCATAAATTTGATGCATTTAGGTGCATTTATTTTGTAGCAGGTTTTTATATCTTCACTATAACTTATGCATGAGATAATAATATATATGGATATATAAAATCAATCATTTTATTTTAGTACTCATTATATAGAAAAAGTCCAACTTCTTTAAATTCAATCTATTATTTTTCAGATCTTAATCACTAGTTATAATTGTTCCACACTTGTTTCAAAACATTTTTAGAATATAATTAATAAAATATTGCTGTGTTACATAAAGAAATGTTTTTTTGTTTTTTTTTTAATTTATTGATTATATAGACAGTTATTATTGGAATTCCTTTTCTTGTTTTAGTTTTCTTGTCAGTGCTATTTTTATTCAAAAATATAAATTTTTATATCATTAGCTCACCAGTTGTATTAAAATTCAGAAATTAAACATGCATGTAAATAATTAAATGATCTGTAAATAAATTAGTTTCATTTAAACTAATACATTTTAGAATCTGATAAAACAGCATTTTTTAAATTTATATTTTATTTTTAATGAAGAAAATGTCTTAAGGTTGAATTCAAGTATTATTGTAACTGTTTAACTCTGTTGTTAATTTATGTATGCGTTATAAAAAAAATTTTCGTTTTATTAACTCCCTTGACTATTTATTAATATTTTGATTGATTTATACAAGACTTGAAAATGGGGCTTATATGGATCCCAACCTAGCATAAGTATTGTTTACAGTTTTAATATGTATGGATTTGAAATTTTAAAAGGGAATATATAATTCAAGATAGGTATGGATTATTAGATGGAATAAAAAAGTTATAATCTGATATAACACACCAGTAAGAGAATTAATTATATATACATAAAAGTTAAGTAAAGATAGGGAAGTTCCAGAAACTACTTTAAACCAAAAAGTGTACAAATTGATGATAGTAGTGAAATAGATTGAATGAACCGAAAGATTAAACTAATCAAACTTTAACCATCTCAAAAGCTGTGATTATATTATATATATATTAACAGTTGCACTGATATTTAATCTTGAACATTTTCCATATATTTAGTAATGATATACATATTATCATCACTTAAGTCTTTGTTAACAAAGATGATTTAAAGATTTATTCCTTTAGCTTAAGTATTTCAAATATATCTTTCTCTGTTTAAATGAGTACAATGAAATATGAATCACTCTTTTATCAAAAAAGTTGCCTTTTGTTATTGCTAGAGGGAACTTCAATTATCTATAATAACAGTTGTATTGACATTTAATCTTAAACATTAAATGTATTCTGTTATATATATATATCATGTTTATAAACAAAGCAAAGCAAAACTCCATATAGTAGTGCCACCTGTGCTAAACAGAGTAATCAATGGATGCCAGAAGGCTTGTGCATAAAATCCCTATTTAATGCCTACTCATCCAATATCCCCAGACTATTTTCTGGCTTGTGGCCTTCATCAGTGAGGAGCTTTGGATCTGAAAGCACTGTATCTAGATCTTAGGATCCAATGCAACCCTCTAGCAACCACCTTTTATCTCTACTTAACTACAAAACTATGAGTATGAAATTGAAAACATAAAAAATATTTTCAATCTAAAATCAATAGCTTATATAGTCATATGGGTCTGAACTCAGTTCAGCACCCATACATTTTGGTGTCTTTGGCTCTTTAACAACCATAGCCACCATTACCCTATTAAGCAGGATTGGTGTTAAACCAGCAAGCATCACATGATCACATCTCCAATACTAGCACATAATTGTTTATAAACAAAGCAAAGCAAAACTTCATATAGTAGTGCCACCTGTGCTAAACAGAGTAATCAATGGATGCCAGAAGGTTTGTGCATAAAATCCCTATCTAATGCCTACTCAGCCAATATCCCCAGACTAGTTTCTGGCTTATGATTATATAAGCTATTGAGCTTAGATTGAAAATATTTTTTATGTTTTCAATTTCATACTCGTAGTTTTGTAGTTAAGTAGAGATAAAAGGTGGTTGCTAGAGGGTTGCATTGGATCCTAAGATCTAGATGCAGTGCTCTCGGATCCAAAGCTCCTCACTGATGAAGGCCACAAGCCAGAAACTAGTCTGGGGATATTGGATGAGTAGGCATTAGATAAGGATTTTATGCACAAGCCTTCTGGCATCCATTGATTACTCTGTTTAGCACAGGTGGCACTACTATATGGAGTTTTGCTTTGCTTTGTTTATAAACAATTATGTGCTAGTTTTGGAGATGTGATCATGTGATGCTTGCTGGTATATATCATGTTCACAGATGACTGTCCATTATATTATATATGTAAATATTAAACAACAGCATTTTATATATATATGTATTTTAGGTGGAAAAAACTATCTTTGGCATAGGTAGACTACATTACTTATCAATAAATGTTTTAAAAATACAGGCAGACACTCTATGCATATTTAAAGCTTACTTTTAAATAAACCAACATTCATTGATAGTACTGAAAATGGAATGGGATTTTATTAAACAGGCAAATCTTTAAATCAGCTTACTAGTAGTAAAGGTTTGAATAATAAATTCTAAAGAAAGATGGTACAATGCTCTGAAATAAAACATTACATTATTTTAAATAGATGTAAATATGAAATAGCACACACACACATACACACACATATATATATATATATATACACAATTAAATGAAAGGGAAATACCCTTCACACATGTGCTATGAATGAAATTACACTCCATCTCCAGACCTGTCAATGAATGTCCATTTGTTTAAAAGTAAGCTTGCAATATGAGTGACCACCCATATTCTTAAAATATTTATTGATGGAGTATAATAATTACTCTTTTTTATTGGATTGCCAAATGTATACCATATAATACTAAATTGTCCATTCACTTTACTACTGTTATACAATGCTTTATTTACCACCCTTTTTTTACAGTTTACAGTTTTGATGGCCCCAGAAATCTTCTTCAAAACTTTATATCTCCTAAACTGTAAACTGTAAAAAAGGATGGTAAATAAACCATTGTGTAACAGTAGTAAAGTGAATGGACAATTTAGTATTATTGATGGAGTATGCTAACTATTCATAGTGTATATGTGAAACTAGTTTGCTTTCATATAAATTACATATATAAAAACAATATATTATTTAATAATTATATTTATTTAAACTAATGTGGTTCATTATTTTAGGGCATTAAAATGAGATACTATCTCATCTCTGGGATTTATTATTTGAATCTTTATTAGTAATAAACTTATGGTTATTTAATAAAGTCTCACTCCATTTCCAGCCCTGCCAATGAATGTTGGTCTATTTCAAAGAAAACTTTAAATATGGATGCCCACCCATACTTTTAAAATATTTATTGATAGGAATTCATAGTATATATGTGAAAGATAGTGTGCTTCCATCTAAACTACATATATAAAAAAACACCATATTATTTAATATTTACATCTATTTAAATTAATGTGCATTGTTATTTGAGGGCATTAAAAATGAGATACTATCTCACTGCTTGAATTTTTTATTACAAGTTTATTAGTAATAAGCTGATTTAAAGATGTGGTTGCTTAATAAATTAGCACACTATTTCCAGAATTGTCAATGAACATTGGTTTATTTAAAATTAACCTCTAAACGTAAGTGGCCACCTATATATTTAAAATATTTATTGATTTGGAATGCTGACTATTCAAAGTGCATGTTTGAAAGATAGTTTGCTTTCATCTAAATTATATAATATATACAAAACTAATCAATACAGCATTTCAAATATATGTAATTAGTGAAAAAAACTAACTTTCCATATGATGTTAATATCAATGTACCAGTATTTATCCAATATCCCAACACATGTAAAATAATTATAATTTGACTTGAAGTTCAGACTGAATATCACTTTTCTCTGTAAGATTCAAGTAAATAAATGTAAATCGACATTTTAATCATTTTATATTTGTTGCCAATTTGATTAAAAAAACTGGAACATTTGTTAATTTAATATTTATATAAATTCATAATATTATTTCCAGGAGCTTCCATGTAATAAAAATATATTAGTAAAATAATGGACATTTCAAATAACAAGTAATTTACTCAGAACCTTTTCTTTCTCAAATCATAAGAATGTGTGTAGTGAGATTGAAAACCATTATTGTTTTCCTTTTTTATTTTCTCTTCATTCTCAAATTCTATTGGTTGAGAAGTTTTAAAAAATATTTTATCCTTCAATGGTTTTTTTGCAAATATTGTTAATTTTCTTTAATTCACACTTTTCATTTATAATCTTATGTCTTTTAAAAATTGCTATATCTTTCCTTAGCAATCTCTGATCATATTGTTGAATTTTTTCCAGAATATATGTTTTCTTAAAATTGATGTCATGGTTTGTTAATTTAATGTGTAAATAAATGGCTGATGAATTAGATTTTTCTCTAACTGCCAAAATGTGTTCTTCCTTTCTTATATTTATTCTATGATTGGTCTGTCCAATATATGAATGTAAAGGAAGACTACATTTTTATTATTAGAAAAAAAAATCTAATTCATCAGCCATTTATTCACACATTAAATTAAGTAACCATGACATCAATTTTAATTAAACACATATTCTTGCAAAAATTGAATAATATGACCAGAAATTGCTAAGGGAAGCTATACAGATTTTTAAAAGATCTAAGACCATAAATGAAAAGTGTGAGTTAAAGAAAATTAACAATATTGGAAAAAGCTATTGGAGGATAAAATATTTTTTAAAATTTCACAACCAATAGAATTTGAGAATGAGGAGAAAATAACAAAGGAAAACAAATAATAATTTTAAATTTCACCACAAATATTCTTATGATTTGAGAAAGAAAAAGCTCTGAGAAAAGTACTTATTATTGTACTGAAATATCTGCTATTTAGCTATTATATTTTTATTACACAGAAGCTCCTGGAAATGATACTATGAATTCATCATAAGAATATTAGAATTAACATAAGTATAGAAACATAAGAGTTTTCAACAGTCAATTACTTAAAAAGTCATCTGATATTTATATGTCAAAATAATTATCTAAAACAATCTTCCATTCAATTATTAAATTTTTAAATTTGCATTACAGTCAATCCAGATATATTTATTTCTTGAGTTTACTACACAGATGTTCTTTTTAAGGTAACTAATTATTAAGTTCTGTCAAACCAAAGTTATTTTTTGAAGATTTTTTTAGGTCAATCAAATCATTTCAACATAGTTGTGATATAGATGTAGTGAATATTTTTTGTTAGTATTAACATAAATATGATCAATTGCTGTCCATATTATTGTCTTTATTATGTGGAATAATATTAATAATAAAACATTAAAAATTATTCATATAGAAGGGAGAAATGCATATATTTTTTATAAAATAACTATTAAAGAATGGAGATATATGGATTTTAGCATAGTGCAGTAGGATCCCTAAAGTTGGTCAATGGGGCTTATGGTCAGGGCTTGAAGGCTACTGGGACCCAGCACTGAGTTACCCTATTTTAATCAACTATATTACTATTTAGATAACAATAGATGTTGTATATGTTCCTTTTTGTGTGATAAAAATTAAAACTTTATTTATTTATTCAATTTACTGAGGGGCCCTAATCCATATTTGTGTCCAGGGCATCAAAATCCAAAGGTCAGTGCAGGTATAGGATTACACATTTCTATGCTATCTGAAATTTTCAAACCATAGTTACTGATTTATATCCATAAAAATAAAAATACATTTTTTATAAAGTGAATTCTCATTATTAAAACTAGTTTTCAATTTCTATACCTAGAAAATATGAATATGGAAATAATCAATATAAAGCAAATGGTTTTCTCAAAAATCCAGGAAATCAATTTTTTTTCTTTCTTTTTAAGTAGGAGCAGACAGTATACCAACATCTAATTTATAAACTTTAGTAAGAAAATTAAAAATAAATGTTTCCTCTATAACTTAAGCTTAGAATTTTTAAAAAAAAAAAAAAAAAAAAAACAGAATTCGATTATTTTAATATAAGGATTTGTTTGAAACTTAATAATTTAAAAAGTTTTATTAACTATTTTCTTTTCTTATAATTGAGTTACAAATCAGAAAGTTAAAGAAAAATTCATTATAGAAATTTTTTTTAACAAACATGAGACAGTGAATTGTTTTGTATGTCTCTTAAAACTAAAAATAAAAGAACATGCATCTCTCTGCTAACTAAAGATTTATTAAAAATACCTAAATATAAGATTGGATAAATAACCATAAATTTGCATAAAGTCGAAATAAAATTGATGAAAACAAATAATTAAACTATTGGAAATTGAGATTTAAAATACATCACATTGATAGTTTTTAACAACAACTATTTTTATTGCATTGTCAAATGTATACCATATAATAATTAATTGATCAGACACTATATTACTTTTACAATGCTTTATTATCCACCCTTTCCTTCTGTTTACAGTTTTGATTGTGCCAGCAATCTTCTTCAGAACCATCTATCTCCTAATTTCCTTCTGTTTACAGTTTTGATTGCCCCAGCAATCTTCTTCAGAACTTTATATCTTCTAATCTCACATTAAGAGATAAAAGGTTCTGAAAAAGATTGCTAGGGCAATCGAAACTGTAAACAGAAGGAAAGGGTGGATAATAAAGCATTGTAAAAGTAATATAGTGTTTCATCAATTGATAGCTTTTAATAAGATAAAGCATTCAAATGATTTCCATGTTTAATGAATTGTAAGAATAGTACAGACTGATATCCTTGTAATTATTAATTATAGATAGTGTTGCTATCATGGATAATAACTTTATAAAATGAATAATAATTTGTTTTATAAATAAGATGCTTTAAAAGTTGTTCACTAATTGTTTTATAAAAGCAGATAAAAAATTAATATTTTTTATAATTCTAGAATAGTAATATTTTCCTGAAGGTTTGTGATGATGGTATATTAGATGTGATAATATGTTGGACTATTTCCATCATCTATGATTAAATGTCCAATGTCTAGAAAATTTTAATCTTTTTTTAAACTTTTCAAATACAAACAACTTGTTAGTAATAAGTATATAAAATTTCTACTGATTGTTGCCCTTGACAGAATTGCTCAGTTGGTTAGAGTTACTTTAAAATTCAATATTCAAGAATCCAAAGATGTAAGTTCAATTCCTATGCTAATATTTTCACTGGTCAGACCAACAATACCTGAAGGAGAATGAAAAATATTACTACTCAAAACATTATATAATTACAAACATGTGTTGTCTTTTTTTTTCATGAGTCATAGCATCAGCCAGGAACTGAACCCGCTAACCCAGAACAACTTCTTGTAAGACAGCTGTGCTGACCTCTCAACCACCAGTGCTTGACATGTGCTGTCTTTTTGTGTGCTATTATTAACAAGTTGTTTGTATTTGAAAAGTTTAAATATAGTTTCAAATTTTCTACACATTCAACATTTAATAATAGATGATGGAAAATGTTCAACATATTATCATATCATAGAATAATATTTCTATCATTTATACCATATATAAATAACTTTTTAACTATATAAAGCAACATTTTATTTTTTGTTGTTTCTACTGTAAATGTGAAAAAAATAGTTTTTTATTTGCTTAAAAATCGTAAATTAACATCATATGTATGCATATGGTTATTCATATTAAAGTGTGAAAAAGTTATTAAAAATAATAATTATGAACTAAAACTATCAAAGATTTTAGTAAGTTAGCTATTTTTAATGCTCGAAAAATTGTAAAATTCATTGTAAATATAATAAAAATCAACCTCGTGATTTTTGCTGTAAAATGTTTTGAAGTTTTAATTGAACTTATATGTAAATTATTGTCTTGGTATTTTAGTACTTATATAAATCAAAATGTGAAATAGTGCCAATTAAAATATTTTAAATACATTGATCAAGCCATTGAAAATAATAAATTTATAAAGAATCTGTAGAGGGAGTGGTTAGTACAACTATAGGTAAAATTTGGAAGTTTTTTTCAGGTACTCCATCAGGTTGAGAGATTTGCTTTTAGGTAAAGGGTGGATAGTCATTTATTATTAGTTAATCATTATTGTTTGATAAATAGGTATCTAACTATTTTTAAACTGAAGGTGAAAACAAAAATTAAAAAAATAATAAACTATCACCATCTGACACATATCAAACTAATGAGAATTTCTTTTTTGTAATACTATTATGAAAAATTGTTGGAGAGTACTATAGACTATTTAATTATTGATTATTTTATTAAAGTCTTTGCTTAGAGATGGCACTGTTTTGCCTTTTGCTTTTCTGTACTCTCCTAAAACTACATGTAGTGATATATATATATTTTAAATAATAAAACTCTAAACTAATGAATGCAGATTTATTAATTTAAAAAAAACGCGAAGATGACAATATGTACAATAATAAGTAACATTCAGTTTAGTCCAGATATAAATTTGTCTGAATGAATTTTTATATCACTTTATGTAAATAATATATTTTAATTTGTTTATATTATCATTAAAAATATTTTATAAATATGGGGACTATATTTTTTGTAATTTTCTTATAAAACTTAACTTATCAGGAAAGATTGTTTTTATAAGTTCTTAGATGCATTATAATTACTTAAGTTGTTTGATAGTTTTTTTTTAATGATCTATTTGCTTTTGATGAATATTTTATTTTTATTTTTCTAGAGTAGGAATCATACTTTTAAAAATAAAAGCAAAATTGTGTGATCTTTAATATTTCAGATTTAATAAACTGTTCAGTTGTTGGTTTTTGTATGTGTACTATATGTTTTGTTATATATAGAATTCGCAAAACAAACTCTTAACAAGCTTTGAGAATACCCTCAACTCCAGACCGGTTTTGGAACTAGCGTCATATGACATCTGACTTGATTTTTTTTATCATTTTATATGTTTAGTTGTAAACTTTTATATAGTGTTTCCTCTTTTTTTTTTAAAAAAAAAAAAAATTGTAGTTGTATTACTTGTGCAAAAATGCATTGTTCTTTTATTTATCTGTGTTTATAATTGAAAATAAATTAATCTTTTCTCAGAAAAAAATAATCATTATAATTTAAATATAAAATAATAAAGTACATTTATTTTTTTACACAACAGTAATTAAAAAAATAATAATTGTATTATAAAATCATTCTTTTTTAATTAACTTTTTTGTTAAAAGTTTTACAGTTTTAATACATTAAAAATATCAACTTTTAAATAGCTAAATATATAAATCCATTGTAAAAACATGGACTACAACAAAAGATAAAAGGAGATGAATAATGATGAAAGGAAAAGAATCTCCTCATTCAAACTTTCTATGCTTACATGATAATTATTTTGAACCAATAAAAGAAATTATCCATAATTCCAGATTCGAATGTAACCAAAAAAACTTTAGACTGATACAGTATAGTAACAATACTTCTTAGAAATATTAGCTATTTTAAAAATTTTTAATAGAGTTAATTATATAAACAATTAGAGTTAATAAATCTCAAAGGTAATACAAAATATACAAAATGATATTTTGGCTGATAAATTTAATTACACTAATTTAAGTTTAATAAATTTCAAATCCAATTCATTCTTCTAATTAGTAATAGTAAAAAAAAAAAAAAAAACGAATTAAAATGTTAGTAATTATTTATTATATTAGGATTAAAGAAATAAATGTTTTTTTTCCATTAATCTTTCTATTATTATTATTCCACACATTGAATTTATTTATATTTTCCATAGTTTAAAATATACAAACCATTTCCAGGTATATTTAAATATAATATGCAACAATTTGCAACAAAATTAAAATGGCACTATTGTAATAGTAAAAAAAAATGTAAATATTAGACCTGCTGTGATGAAAATTGATGACACAAATAAATGATAAATAAAAACTAAATTAAACACATCTACAATGTTGTAAAAAGGAAAATAATTATTTTTTTACATTAATTTTAGATAAGGTTCCAGTTAGAGAAAGTTGTTACTCAAAATGTTGGTTTCACTGCTAATTTTATGTTTTAAAAAAATGGATAATTTTTTTTTTCCATATATCAAAGCATCAGCTAGGAAGTGAACCCATGACAACTGTCTGCAAGCAACTGCTTGCTTGCAAGGCAGCTGTTCAAACCTCTCAGCTACCAATGCTCATCATAAAAATGGATACTGTTATTGCATTTTGCACAATGTAAATACTTTAATTCATATTAATAACTCTAACAATTATTTGCTTTTGTTTTTTATTAGAATAAATTTATATTGCTAAAAGTTTAGTTTTTTTTTTCACTAAATAAGTTATAGCAAAGCCATCTTGTGCTAAAAATATTTGTCAGAAGATTCCATGCAGACATTATTATACAAGATTGCAATATCATATGACCACCATAATGCCACTACTGTATGGAGAGTTTTGCCTGTTTTAAGATTGCAATATGTGATAGTTCACAGTACTGCTAATATTTTCTGTAGTATACATTTCATTATCTTTAAGAATGTCATATCATTGACAAAATGCTTACTCTTAATTTATAATTAATATCAATGGTATTGTAAAATGTACTTATTCCTTACAAGATAAAGTGATCTAAATAAAGAGTTTTGGTAATTGTTATTTTTATTTCTTTATGATATCTTGTTTTAATGATTACTTTCTTAAATATAATTATAGTTATACAATTTGATAAACAGAAGTTTTCATGCAGAACATTATATAATAATGTTAGATCTTTTAATTATTTTGCTTCACAATTTGAAGGTAATAATTTTCCCAATCAGCATTTGTGTATTTTTGATAAAGCTATTAAAGAAATAAGTATCAGATGTCCATATTAATTCAACTGTTGGAGAATACAGTAGCAGAAGTTAAGCTGTGAAAAGTTAAAAAAGAATAGTTTCAGTAATCTGAAGTAAGACTCATCTTACAACAAGTAAAAATATTCTTTAAAATGGATTTGAAAAAACCATGGGCTAAGTTTAAGTTAAACCTCACTATGTAACCTGGTCACTAAAAAATATAAAAGCAAAAGAATAGCCTACATGCTATCTCAATCACATTGACAAACTAGCCTTTTTTGCCTCATAGTAAATCACATCACAATCCAATCCCTGGCTAACATGAGAATAAACATCTTGATTTCTATCAGCGTAATCCAAAGAATGGATTCGTTTGGCTTATGGTTAAAACATGTATGTAAAATTGAAAAAAAAAAGATGTGTAAACATTTTAATGTTGGTTTCAAATCTTTTTGTGTTTGCTTAGATTGCTTAATAATTCTAAAAATAGATCATTATTATTAAACACATTTTCTTTATTTATTCACTTACTTGCAAAAGACTTATTGAAAATGCATCTTATAGACCCAGTGAAAGTAACTAATCATTGATTATACATAGCTGACATAAATATATAATATTTACATAAAGTGATTGTGACAATGTTATAAGTGCAAAGAGTTTGACACTTGCAATGAAACTATAACAATTTGCTATCTTTGTAATATTAAACAAAGGATGAAGATATGTGTAATAGATTTTAATCTGAGCCAACAGATGAGTGCTGGTTCAGAACAATATGCATATATTAGCATCATTTACCCTTTTCACATGTGTTTAGTCAAACGTTTCAGAAAAGAATCATGGAATAGAAGTGAATTATATTTAAAAATTTATACATATAAACTTAAATTTAGATATATCTGAAAATGTATATATGGAATTAAGTTATATGTGGTATGTATGTCTAATTCACTTGAAAAAATAAAATGCATCTTCAAAATTGATCCATAATGAGAGAGGTTGATTTGACTTCTGGGCTGATGGATCATCACAATAAGATTGAGTTATGATGAAAGATACACTGATAACAAATTTTTTAAAAAAGTATATATGTAATATAGATTCAAAATCTTTTTTAAAAAAATGATAAAACCTATACTTTAGATTCTATATATTTTTTAATTCATTTATTTCTTGTGGTCGATTTATGACAGTAAATTTCTAGATTAAAAATAAATGGTAAATGCAAAGTAATAATATAAGTGCACTATTTCAGCTGGTTTTATAAGAATGATATTTTTCTGAAACATTTTATAAGCAAAAGTTTTAGGATTTCGTTTACTACATCCCCGATGACTTCCTATTTTTAGAGCTGAAACTACTTCTTTTCAATTTATTATATCTAAAAACTTATCAATATCTATGTATTATATTTTCTCTTTACCAAATCATCAGAGAATTAACAATTGTTAAAAAAAAACTCATGAACTTTTTTTCTTCTTAAAAAAGTCTACTTAGGATTTTAGTTTTCTTTGATTTATTTAAAATAAATTGTTTTTTGTTTTCCTATGTTGAAAGTTTATTTAGTTTTTAAAAACATTTCCTAAATGTATTTGAAACTAAATGAGAAGGAATAAATGATCTGAATAGCTCGTTAAAAAATTTCGTATAATTCACACATTCACTTTGAAACTTAAATTCAATCTAGCAATAGAATTTTTTTTTTTTTAAAAAAAAAACAAACAAACTTAAATTCTCTTGTTGTTATTGTTGTTATTAAGCTCTCTTCACTTTTTATATTTTATTTGTATAAATAAATAATTTATTTATTTAATTGTTTTAAAATGTTATTTGCAAAGTAAGTTTATTTTTAATATATGTCCTTGTTAACTAACTAATGGGAAAAGTTTACTTATATTTGTTTATAAATATTATTTTATTTATAAAATTGCCTTACATAATTTAAAATATCTAGAAATGACGAACATGAGACTAAAGGTTTCTAGAGTGATGACAAATGCCACGTGACCTACTGAGCAACTAATTCTTTAATATCTACAAAATTGAAGAGATAAAAAGCTTAGGATTAAAGAACATACTTCTACCTTACATTTGCAATTAAACAAACGTTAAACAACTCAGCACTTGCTTTTATTTTTGCTTAAAATCGAACTAAATTCTAATTTGTGTTTTCCTGAAGGATTGTGATGATGGTATTTTAGTTGTATTTATAAATTGGACTATTTTCATCATATAATATAAGTATTGAATGTCTTTAGAAAAAAATAACTTTATTTTTAAATATTCTAAATACATTCAACTGTTAGTAATATAGCACACATGTTAGTTTATGCACAACATTTTGAGAGGTATTATTCTCCTCTCTTCATCAGGGGTTACTAGCCTGACCAGCGTCAGTACTAGCATAAGAATTAAACATGGTCAATGTCAAAATTATTTTTTTAATTTCAACTAATTGAAAAGTAATGAAAGCAAATGGATAAATTAGAATTGCTGTTAATAAAGACCAAGATTGGATTGAGTGAAAATTTGAAGTTACAAATATTATTGATGAAGTTAAATAATTATTAATAAAATTAGATTGTTGCAATTTTAATAATTTTTATAAGATTATACATTTTTATATGTATTTAATATTCTATTGGATATCAATAAAAATTCAAATTATGAAACTGTTTTTCATTTATTATAAAAATATTTATATCTTTAAAGATATGAGTATTTATTAATGTTAATGATATAATTATAAAATTGATGTGTTTGAATAAACTGTATAAAGTAAGTAGCAAATAATGACAAACTATAAATGACTACAATAAAGTTTATCACTTAGCCTAATTACTTTACCTGCCTTTGGATATAGAATTTAATATATACAAAACATATATTTATATATATTAAAATAATTTCACAAACTTTATGCATGAAATATATTAAATGTATGACTGGAATATTCATTTATTCATCTAATTAATTGTCAACTAAAGTAAATTTTTTCAAACAATTAGTAAAAATTAGGAATTGCAAACTAAAATCATATCACTAGAAGTAGAATTGTTATCTGACTTACTTTTAAACCAAAAGCAGAACTGCCTTTAGCTTAATTTTCTAGACATTATAAAAGTTGTTAGATGTACACATGTTGTATGCATGAACTTAGTAAGAGCATAAATTTTTAAATAATTTTCACAAGTAAATAAGTATTTTCCATAAAATATATATACAATTTTAAACAGATAGTAATCAACCACTACATATGCTCAGTACTGACATATTAAATCTAAGTCATTTTTGTTGACTATGAAAAAACTCTCGTCACACAATAGAGACTTTCATGTGGCTTGGAATGAGAGTTTCCTCAGAATCAATAAAAACAATGTAGGTTTAATATAGCAATACAGCACATGTGTAGTAATTGATTATATTTTGTTTAGAATTACAGTTTGGAACTCCACTAGTAAATATCTTGGTCAAAAATTATATATAGTAAGTAAATTTTTTATTGAGGTTAAAAATGACTTTTGAAATTATAATAAACATTTTTTGTATTTACCTAGATGAGTAATTATGATATAATTAGACACCCAAACAATTAAAACTGGTAATTGCAAGCTAAAATCACATTATCTCCTAATAGTATTTTTGTCTAATTTACTTTTAAAGCAAAAATGAAACTGCTTTTAGCTTAGTGTTCTACATGATATAATTTCAGTTTGCAATTTCCAATTTTAATTAATTGTTTGGCTATTTATGTAAGAGCAAAGTTTATCAACATAATATATGAAAATTCCCATTGTATTTTCGATATATATATATATATATATATACCTGTTAAGGTCATGAAAATATTCTAGTTACTATATATATATATATATATATATATATATATATAATACATGGTAAAATAAAACAAACAAAAATGTACTTTTTTAATAATATTTAGCTTTATTAGTGTGTTGCATGCTTTCGATATATTTTTACTAAATCATATTTATGGCATCTAGTGGCATTTAATCACATCACTATAGGCCATGAATAATTCATTTTACCAGATATTACGTTGGCTCAGAAAAGAAAATTATCAACAATTGAATTATATAAATGAAATATTATCAGCGTACATCAAGTATACAATTTATTGAAATATACACAGATGTACCCGGATATTTCATTTATATCTGTAGCTGTGAAATTCTTCGATTTAATATATATATATATATATGAGATTTATTTACTTCGGAAAAATATTTAGAAAGTTGTAATCTGATTTTCATACATATAAATTATATATATCTGCCTTGAGATTCTTATAATATCTAGATTATACTACAAGTACATCACTTTTGGCTTAAAGTAAGTTAGATAAATATGCTACTATTAGCTGGTGTAATTTCAATTTGCAATTATTCCAGAGTCAATTTATTAATTTTCTAATTACATCATATCTGAAGTTATTTATGTACATATATGGAATTTACCATTATACTTTTAATATTTGCACACACATGCACGCATATATATATATATATATATATGAATTTCAAAAAGCGTCTTAATAATTCATATTAGTCACGCATAATTTTTAAATCCCTTTTTTAATAATCACATAAATAATAAATTCATAAACATATAATTTTATAATAAATTTTTAGACCCTCAAAAATTAAGTCTTCAGTTTTTTAATTGTATTACTATACTATTTATATATATTTAATTGTGTGGAGTTTTATAATGGGATATTTTTATCAACTCCTCAAATTGTGAAATGTTTTTAAAATTTTTCAAACTTTATTTATATTTTTTCAATTACATTTAACTATTATTAGTAACATACAAATTAGTATAGATACAAATTAGTACAGAACAATGTTTCGAGTAGCAGTATTCTCAATTGTTTCAGGTGTTGCTGGCCTGATTAATGAATTGAATTAGTAAATTTGACATTCGTGAATACTAAACTTAAGACGATATTCTAACTAAGTAAACTACTTTTTTAAAGTTCCTTAATATACTAGAAGTAGTTAATATGTTAGAAGAGAGAAAAATATTCAAACTAATATATACTATACTAATTTCGGTATTATTATTATCAGTTAAATGTATTAGTAAAATAATTAAACATTCCTTTCTTTACACACATTTCCCAGTGAAGGTTTGTGATATTGACGTTTCAATTGTATTTATATAATGGACTATTTATATCATGTAATATGAATATTGAATAACTTCAAAAAATTTAACTTTATTTAAATATTGTAAATGCATGTAACTGTTATTAATAGGTTACCTTAAAATCAATACTCAAGAATCTAAGGGTCCAGGTTCGATTCCCATGCTAGTACTGTCACTGGTCAGGCCAGCAACACCTGAAGAAGAGAGAAGAATAATACTTCTCAAAATGTTATGCATATACTAACCTGTGTTCTATTACTAACAGTTGAATGTATTTGGAATATTTAAATAAAGGTAAATTTTTCTAAAGACATTCAATACTCATATTAGATTATAGAAATATTTCAATATATAAATACAAATAAATAAAGTTTGAATTTTTTAAAGAACATGTAGTAATTTATCTAGATAATACATATAGTCTAAATTATAAGTAAAATCCTATTTTTCCAATTTTTCAGTTTTAATTATTATATTTTTTTCCATTAAAAAGAAATTTAATATTTTACAAATGTCATTTATGTATTGTTTTTTTTTTTTTTTGCCAAAATAAAGATATATTACATCTTTGTGTCTCAAAATATATAAAAACAACAAATAAACATTGATAATAAACATCTAATTAAAAATTTAAAACGAAAATATATTAATAGTTTTATCAAACAATAAGTTGTTCATTTTAAGTAGTAAAATAATACAAGTATTACTATAGAACTAAATTATATTTATTTACATATGTTTTATTTAAAACATGATTTAAAATGCTAAGTACACACGTTTACCTTAAAAATTTACCATAAACACCATTTTTTAATATTAAATTTGTACTTTAATTAAAGTACTTATGTTAGTGAAATAAATAAAGAATAAAGCATTAAATAATTATTTAAATGCAATTTGTCATTAGCCCAAAAGTATTACTAATTATTCTATCTCATAACACATTCTTTGGATAATGATAAAGATTACTGTTTATTTAAAGGTTAAATAGCAATGCTTTTTGTCCATATTTAATTAGATGCTTCTGCATTTAGAAAAATGTATTTTATGGAATTAATTTTAATATACAATATAAACATTGATTTGAACTGAATAAGAATTAAATAAAATTTGCACGTAGCTTCCAAATAGTGGTTTTTGAAAATACTTTATTATTTTTTTTCCATATGTCATAGCATTGGCCGGGAGACGAACCCACAACCGTCTGCAACCAAATACTTGCTTGCAAGGCGGCTGCGATGACCTCTCTGCTAATATTAATTTTTTAATGTTATATTAATCAGCCTTTCTTATAGAATATCAATGTAGTCAGTCTTTCTGATATTTTAAGCTAATTAATAACTTTAGACACTTTAATTACTATTGACCTATCATTCAGATAAACTGGGGATACTTTGAAATTTTTGACTACACTTTTTCCCACTATTGAATTTTTTAGACTCCCATACATTAATACACTAATTATTCATATATTTACTGTATTATAAAAGTTATTACTGTTTCTAGCAAAAAGTTCTATCAATTTCTATCATAAATATTTTATTTTTGTTTGCATGTATCCAGTCTTTCTTTAGTTCATCTTTATCTCATCATTGTGTGATTTTAAATCTTCTGATTGGTATTAAAAAGGTAAAAAGTTTATTGTGTTTTAACTCTAATAACCACACATAACATGAAACTCATTATTCTTCAATATTTATAAAAATTATCCATGAGACAAGTTTGAAAAGTTTAAATGATTTGATGATAGTTTTAAATTGTTTATTTATGTAATATATAGGGTATATGAGCATAGACTTTCAGATGACCCATCACTCTCCACTCTATCTAATAACATTGATACACTCAAGCACATATATGCTGAAAAGATAAATAATCACCAATATACATATTTCATGCTAAACCAGCAATCATCAGTTGGTCCAGATTACCATCTCCACACATATATGCTATAAGTGCTCAGATATATATTAAGATAGACAATCTTCATACTTAAATGGACAAGCTCCAATCTACTACACACTCCAACTCTTCAACCGTCCATCAATTGAAAATCTGATGATGGAATGCTCCAAGGCCACCCTGAGGTCGAGATTCTTGTCACACCCATGTTGACTTAAGGTCAATCTGAACCCCACATGTACAGGACATAATCCATTTAATACATATGCAAGGATGTGCTGTGCTCATATACCCTATATATTACATATATAGACACAGGTATATAACAAGCCTGTGTTTCAGTTATTAAATTGTTTATTATGTTTTTTACTTTTTTACCATATTTGAAGCTTTTTTTTATTTTTTACTTGAGATCAAGAGTTTATTGCAATAATACATTTCTAAAAATGGCACAATCTGATTATCAATACCAAATTTTATTAATATCCTAACTTATAATAGCTATGCTATTTTTGGTCAAAATATATTTTATCTTCTTTGAATACTGAATCTACTCTTTATTGTAGCATTTGGATATACCAAAATGTTATTTAATTCAATTTCTGGCTCAATTCTTTAATTTCTAATGACATATTAAGATACTAGCTTGATTCTGAGCTTTCTCATTTTTGTTTTTCAACCTTATTTGCATTGTCATAATTCTATAGTTTTAAACATTTATAACATTTTTTTTATTTTTATGCAATATAATTAGTATTGTTTTATAAATTCCTCACTTTTTTAAAGAGTACTACTAATTTGCATTTGTAATAATTTATATTTGCATCAATTAATAAAATACCTTGCACTTTTTATGTTCAATTTCACATTAAGTTTATAAATTTGGTATGCTTGGCTTCTGTTTAGATTCCTTATGTTTATCTTATGTTCATATCCTTTTTAAATAATGTGAAAAGTCATAAGCTTTAAGCTGCATTTGTCATATATTATTTTTCCCTATTGTCTATTCATCGACCTTTTTTTTTTTGATTTTACATCTTTTTCATTTTAATTTTATTCATATTTGAGTTGGTTCTACATTTAACTTATTTTTTAAATCTCATTTCTTATTAACATTAAATGCTTTTATATTAACTTGTCCTGTTTGTGTTTCTGTTGGGATGTCCACATTTTTGTCTGTTTTTCTGTCAGAATATTTACATTATTGAATTTGTAACAATAAAAAAATTATGTTCCCATTTAGAATTTGAACTTACAGCTTTACCTTTTCCAGGAAATATCTTAAAAACTGAGCCAATGAAAATATTATGATTGTGAGTAAAATTTTATTAATATTTAATTTATATAATTAATTAATTAAAAGTAAATATTTTCTTCTAAAATCTGGATTATTCTTTTGAAATAAGTAATGTTTCATAAATATTTTGTGAAAAAAATAATAAATGTGTAATAAAAGGTTAGAGAATTGTTTTTTATTTCCACAATCAAAACAAAAAATAAATAACTAATGTGATGTGATGCACTGTGACTTCTCCTTATATGGAGTCAGGAATCTCTCAGCAACTATGCCCAGAGAAACTTGTTAGCGACTTTACCTTCCCTTACTATTCTCCACCCTACATTTTCCCATAATCTACTCCATCCCATTTCCACAACATAATCTTCACCAACTCCATGGCTTTCATATATAAATCCCCCTTATCTTTTTCCAAACCCAGCATAAAAACCAATAAATCACTTTTTTGTATAATCACTTTGTTCATATTTATTCTTCCATAACTTCATTATTTGTATCCTTTCTGCTTCCAAACATTTACATTGAAGTAACGGATGCCTAATATTTTCTATGCCTTCCTTGCACAACTTTCAAACTAAATCACCCATATTTATCCATTTACATGTATATTCCCTTGTCGCTAAAGATCACATTTGAGCCTTAAACAATAAACTACTTTCCTTAGTATTATCATAAATTAACTCACACCCAATGTTCTGTTTACTTATATATATATATATATATATATATATATTCTATTTACTTATATATATATATATATATATATATATATTTATATTTGTTTTACTCTCCATATTAGTTCTTCATCTCTCCAACTTCCTATTCTTTATTAATACATCTATTTTTTTATCCCACTTCTTACCACTATAACACTCAACAATCCTCCTAACACAATCATCCCACATTTTGTACAAGTACACTGATATAAATTCTTTATCCAAATCTTCTGCATAATGCATTACCTTTCTCATCCATCTTGTTTCCTGCGCTTTACTTGTAACCCAATTAAATACTATTTTGGCTATTCTTTTATTATCCATAAGCTGCAATCTACCGAATGTTTTTATTTTGCTTTTTGCATCTCTCATATACAAACTTGATCATCCCATTTCTTTTTGAATTGCCTCCATTGCTGTCCACATCTCTTCATCTAAGGCATGTCTTTCTACTTCTC
This sequence comes from Epiperipatus broadwayi, assembly GCA_028023455.1. Classification (NCBI taxonomy): domain Eukaryota; kingdom Metazoa; phylum Onychophora; class Udeonychophora; order Euonychophora; family Peripatidae; genus Epiperipatus; species Epiperipatus broadwayi. The sequence continues at coordinate 6,944,771 of JAQFVV010006229.1, read as the reverse complement.
TTTGTATTTTTTCTAAGTAATGTAATGCCCCTTTAATAACATATAACACATCATTGTCATATGTTAACCCTGATACTGCTACTCCCTTACATACAATTCTAGCTACATGATATTTATTATATGAAAACAGCTAATTTCTTTATCAATCTCTTTCCTTTCTTTGCCTCATTTATGAATTTTTTCCCCATTCATCCAAGCAATTTTTCTGAATTACTCAAGATGATTTCCAAATAACTATATATATTCACCACACATAACTTTATATCTCCATCTTTGTCTTCTCCTTCCCCAGTATTCACCATCATTTTATTTGATTTTTCTTCACTAAATTTAATCCCCATATCTTTACCCACACTTGCACAAGTCCTCAGCATAACTTCCATATCTTTTTTTCTTTCTGCACACAAAAAGACATCATCTGTCAAAATCATTGGCAGCAGGCTTTCTCTTGTGGAGCAAGCAAGAAACAAATAGAAAAGATAATTAAAAGAGATTGATGAAAAAAAAAATTTCATTTAAACTGAAATTATATGTTTCATTTATAATAAAAAAAAATAATATTAAAAAATATATTTCTTAAATAATATTTTTATGTAAACAGTCAACCAGAATGTAAAAAAAATAAAGTAATCTGAATATAAAATGAGCCATTTTATTAAAGGATTTGAGGCTATAAAAATAAAAATGAAATGACGTGTTTTTATTTAGATTACTTTGTAATTTTTTTTTACATTTAGTTGGCTGTTTACATAAAAGGATTGTTTTAAAAAAACTCTTTTTTTAATATTTAATTTTTATATAATTTATCAACATTATCAAAGATTAAAAACCTTTCAAGTGAATCATAATAACCAGATTAACTCACAGTGTGAAAAAAGAGCATAAAAATTCATGTATCTGCAATAAAACTTATAAGCAGAAGTTTAAAGAATAATCGAGTGTGATATACCACATACTGACATATGCAGATATAATGATACAAAAAGTAACCTTTAAGATTATATTTTATGGATAATATTTTTCCAATATATATATATATCCTAATTTATTGAAGTAATTACCAAAGTACTTATTAGGTTAGTCAACAGCTGTAGTTTGACTATTTTATGATTTTTTTTTTTTATCTCAAGCTTCATTAAGAACCATTTGGGTTAGATAATGAATGGTGTACCTGAAATATTTTCAGCTTCATTTAAGATTTTCATCCCAAGTGATAGCACAGTAAATGAGAATCAGATTGATTTATTGCAAATAATAAATGAAAACATGTATTTATACTGAAATGAATAATCATTACTTATTTAAGCATTCATATTGATTATTTGATTCCTTAGGCAAATCATACTTTTGGTATTTTTCCTATTACTTTGTTTGTGCCCTAGGCTAATCAAACACTTAACACTCCTCTTCTTCTCTGTCATCCAACAGTTAGTATCTGATAGGCTCCCAAATACAGGAAATGGAAGTGTATTGCAAGTCCAATGATAAAATAAATGTTAAATAAATTCAAAATAATTTAAATAAATTTATATGGATGATGTAATATGTCAGCATTTCTTCAATTAATCATTCAGCATTCCAGGCCTTTGTCAATGTGTTTGACCAATAAAAATGGCTCTGATTGTACCACATGATGTTTTTCAGTATCTGTTTAAATATTTTTTTATTCGAAATGCCAAAACATAATTAAAATCCAAATAGTTGATAATAATTTTATGTTTACTGACTTTACTCACTATTTAAATTTTAACATATAACAGTTAGAATTATAAATTACTTTAGTTTCTCACGACCCACCACTCTCCACTCTATCTCATAACACTAATACACTTGAACACGTGTATGCTGAAAAGATAAATTATCACCAATATACGTATTTCATGCTAAACCAGAAATCATCAGTTGATCCAGATTACCATCTCCACACATATATGTTATAAGTGCTCAGATATATATTAAGATAGACGATCTTTATACTTTAATGGACAGGCTTCAATCTATTCCATACTCCAACTCTTCAACCATCCATCCAATTGGAAATCTGATGATGGAACACTCAAAGGCCAACCTGAGGCTGAGATTCTTGTCACACTCATGTTGACCTAAGGCCAATCTGACCCCTCATGTATAGGACATAATCCATTTAATACATATACAAGGGATGGGCAGACATCTCTACTATGTAAATAACTGAAACACAGGCTTATTATATACCTGTGTCCATATATGTAATATATATGGTATATGAGCACAGACTTTCACACGACCCACCACTCTCCACTCTATCTCATAACACTGATACACTTGAACACATATATGTTGAAAAGATAAATAATCACCAATATACATATTTCATGCTAAACCAGCAATCATCAGTTGGTCCAGATTACCATCTCCACATATATATGCTATAAGTGCTCAGATATATATTAAGGTAGACAATCTTTATACTTTAATGGACAGGCTTCAAACTATTCCACACTCCAACTCTTCAACCATCCATCCAATTGAAAATCTGATGTATCAGTGTTATGAGATAGAGTGGAGAGTGGTGGGTCATGTGAAAGTCTGTGCTCATATACCCTATATATTACATATATGGACACAGGTATATAATAAGCCTGTGTTTCAGTTATTTACATAGTAGAGATGTCTGCCTACCCCTTGTATATGTATTAAATGGATTATGTCCTGTACATGAGGGGTCAGATTGGCCTTAGGTCAACATGGATGTGACAAGAATCTTGGCCTCAGGGTGGTCTTTGAGCATTCCATCATCAGAGTTTTAATTGGATGGATTGTTGAAGAGTTGGAGTGTGGAATAGATTGAAGCCTGTCTATTAAAGTATAAAGATTGTCTATCTTAATATATATCTGAGCACTTATAGCATATATGTGTGGAGATGCTAATCTGAACCAACTGATGATTGCTGGTTTAGCATGAAATATGTATATTGGTGATTATTTATCCTTTCAACATATATGTGTTCAAGTGTATCAGTGTTATGAGATAGAGTGGAGAGTGGTAGGTCGTGTGAAAGTCTGTGCTCATATACCCTATATATTACATATATGGACACTGGTATATAATAAGCCTGTGTTTCAGTTATTTAGTTTCTGTAAAAAAAAAAAGAAAGTGTTTTTATCATAAAGTAACTTCAAAGCAATGTCATACTAAAAATTCTCTTTTATCAGTTAAACAAATAAAAAGTCTTTTAGTCTGATTATTAGTTATTACGTTTAACACTAAAAAATGTAAAAAAAAAATTATATGCACTAAGAAATAAATAACAGTTGCAATCTTAATTTATTAAATTATTGAATTATTTAATAATTGCCTGCATAAGTATCTATTGCATTAAAATTCCTAATTAATTTGTCTTATATGCTATTACTGCAATTTAATACATTACACGAAGCTCCATTATTCACTTTTTTAGCTTTATAAAAATAATTAAAATGAAAATTTTAATAATAGTAGTTTAAGACACATTCTATCGCTAATATTTTTTTAAAAAAAATATCTACAATATTCTACTGTACTTAAAAAAATGGAAAACATTGTATTTATGCATCAGAAAAGACATTAAGTTAATATAGTATTATAATCAGTTATACAAACTGTAATCAACTCCAATATTTCTACAGCCCAACGAAGTGATGTATAAATAAATCATTTGATATAGAAATTAATACGGATAACAACAAATCAAATACAACTTATTATATTTCAGTAAAAAAAAAAAAAAAAAATAATTGTTTGTGTTAATTCAAATATTTTCACAGATAAAGGTTCATTATTTATGATTATTTGATAAAAAAAACTCCATGTGTATGATTTTGTATCGTCTTTATATTTACAAATTTCTTGAAAGAAATGTAAATAAATCAAATTTTAAGCGCAAACAGATAATATTGTAATAACGTGAAAGCTAAACACTTTCAAACAGATACGCTTTAAACATGCTTACATGAAAGCCAATCAGATGGAATAATTCAATCATGTGGGACTCTCAATTCTAAAACACAAGCCAGAACTATTAGAAAAAGATGGGAACCCATCTCAATCTATGCCTCAATTTTATTTAAATAAGCCAGACTCAAGCATTTTGAACTAAGAGTGTGAAGCTAAATACCTTCACATTTAATCCACTAAATATTATATATATAAATTAACAACGCGAAATCGTCTGATTTACAACGAAGCAATATTTTTAAATCTAATGAAATGATATTAATAAATGTAAATAAATCAAATTTTAAGCGCAAACAGATAATATTGTAATAACGTGAAAGCTAAACACTTTCAAACAGATACGCTTTAAACATGCTTCACACTCTTAGTTCAAAATGCTTGAGTCTGGCTTATTTAAATAAAATTGAGGCATAGATTGAGATGGGTTCCCATCTTTTTCTAATAGTTCTGGCTTGTGTTTTAGAATTGAGAGTCCCACATGATTGAATTATTCCATCTGATTGGCTTTCATGTAAGCATGTTTAAAGCGTATCTGTTTGAAAGTGTTTAGCTTTCACGTTATTACAATATTATCTGTTTGCGCTTAAAATTTGATTTATTTACATTTATTAATATCATTTCATTAGATTTAAAAATATTGCTTCGTTGTAAATCAGACGATTTCGCGTTGTTAATTTATATATATAATATTTAGTGGATTAAATGTGAAGGTATTTAGCTTCACACTCTTAGTTCAAAATGCTTGAGTCTGGCTTATTTAAATAAAATTGAGGCATAGATTGAGATGGGTTCCCATCTTTTTCTAATAGTTCTGGCTTGTGTTTTAGAATTGAGAGTCCCACATGATTGAATTATTCCATCTGATTGGCTTTCATGTAAGCATGTTTAAAGCGTATCTGTTTGAAAGTGTTTAGCTTTCACGTTATTACAATATTATCTGTTTGCGCTTAAAATTTGATTTATTTACATTTATTAATATCATTTCATTAGATTTAAAAATATTGCTTCGTTGTAAATCAGACGATTTCGCGTTGTTAATTTATATATATAATATTTAGTGGATTAAATGTGAAGGTATTTAGCTTCACACTCTTAGTTCAAAATGCTTGAGTCTGGCTTATTTAAATAAAATTGAGGCATAGATTGAGATGGGTTCCCATCTTTTTCTAATAGTTCTGGCTTGTGTTTTAGAATTGAGAGTCCCACATGATTGAATTATTCCATCTGATTGGCTTTCATGTAAGCATGTTTAAAGCGTATCTGTTTGAAAGTGTTTAGCTTTCACGTTATTACAATATTATCTGTTTGCGCTTAAAATTTGATTTATTTACATTTATTAATATCATTTCATTAGATTTAAAAATATTGCTTCATTGTAAATCAGACGATTTCGCGTTGTTAATTTATATATATATAATATTTAGTGGATTAAATGTGAAGGTATTTAGCTTCACACTCTTAGTTCAAAATGCTTGAGTCTGGCTTATTTAAATAAAATTGAGGCATAGATTGAGATGGGTTCCCATCTTTTTCTAATAGTTCTGGCTTGTGTTTTAGAATTGAGAGTCCCACATGATTGAATTATTCCATCTGATTGGCTTTCATGTAAGCATGTTTAAAGCGTATCTGTTTGAAAGTGTTTAGCTTTCACGTTATTACAATATTATCTGTTTGCGCTTAAAATTTGATTTATTTACATTTATTAATATCATTTCATTAGATTTAAAAATATTGCTTCGTTGTAAATCAGACGATTTCGCGTTGTTAATTTATATATATAATATTTAGTGGATTAAATGTGAAGGTATTTAGCTTCACACTCTTAGTTCAAAATGCTTGAGTCTGGCTTATTTAAATAAAATTGAGGCATAGATTGAGATGGGTTCCCATCTTTTTCTAATAGTTCTGGCTTGTGTTTTAGAATTGAGAGTCCCACATGATTGAATTATTCCATCTGATTGGCTTTCATGTAAGCATGTTTAAAGCGTATCTGTTTGAAAGTGTTTAGCTTTCACGTTATTACAATATTATCTGTTTGCGCTTAAAATTTGATTTATTTACATTTATTAATATCATTTCATTAGATTTAAAAATATTGCTTCGTTGTAAATCAGACGATTTCGCGTTGTTAATTTATATATATAATATTTAGTGGATTAAATGTGAAGGTATTTAGCTTCACACTCTTAGTTCAAAATGCTTGAGTCTGGCTTATTTAAATAAAATTGAGGCATAGATTGAGATGGGTTCCCATCTTTTTCTAATAGTTCTGGCTTGTGTTTTAGAATTGAGAGTCCCACATGATTGAATTATTCCATCTGATTGGCTTTCATGTAAGCATGTTTAAAGCGTATCTGTTTGAAAGTGTTTAGCTTTCACGTTATTACAATATTATCTGTTTGCGCTTAAAATTTGATTTATTTACATTTATTAATATCATTTCATTAGATTTAAAAATATTGCTTCGTTGTAAATCAGACGATTTCGCGTTGTTAATTTATATATATAATATTTAGTGGATTAAATGTGAAGGTATTTAGCTTCACACTCTTAGTTCAAAATGCTTGAGTCTGGCTTATTTAAATAAAATTGAGGCATAGATTGAGATGGGTTCCCATCTTTTTCTAATAGTTCTGGCTTGTGTTTTAGAATTGAGAGTCCCACATGATTGAATTATTCCATCTGATTGGCTTTCATGTAAGCATGTTTAAAGCGTATCTGTTTGAAAGTGTTTAGCTTTCACGTTATTACAATATTATCTGTTTGCGCTTAAAATTTGATTTATTTACATTTATTAATATCATTTCATTAGATTTAAAAATATTGCTTCGTTGTAAATCAGACGATTTCGAGTTGTTAATTTATATATATAATATTTAGTGGATTAAATGTGAAGGTATTTAGCTTCACACTCTTAGTTCAAAATGCTTGAGTCTGGCTTATTTAAATAAAATTGAGGCATAGATTGAGATGGGTTCCCATCTTTTTCTAATAGTTCTGGCTTGTGTTTTAGAATTGAGAGTCCCACATGATTGAATTATTCCATCTGATTGGCTTTCATGTAAGCATGTTTAAAGCGTATCTGTTTGAAAGTGTTTAGCTTTCACGTTATTACAATATTATCTGTTTGCGCTTAAAATTTGATTTATTTACATTTATTAATATCATTTCATTAGATTTAAAAATATTGCTTCGTTGTAAATCAGACGATTTCGCATTGTTAATTTATATATATAATATTTAGTGGATTAAATGTGAAGGTATTTAGCTTCACACTCTTAGTTCAAAATGCTTGAGTCTGGCTTATTTAAATAAAATTGAGGCATAGATTGAGATGGGTTCCCATCTTTTTCTAATAGTTCTGGCTTGTGTTTTAGAATTGAGAGTCCCACATGATTGAATTATTCCATCTGATTGGCTTTCATGTAAGCATGTTTAAAGCGTATCTGTTTGAAAGTGTTTAGCTTTCACGTTATTACAATATTATCTGTTTACGCTTAAAATTTGATTTATTTACATTTATTAATATCATTTCATTAGATTTAAAAATATTGCTTCGTTGTAAATCAGACGATTTCGCGTTGTTAATTTATATATATAATATTTAGTGGATTAAATGTGAAGGTATTTAGCTTCACACTCTTAGTTCAAAATGTTTGAGTCTGGCTTATTTAAATAAAATTGAGGCATAGATTGAGATGGGTGGGTTTCCCATCTTTTTCTAATAGTTCTGGCTTGTGTTTTAGAATTGAGAGTCCCACATGATTGAATTATTCCATCTGATTGGCTTTCATGTAAGCATGTTTAAAGCGTATCTGTTTGAAAGTGTTTAGCTTTCACGTTATTACAATATTATCTGTTTGCGCTTAAAATTTGATTTATTTACATTTATTAATATCATTTCATTAGATTTAAAAATATTGCTTCGTTATAAATCAGACGATTTCGCGTTGTTAATTTATATATATAATATTTAGTGGATTAAATGTGAAGGTATTTAGCTTCACACTCTTAATTCAAAATGCTTGAGTCTGGCTTATTTAAATAAAATTTAGGCATAGATTGAGATGGGTTCCCATCTTTTTCTAATAGTTCTGGCTTGTGTTTTAGAATTGAGAGTCCCACATGATTGAATTATTCCATCTGATTGGCTTTCATGTAAGCATGTTTAAAGCGTATCTGTTTGAAAGTGTTTAGCTTTCACGTTATTACAATATTATCTGTTTACGCTTAAAATTTGATTTATTTACATTTATTAATATCATTTCATTAGATTTAAAAAATATTGCTTCGTTGTAAATCAGACGATTTCGCGTTGTTAATTTATATATATAATATTTAGTGGATTAAATGTGAAGGTATTTAGCTTCACACTCTTAGTTCAAAATGCTTGAGTCTGGCTTATTTAAATAAAATTGAGGCATAGATTGAGATGGGTTCCCATCTTTTTCTAATAGTTCTGGCTTGTGTTTTAGAATTGAGAGTCCCACATGATTGAATTATTCCATCTGATTGGTTTTCATGTAAGCATGTTTAAAGCGTATCTGTTTGAAAGTGTTTAGCTTTCACGTTATTACAATATTATCTGTTTGCACTTAAAATTTGATTTATTTACATTTATTAATATCATTTCATTAGATTTAAAAATATTGCTTCGTTGTAAATCAGACGATTTCGCGTTGTTAATATATATATATAATATTTAGTGGATTAAATGTGAAGGTATTTAGCTTCACACTCTTAGTTCAAAATGCTTGAGTCTGGCTTATTTAAATAAAATTGAGGCATAGATTGAGATGGGTTCCCATCTTCTTCTAATAGTTCTGGCTTGTGTTTTAGAATTGAGAGTCCCACATGATTGAATTATTCCATCTGATTGGCTTTCATGTAAGCATGTTTAAAGCGTATCTGTTTGAAAGTGTTTAGCTTTCACGTTATTGAAAGAAATGTATGTTTTCTCTATTTCTCTAATATAACATTAAGAGCCTGGCCAACTTTTTCCCCTGTAAATGCATGTTAGCAGTCAAATAAAACTGTTTTATAGGAAAATATAATTAAACATGTAATTAACATTTACAAAATGTAATGTTATCATTATACAATAATTTCTAAAATATTAATACCTATATGAAATAATTTGTAGGTGTAAGTATATTAAAAATCTACTTTATCCAATTATTTTAATATTTTAGCTTATTTAATAAGAATAATGTATTAGAACTTAAGATTTTAAATATATTATTATAAATGTGGTTTTAATTTCTCCTTAGTATTTTCATTATTATAAAGTAAAATAAAAATTCCACTTGATATCAGCTTCCTTAATCTTTATCAGAGATAATTTTATTCTTTACCTGATCTGCCATGTCTTGTAAGTTTGAGTAATCAATAGATTCAAGATGTAGTTCTTCTTAGTTCTCTATTCACTGTTGTTCTATTTATATCCCAGACTAGGGTCTGATTTAAGATTTTGAATCTGGGCTCATCTGTATTTTTGAATACTGAATACACTTTTCATATTTATCTAAGAATGGGAGAAAGATAATTTGGATTTAAAACACCAATATATTTTTGAATTTTAGGCTGACATTTTGTTAATATAGAAATGAATAAAAATAGGCTGCTGGATAAAATATATATTAAATCCAAAAGCATTGCACTAGATCTCCAAGTTCAAAACTTCTTATTAATGAAAACTTTAAACAAGACAATTGTCTGGAGATATAGACAGGCTAACATTGCATAGGAATTTAATAACCACTACATCTAACATCTATTGATTATTCATGCTTGCATTAAGTCTTAAAATTGGTATGGGATAAAGTTATTATTATTAATATTATAATATTTTGATTTCTAACATAAAGCTTGCAGCTTCTATAACTTTTTATATAGTGCAATATTAGCAATCTGGTGAGTTTCATTCTTTCTTTTTTTAAGTTTCTGGATTTGTTTCATTTATTCTACTTCTGGCTCTGAATTATTGTTTACATGGAATTAAATCTCATTTATTTAAACTACATCAAACATACATTTTTATTGTACAAATATATATTTTATGCATTCAATTTAATTTTATGATTATTTTCTTTGGAGGTCAGGTGACATTTGAGTGCATAAGTGGAAAGTTGAGGATAATAGTTACAGTCAACTAAGATTTTTTCCTAAAATTTACTTAGGTGAGGTGAAATACAGAAACTTTTAGTTATTCTATACCAAAGTGTAGTCTGCACAGAATTTATTCATTTTAGCAAGTTCATTTATACCAAACAAAATACAAGATAGATGTAATTATATGTAGGATTATTTTTATCACCTGATAGCAATTATTATATGTTTTTAAGAATATTCACATTTTATTTAAATTTTTATAATATCTTAAAGCATTAGTAAAAGTATATAGGTTAGTATGCAGCATAATGTTTTGAATGGTATTGAAATGGATGGCTTGACCACTGACAGTAGTAGCATGAGAATTGAACTTGGGATGTTTAGATTTATAAATATTAAATTAAATTTAAAATGATGCTTTAATAAATTAAACTATCTTAGAAAATTGAAATAAAATATGAAATTTCTAAAAATATTTGACATTTAATTAATATTAGATGTTGGAAAAAGTTTAACATAAAATTATCAAATAAAATACTATCTTTATATGCATTCAGTCAAGTATTATCATTATAAGTGTTTATTATATTTTGTAATTAAAATTATAACTTAATTGTATTTTAATGTACTAATAAATTTCTTTTCTTAAAAAATAAAAACAACAATAAACATCACATGATCACCATTTCTTATGATTACTTATAAACTGTTATTAAACAGACAAAACTCTCCATACAGTACTGCCACTCAGTGCAAGCCAGAGTAATCAATGGATTCCAGAAGGCATGTGCATAAAATTTCCAGCTAGTGCCTACTCATCCAATATCTCCAGACTAGTTTCTGACTTGTGACCAAATGTATAGGCACTGAATTGAGTTCAGACCTATATGACTATATAAGCTAATGAGCTTGGATTGAAAATATTGTGTTTTTAATTTAAGACTCATAGTTTTGTAGTTAAGTAGAGATAAAAGGTGGCTGCCAGAGGGTTACATTAGATCCTAAGATCTAGATACAGTGCTCTCAGATCCAAGGCTCTTCACTGACAAAAGCCACAAGCCAGAAACTAGTCTGGGGTTATTGGATGAGTAGGCACTAGATGGGAATTTTATGCACAAGTGTTCTGGAAGCCACTGATTACTCTGGCTTGCACTAAGTGGCAATACTGTATGGAGAGTTTTGCCTGTTTTAAGAACAAAAACAACAAACCATTATTTATTAATGGATGATATTAATGAAGATGTCAAAAATGTTAAACAATCAATTTATATATTAATAATTGTGGAATTAATTGTTAAAAAATTTATCTGAAATCCCAGAATCAAATAGAAGATTTAGCATTAATAGTTTGTACTATTAAATAAAATGAGTTTTTTTAAAACTCAATTGAAAATTTATATCTAGGAATTTTTAGTAAACTTAATAGCTGTAATAAATTTCAAGCTGAATATAATAAAATGAAACTCAGTTTGGTGTAAAGATAACATTTTTGCAAAAAAAAAAAATTATTTGTGGGGAAAAAGTAATAATTAATAGTTTATAGTATAAAGTTATTCCTTCTTTTGAATACATTACTAATTCCTTTCAGTAACAACAGTAATTGATTTTAATAAAGAAAACATTTCATTTTTTGTAGGATGTTAAATAATATTCAAATTAAAATTGAAATGTTTTTATCTGTGACATGAATATTTAAATACCATATTATATGTCAAAAAATTAATACTTATTTTTTGTTAACATTTGTGGAATTTTATTTATGTATTTAGGTGTGGGTTTTTGTTACATAGTTTAACTAATAATAAAATATTATATATTATCTTATAGAGATTTCAGTCATGAAATAAAACTACTAGTCATGTTGTTAAGTCATTTAGTTGTTCCAGTAGAATCATAAATTTAACAATAACTATCTGTATGTTTTATGTTTGTATTTATCCATATTTACATGGATCACTGGCTGTTAAATCACATTTACCTTTATTTTTATTATTTTCTTTTAGTAAATATTTTATTACAAAACTTAATTTCATTTGTGTGTTGAAATAAGATAAAGCAAACAAAAAATCCTTAATAGTAAAATGCTATTTTCATTGTAGACATCTACCACTATTAAAAACAATCTTCAATAAATAATTTTCTTTTAAAAAATCATAATATAATCAACAATTAACAGAATTTGTAGTAGTATAAAAAATAAACAATCATTAATCTAAATTGTGAAAGTAATGATGTTTACATTAAAGATATTTTCATTTTTTTATACATAATAGATTTTATAATTATTACAATGATAAAAATATGAAAAGTATGATTTAAGGGTGAGACGTTAAGAATAATCATAGGCAGGAACTTTAAAACAATGAAAGTAAGTGACTCATAACATTTATGTAAAAGTAATTCTGTTCAACTAAAAAGTACCAAATCAATTAATTAATTGGTAAGAGAAAGAAAAAAACTTTTAATATATTTCATTTGAATAGATAGTAGTGAATCCTTTTCATGTTTTGTATTTTAACAAGAAAATCGTTGAATGATATGTAAGATGTGTTATTTTTTATTTAAATATATTATATAATTTATTACTCTAAATGAGGGTCTTTTAAATCATTTATCTGATACTAGCAGAGGTAATAGGATACTATGGCCAACATCACTTTTTTATTGGTGGCGATAATTTTTAATTTAGTATTACTATTTTAAAACTATTTGCTTAATTATTCAGTATTTAGAGCTACATCATAAATCTAACTAAGTTGTTTTCGTCAATAAAAATTTATATTAATTTATATTTTGAGAATATGCAAGTATTATTTTCTGATATTTTGTTTTTAATCAATAGCAACTTTATAATATTAAAAACATGATTTAAGATTTAAGATTTTTTTTAAAATTCACATATTAGAGTAATATACTTATTAAAATAAGCACTCTTTAAAAATTATTTTTTATTTACATTAGGATGAAAGAAAATGTCAATGTATAACATTGAATGACTTCTCTACTTTTTAAATCAAATTTTAATATGCTTGAAATTAGCTTTATTTTATGAAAATGTGTTTTGTCCAAATAATAATTGTTTATCCTTTATGGTTTTTTTAAAATTAATCTAAGTTTTTTTCTTTCAAAATTCAACTTATTAATCTCGTATAAAAAGAAATAAATATATATTTTAAATATTCTACTAAATAATTATTATATATTATTTTATTTTGGTAATATATTGAGACTGCTAATTGATTAGAAAGAGTATAGATTGTTAGTAAATAATGACAAAAATAATTAGTATTGAGATAGATTAATACAATCTTCACAATAATAAATGTTGTTTTGAGACACCGAAAAAAAATATCCTAAGAAATGATAGGTTATTTTAAAGAAATTTTCTTAACCTGAGGACGTGAAACCAGTGTTAGCTAAATGATGCTTATTAATAATAATATTGAAAGATAGTTATAATTTATATTAAGAATAAGAGTAAAAAAATTATTTAAGTTAAAGAAATGCTATATAGGAATAACAATATTCCCTCTTCCCATATATATATATATATATATATATATATATATATATATATATATATATATATATATATATATATATATATATATATATATATATATGGCATTATTCATTCATAATGTAATAATAATTAAGGCTTTTATGTATGATCTTGTTTTTAAGATTAATTTGTAATAGATTAATCTAAATCATAAAATCACTCATTCCCTAATTAGATTTTGGATGAGTGAGTATTTTCATTTACCACCTTTAAATTTTACTTCCAAATTTATTTAATATTAGAGTACATGAGTAATAATCATATAATTTCTGTCCAGGTGTCAGAAAGTAAAAGTATAAAATAATGATGATTGTAATCTTTTTTTGTTACAATCTCTCTTAGATTTACTTAACATAGTGATTTATATCAACCTGTGTTTTAAATAGTTGCCCTTAAAACATAACGTTAAATATTTTAATGATGAAAATGTGTAAGTATTGTTATAATAGGAGTACAAAAAAGTAGACATCAGGTCTAATTTCTCTCAAAATGTCAAATATTTTAATAAGTGGTTAATATGATTCATTTTAATTAAGAATAAAAATTCTAAATTGCTAACTACTGAGTTACATATCAATTTTAAATATTAGGTAAAAAAATACTTGGATTAGTATTAGATTTCTTTTACTCCCATATATATTATTTATTTATTTTTTTCTTTGACATTTTCCATTTTAAATAAAAATTATAAATTAATAATAACATTAAAATAATATTAGAGCTTATATCTTCTTTTTCATTGCAAATTTATGTTCCTTACAATAAAACAACTGTACATAAAATCACTTATATTATAAAACTATATAATGAAAAAATATTAACACATATTAAGCAGGTCTATTTATTTAATATTATTGGTATGTGTCTACAAGTGAATAATATATTTTTCAACCAAATATTCAGTAATGTTCCAGTATTTACTATGATAAAGAAATTTAAGATATTTAATTTCATAGATTGGTGATTCTTTTGATAACAATTTTACTTTAATAATTTACTTAATACATAAAGGGCTAATTTATTTTATTCTTGAAGATATATTGTAACCGGTTGGGTTACATGGTACACCCATAATAATATAGTGTGTGTGCATATATATATATATATATATATATATATATATATAAAGTAAAGGAAAAGTAGAAATAAATACAGACATAAATTTTTGTAGATATTTTTCTAATATTTCCTCAAATAAAATAATAAGTAAAGTGTTAAATAATAACTCTGATTTAAAAAAAAAATTGTTTTATAAATTAAACTTTTAAAAGGTCTGAATAAATACAAATATTGCATTATTATTAATTATTACTCTGATTTTGAAATTTAAAAACACCCTATTGTATTTTTGAAATTTTAATTAATTAAACAAAATTTTATCTATTAGAAATCCCCTAAGTAAAAACATGTATATGTTTTCAAAGGGATTAGTGAGATAAAAATAAAAACTCTGTTTTTAATCAAGCTGCTGTTATCACCTCAGATGAGTCTATAAAGGGCTGATAACAAATTAGATCGGAAGAGCGTTTTGGAGCCCCAATCTGGATAGTTATTTGAAAAAGAACAATTTGTCTTGCAGTTTTACAAGAGTTAGCAAAAGAGCTAGCTGTAAAGTTGGCTCAAGTATTTTGTGAAGAGTTGGTAACTGTAGCAGAAAATGGCCATAGTAAAGCTAGCTGCAAAGATGGCTAAAATAATTAATAAGAGAACTGCTAGGAGGATTTAAGAAGGCAAGATAGTAGACTGTTTTTCTTAGCAGAATTTTGAATTCACATGGAGAAAATGACCCACTTTATTTGCTGAAATTCATAGCCTTAAATAGAAAAAGGACAGTTGCTGGCCCGAAAAATATCAAATCCAGTCAGCTGCTTGCCTGGAACAATCCTAGACAGAAAGAAACCAACTTCAGACCAAGATTTTACCGGAATTATATACTTTTACCTGATGATGACAACAAACTTGAAATTACATTTTTCTGCTGGACCAAAAACCAAGCTCACCAAGAGAAAGCTTGAAGAAATTGGTGTACTTATGCTGCTGTTTATCTATACACTCAGGAACTACAGATAAGCATGTCTCGTGTATATACAGTGAGTTATTTTATTTTAATATTTCTTAAAATGACTTTTAAAATTGTAAATTAATAATTTAAAGTTAACACAAACAAGTAATGTTTGCTTGAGTTGAAATCTAACAGCAGTTATATATAATAATGAAATATTAAATAATTTCTTTGGTCTGAAATGACAGATATATAAAACAATTTTATTTTTCATTTATTAAGAAAAAAAGAGAGAGATTTTATATTTAGAGACCTGGATAATTAATCAACAAGTACCTGTCAAACAAAAGTTGACTATATTTTTTATTTAGTTTGAAAAAAACAACAACTTATAAACTGAAACTAAATTGTAAATTATATCTATGTTTTGTTTATACTCATGTATACATGTGAAATTTACATATGTTTCCCAAATGGAATTAATTAGGAAAATATAATAACATTATCATAACAAGTTGAAAAAGATAAAAGTCAATGTGCGTATATACACACACACACTCATATATGTAAAATTTTAATATTTTTTTATTATTAAATGTCAATGATTTAATAAATATTCATTATATATTATAAATCGCACATCTGTGCGCACATATATGTAAATCATTGTAACAATTTAAATTTTGAATAGTAATTATGTAAATCACAAATATAATAATTATTTTGTTTTATTGAAATGTCTTCATCATATGTTATAAAATGCTCATCTATGTATGGATATATATATATATGCGTTTATAGAATCTAATTGAGAAATATTGTAAAACCATGTAATAACTTTAGTTGTGTATATAATTTTGTATACTTTTCAAAATCAGAGCCTTATCCTATAAGACCTTCAATATCATTTATTTTTATTTTTTTGTTAATAATAAACTTGTATTTAATTGTTAAAATTGTATTCTATCATCTCTTGTTTACATACAGTAATAGAGCTAGTGTTCTTTGGGCTAGATTCATGCACAGGATGAATATATAAATGGGGATGTGTACTTAGTGCTTTTGGTACATCCAGCGATGATCAATCATCATCCTGGTTGGCACAAAAGAGGATACTCTTTAAAGCCCATGCACTATTTTTTATTTACTTTAGTCTTATTAAAAATTTACATTTATAGTTGGCCAATACAAGTGGCCAGAGCATTGATGATGATCAGCATGTTTTAATGTCCCAGCATTATTGTTTCAATTTCATATTATTGTGTATTTTAATGGATGGGCACTTAAATGGTGCAACCAAGTTATGTTTAAATAATTGCCCAAACTGGCAAAGGCTCAATAGTTAGTTGGTCTAAAGAAGACCCAATTTCAATCCAACCACAAGATGGTTTGCTGATTTTATTCTGATTTATTGTACTAATTTGTTTATTTCCATCAATGATGATGATGGATGGTTATTTCTCTCAAGTACTCATACTTACTTTTATTTATAATGCTGGTTGATGATTAATTGTTATAGTTGCTCTTATGAGTTAACTGGATGATTTCTCAGAGATTCTCTAATCTCATTTTATCTTTAAATATTTTATACTTATATATACTTAGTAAACTATTGATATTTCTATTTATTCACCTACCCCATCTCGTTACAATATATATATATATATATTGGTTAATTAAAAGTAACAATTATTTGTCTTTACCTTAAATTGATAATTATGAGGTTTATTATTCTTTGTGCTGTCATGCTTTTAATGTAAAAGTACAAATTTTACAGTTGACTTTCTATATAGATTTTTTTTAGATAAAAATAATATCAATTAGTTTTTAGCCATAAAAATGGAAAATGGTGTTTCTTGGAACTTTCTTTATTTTTCATCAATGCATACTTATAATTTTTAATATACCTTATTCAGTTTAGAGCATCAGTCTGTGAAATATTGGCTCTCAAGATTGATTCTGATAGTTCTGACACTGAAATATCTTATAAACCCTCAAGCTATAAAATAATTGAAATATTTTTTTTATTACAAAAGGATATTTTAACTTCATATTTTGGAAAGTTTTTAAAATAAAGCTTTTCTAAAGCTTTCAGGCAAAAACTATTCTATTATTCCTATTTCTTTTTAAACTTTATTGCTAACTACATCTTCATGATTATTGGAACTAATTATACATGCATATCTTTCAAGGTGCTTTTCATTATTTATATATTATATAGAATATACATTTCCCCAAAAAGCAATATCTTTTTTAAACGATGAATTTGTTTTTAAACATGTTAATTAAAATATACTAATACTTAAAATCATTGTTTTCTTTTTGAAATAACTACATATTATAATACAATTATTTAAATCAGTGTATAGATGCACAATGCCATTTACCACTGCTCTTATACACACACACATATGCACAAACAAGTAAAGAGCTTTTATACTGTTAGACAAATAAAAATTAAAATATATAAGCTATACATTAGGAATCATAAATTGTGAATGTGATGAAAAATTTATTGGTAATGCAAGATTGATCTTATCCATTCTGGGATACTTTTTTCTATCAAGTTATCTATATCACCACATTGAAAGATAGATATCTTATCATAATCTATATATTAAAATTAGGATAAATTTATATAAATTTAGGTTAGTTTGTTAATGTTGATATTAGCAAAATAACATTTTGACTATATGTATAATGTATTTAAGACATTTTAAAATCAAATATTTTTCTGATGTTTAATTGTCTTTGCAACATCTCTGAATAATTTCTATTATTTGGAAGATGACTGGTATGATCAACTCAAAATGTTTGCATAATGATGATATTAACAACACACTAATATATACTCTAATGTGTTCAGAATGAAATCTTGAAATCTATGTCTACATTGTTTGATTTAAAATAAAATAGAATCTAAGTTACACAAAATTACATTTTTCTATCTTCTAATATAATAAACAAATTACTGATTTCTTTTTAAAAAATATTAATGACTTTTTCTATTTTTACATAAATTCAAAACTTTTTTATTAATTATATGACACAGAAAATAAACATTAAAATTAAAATTGCTGTTATATGTAAACACTTTTAAATATATATATATATATATATATATATATATATATATATATATATATATATATATATATATATATATATAGCATTATTTTTATGTTTAGATTATATATCTATATCAATAAAACTTTCTAATCCAGGAAATATTCATTGTTTATATGTAAATTCATGTTTTATATGATCATAATTAAACAATTGAAGATATATGATAAAAATCTTGACTACTTAAAAATGTAATGAAAAATTAGAAATAAATTATTTTACAGTATATAAACTTAAATATTGTGCAATAGAGACATATATGCACTCAAAAGTTGTGAATGAATCTAAAAACATTATAAAACCATATAACAATTAAGAACATCAGTCTAGTTTATATTAAGAAATAATCAGTAATTATATAAAAGCAACTGGCTATTTAAAATTGTAAACTAAAAGATATAATGCAAATAAAAATTGAATATAAGTTTATCCAGATAAAATAAACTTTGTTTTTTTTTAAAGGATTATATTCTAAAAAATAAAAATGAAAAAAAAATTTGCTAAAGCTTTAAAAAATAAAAGATCATTTACAGACAGTTATAAAAAATAGAAGCCTTCTAATTTATAAATATAAAAATATTATCAAATATTTATTATCAGTTATTTGAAGATAAATGCAAAAAGGCATCCATCATCTTGATAAAGAAATTTAAGAATGGTTTTTGAAGTTAAATTATTAATAAAAGTTGGGAGGGGGAGCACATTTATTTCTCTTTTTTAAAAGTTAGTGTAAAGAACTGGAATAAATATTAATTTAATATTTTAATTCATAATTAGTTTAGTTTCTTTTTTAAAAATAAATCTTGAAATTTTATTCATACTTAATCTATATCTTTATATTTTTAAATACAAATATGTACAGAATTATAATATTAATATTTGTACATTGGTTAATATATAAAAGTATATATTACAGTTTTATGATGTTATTGTATCAATTAAACATTATTAATTTTATTCATATAAGAATTTGATTTCTATTGTTCATTAATTTGATCTTCATGAGGTTTTTCAGATTTAATAAAATATGACTATTACAGAACCACGTACATGCTAATCAAAATAAATTTTAATTTGTTATTAATGACTTTTTTTAATTGGTCTAATTATGATGTTTGAGAATTGATGCTATAGCAAACATATATATATATATGAAAAACAAAAAAAACACAAGATAAAAAACTTGCTAATGCTTGTATTTATGATAACAGATGGCATTCTACCAAAAACACCGTCAAACGTAGTTTTCTGTTTACATAAACGTCAGAGTGAGTATTCACTATCTCTAACTTTAATTCCACTTTAAAGTTAGAGATAGTGAATACTCTCTGATGTTTATGTAAACATAAAACTATGCTTGACGGTGTTTTTGGTAGAACACCATCTGTTATCATATATATATATATATATATATGGGAGATGGTAATCTGGACCAACTGATGAATGCTGGTTTAGCATGAAATATGTATATTGATGATTATTTCTCTTTTCTACATGTGTGTGGTCATGTGTATCAATGGTATGAGATAGTGTGGATAGTTCATGGGGACTTAAATGTCTGAATTCAAATCCCCTATATTTATAAACTTAATATTTTATTCATGTTTTTATGTTTAATATTGTTAATTGAAGTTAAATAATCAAAATAATTGAAACATTTTAAATATTTTGGTAAAAAAGTGCAATAAACTACATATGGTTTGTAAGGTAAAAATAAAGATATATAGATTTAGCATCTAAATAATTATAGTACATTATTCATCATTAATGGAGACTTTATTCTGTAAAGACAATGTTTTGTTGTTGTTACATGGTTAGTTTATTGACTAACATATTACAAATTTAGATAGTTTGAGATCTTACATTCCTATTAAGATTATTTAGGTGTGCATACTTAATAGTTTTAAACATCAAATTATATTGAGTACCCAAGTATAAATTGTGCACTATAGCTCCACCTATATGAATGTAAAAACTTTTTTTACATTACTCATTTGAAAAGTGAATCTAAAACATTATCTTTGTAATCCATAACTCTCATTACTATATATGTAAAAGCAGGAATACACAATATTTAATATGTTGTTCCATTGACTAAGGATCTGCAACATAAAAATATAATGAGATTGCTTGGAAAATCCACTACCATTAAATATATTTTTTCAAGCTTTAGACTGGATTTGAACTCCATGGCATGAATTAGACATAATGCTCCAATATTGGTATAGATTTAATATATGCTATATATGTATGTATTATACATTTCTTTCTGTCTTTTTATATTTTTACCAAAACTTCTTTAAATTAGTAAATCCTTTTTAAATTTAAATATTAAATAGAAAACCACAATCTGAAGCATCAGTTATTTATTATTTTACTATTGATATGTGTGTTAAAAATATTTAATATTTATTTTTACAATTTTTTTTTTTTTACTTTTGGCATATACATTTGCACATGCTAGTACTTTAAATCTATATATTTTTAGTTATGATTTTTTTGGCACTTATAAACATTTTGAATAGAGTTTTTGACATTGTATCAAAGCAAAGAGGATGAAATTTATATTTCTCAATTAAGATTATATAAATGTGAGCAATGAAGCATTCTTTGTTATCTCATTTTTTAACGAATTATAACGTATTTATAATAAACATTCTTCACTTACTTTATATCAAATAGTATATGAGCACAGACTTTCACATGCCCCACCATTCTCCACACTATCTCATAACACTGATACACTTGAACACATACATCTATGTTGAAAAGATAAATAGTCACCAATATACGTATTTCATGCTAAACCAACAATCATCAGTTGGTTCAGATTACCATCTCTACATATATATGCTATAAGTGCTCAGATATATATTAAGATAGCCAATCCTCATACTTTAATGGACAGGGTTTAATCTATTCCAAACTCCAGCTCTTCAACTATCCATCCGATTAAAAATCTGATAATAAAATGCTCAAAGGCCATCTAAGGCCAATATTTTTTCCGCACCAATGTTGACCTAAGGTCAATCTGACCCCTCATGTACAGGACATAATCCATTTAATAAATATACAAGTGATGGGCAGACATCTCTACTACGTAGTAACTGAAACACACAGGCTTATTATATACCTGTGTCTATATATGTAATATACAGAGTATATGAGCACAGATGTTTGAGGATTGGCTATCTTAATATATATATATATGAGCCCTTATAGCATATATGTGTAGAGATGGTAATCTGGACCAACTGATGATTGCTGGTTTAGCATGAAATACGTATATTGGTAATTATTTATCTTTTCAACATATATGTGTTCAAGTGTATCAGGGTCATGAGATAATGTGGAGAATGGTGGGGCATGTGAAAGTCTGTGCTCATATACCCTGTATATTACATATATAGACACATGTATATAACAAGCCTGTGTGTTTCAGTTTATATCAAAGAGTGAAGAATGAAGCACACACACTTATTAAGTGCCATGTTTTTCATAGTTAACAAGCATAAATTTTATTTTTTTTTTAAAAAAAGCAAAGGAAATATGCTTAATGTAAAAAGTCATAAGCCTATTCTGATTTTTGGTTAGAAATGTTGTAACTTGATGCAGGTAATGAAAAGATTTTTTTTAAAAAAAAATAGTCTTATGAGTCCGGTATTATTATAGTGCGATTTGGAATTTCATACATGACATTTTGTACCTTGATTAAATAGTGAGAACTAAAAATTGGTTTAAATATTCTTATTTGCAATATTATAAAGGATAGTTGTGGAATCTTAATTACATAATTATTTATTTATAGAAAGTGAAGTAGAGTAAAATTAAGAATTTTATTTCCCATAGAATAATAATTTTTTTCTCATCCTTTAATTTTATTTAATAATATATTTTTTATTGAAATTTTATTAATATTTAACATTAACAAAATATCGCAACTTTTTTTATTTATTACAAACAATTTCGTCATCGATTTCATTACCATCTATTTTAAATTAATCAATGAAGACTATTTGCTATAGAGACATGAATATAGTAACAATAGTAACTAAGGGCCAGTCATTATTTAGGTTTAAAATAGATGGCTCTGGAGTAGGATAAAAAGAATTGCTCTTGAAACCATTTAATAGTATTAAAAAGGCTCATTGATGGTCGAGAGGTTAGAGACAGCTGCTTTACAAGCAGTTGTCATGGGTTAGCGGGTTCGCTTCCCGGCTGATGCATTGACACATGAGGGGAAAAAAGGCTCATTTGATTTTTGTAACGCATTCGTATTAAAGCTTTAGTTAAATGAGTAGCAAAAACAATTTAATTATTATATGTTATAAAAATAATTGTTTTTAGTTGCATTGGTTTTCTCTAAAAAACTGAATTATTTCATAGTATAAAAAATGTTTATGCAATCTTGTTTAATAATATGACATACGTTTTAAAATAAAAAGACAAAAATTATTGATGACTTTTGTTTTTATTTCATATGACAAGCATCGTATCATTAATTTTTTACTTTTATTAAAATAGACTTTTGTTAATTTATTATTTAAAAAGAGTTCAAAAACTACTAATAAAGACTATAATATCTTTCAGGATATTTTCGTTATACTTATTTATAAGTAGAAGCAAACTACTCTTTACTTTAGATATAAGTTATTTAAATATAAGCATTAATATTATATATGTTTAGTTTATATAAAACTTCACATGTTAACAAATATTGTTTAAAATTAAAAAGAAAATTATGAATTTAGAAAGATGAGTATATACAGTGCTACTCAATTGACCTTTGAATGTAATGTACTTTTAACTCTCTTACGGATGAACCTATATAAAAATTATTAATTAGCTACAGTCATGTAAGGCTATTCTTAAGACTTGCTGTATATATATATATATATATATATATATATATATATATATATATATATATATATATATATGATAATCTTATATTTAACTAATATTGTTAGTCTTCACAGTATATAAGATGGTATTTGTTATATGTAAGAATGTATTATTAGTAATGTAGCAAAAAGAAGTTGAAAAAAAATAAGACTATATTTCCCTGCAATATTATTTTAATTAAAATTTCAGCCTATTATTGTACATTCAGCAATGTTTTAATTTCAAAGTGGAATTTACTTACATTATAACATTAACTTTGAGAATTTTTGATATAATCACAAATAAGAGGATAAAACATTAACTTTAAATATATTCAGTGTTCAAACATATACATAAACAGAAACACAATACTAACTTACATAATGCTTCACAGGAGCAAACTCTGTTTATTCTATTTTACTGCTGCTTCCTATTGTAAACCTAAATAATAACAATAGTAATGATAATTTAATGGTGCATTGCTTAAAAGTTTATAAGAAATTTGAAGACTGAAAGTGAAGGTTCTGGATGTCATACCATGGCTCTTGAACCCCAGAATTTACTACTCTACTACTGTATCAAACATAATATTATAACTTAAATAGTCAATATAATTAAAAGGTTTATTACATCTATATTCACGGTTAAACTAGGCTCCAGACTGCTTTTATGATTAAAGAGTTTGAATCTGGATTTAGAATGCATGGATCTTTTGTATAGAAGTTGCCACAAATGAAGTATTATAATTGAAAATAATAATAACTGTCCAAAAATATTAAAAACTATTCAGCATATTTATATTTTTGGGAGGTGGGGGACATCAGATTCTCTAACATTGATAAATAATTCATGAAACGAAAAATCAAAACTATCATTATTTTTATATTTTCATCATTATTTCTCAACTTATCTGTTATATTGGATGTAAGCTTATTTATTTTTACTTCATAATCAATGACATAATTTCATGATGTTCATTAATTGTCTAACATGTTTCATTAGTATTTTTTCATTTCTAATTAAAAGTCATATCAAGAGCATACTGATAAGTATTGATGTTTTTTCCACAATACAAGAATTATGTAATTATTAATCAATCTTGGTTTTCTTAATATATATATATATATATTGCTTACAACAGTTTTTTCATATACACTTTAATGCAAACAAATTTTCTTAAAAACTTCTTTATTTTCCTTACAGTTTCAACTGTCCAGCAGTCTTCATCAGAGCTCTATGCTTCACTGCTTTAATTAAAATGATGGTATTTTTTCAAAATTTCCTATCTTCTTATTTTGACAAAAAATGTCATTTTAATTAAAGCAGTGAAACATAGAGCTCTGATGAAGACTGCTGGACAGTCGAAACTGTAAGAAAAATAAAGAAGTTTTTAAGAAAATTTGTTTGCATTAATGTGTATATGAAAGAACTGTTTTATAATATATTATATATATATATATATATATATATATATATATATATATATATATATATATATATATATATATATATGTAAGATATGAGCAAAGAACTAGAAGAGAAGAATAAGAGAATATCCTTTTCTTAATATATTTACAAGCTGAAAAATAACTGTGGCTTCTTTAACTGTTTTTGCTTATGCAAAAATTAATTAATTTTGCCATAGCATGTGATAACTCTCTGTCCACCCAATTACATTTTTTTTCTAAATATATCATCAATAATTGAAAACTACACACCATTGTATTGAATAAAGCATGTTATCTTTTATCTAATATCAATTTATTTTATCAATTATCTAGCAAGCACATGTTATGATATCTCTTATTATCTGATCTATCTTGAAAATTGGTTTGTAAATCAAACACTTTTTTTTATTGTAAAATTATAATATATGTGATTTTTTTTATTAGTCTTAGAACAGATAGTTCTTTTTTATATCCTATCAAGATTCTTTTCTTTGGTATACAAATTCAATTATATTTAATTTTCAGGACTGTGTGTTATTTTAAATTGATTGTCATAAAAAATAAAAATGAGATAATGAATAAAATGACAAAGAAAAAGTATGAATTCTAAAAAAAAACAATTGAATTATTGAAGACTTTTAAAAGAAATCAGTTTTAGAAAATTGGTAATTATCTTTTAACTAATGTGATTTTATTATAAAAGATTCTAATTCAATAATATGTAAATATTTTAAAAACATTTGGTTTAGATCTTCCAGGTAATATTAATTAGATCTCTATGATATAGTGTCATAGTAAAGTGTTGAGAACTAAAGATCAATGGATCACAATTTGGCTTGCCATTTTTGGTGTTTGACATTATATGACCCTTGAAGGACAACCAATTGATTAATTAATTTAATATTGGATAAAACATATTTAAAATAAATTATATAAGTTTCTATCTAAAAACAGTTTCAATTTAGCAGGCTTATAGAATTTGGGAAGTAATTTGATTGCTATGAATTGTTGATGACATATAAACACAATTAAAAACTAGACAACACTTAGTCAATTCCAATATCAATAACAACCAACAATTTCAAACTTTTGTCAAAGCAATCTCCATTTAATAATAAAGATGGAATCCCATCCTTATTTCTGATCCAATATATTTATTTAGATACTAAAGATTGCAACTTGACCACAGAGATTGAAATTATTGTTACAATTAAATTTAAGTAAACCTTTTTAAATAGATTAATATAACCTATTCTGAATGCAGATTAATAAATAGTCAATTATAATATTACAACTTGCAATTATAATTTCAAATTGCATCCAAAGTATTACTTAAATGATAAGTGTAATAATATTCAAGGCTAAATGGGTTTATAAGTAAGCATTAAAACCAGTTACACTTGAACAGTCCCAGTATCAATAACTATCAACAATCTCAAACTGTTGTCAAGGCAACTTTAAGAATAAAGGTGGAAACCCACTATTATTTATGGTCCAATATATTTATATAGATACTAAAAATTGCAACTTTATCATAACATGATAACACCCAAAGTTTAATAAATGAATATAACAACAGTCTGTTGTCAAAGAAATCTTTATAGATAAAAGATGTATTTCACTTTTTCTTCTTGAGTTTTTAATGTGTCTGGATATGATAAATAAACCTCATTCATTGAGCAAAGATAAAATCAATCCACAAGGATAAAATCAATCTGTTACAATCTCATTTTATCATCTTTTGTTTATTTAAAAATCTCAGATTAGTTAGAAAGTGGATTTTATCACAGAGATTGCCTTGACAACAAAATTGGGATATTCTATTGAATTATTAAGCTTTAGCTCTTATCATGTGACTTATATTTGAAAACTATTTACTTATTGATAGTTAATATTTTAATATAAAAAATATAATTCATTATATATATATATAAACAAAGAAAGTAAATCACTTTCAATTATGAATTAAAAGCATATATGTAAAGAGAGAGAGAGAGAGAGAGAAAGAGAGAGAGAGAGAAGACAGAGAGGAAAAGAATTAATAATTATTTTATTAACCTAGAGTAAACTGAGATTATTCTGTAAAATATATTAAAAAATAACAATGTAAATTGAAAGAATATATATTTTTAAAAAAAAATTGTATAAAAATTAGATGACATATGCAAGATTAAATAGTTATTCTGCAAAATATATAAATATAATAAAAGACAGAAGTGAGAAATATTGACGGTCTTCTATTTTATTTAACATATTTTTAAATGAGTTGTTTAATTAATGTTCGGTGCAATGTACTTGTATATTGTGAAGTTGCATTTAACCAAACTCTATAACACTAACAAAGCTTTATTTTATCGTTTTTATTGTAATCAAATGTTTCTCATATTTATTCTTTATTTTAATTCATAATTAAATGTTTTTTATTAATCATTTACAAACCTTAACAAATTTCTATTATATCTTTAAAAAATATGCTTGCTATTTAAATTATATCAAGAGTGCCGAACATATATACTTCTGTTTTAGTTTCGTGCAAAGTTTGCACATTGATAAATAATCTCTTTGCAAGTTTTTGTTATAAAAATCCAATTCTTGTTTTTTGGCTTTCAATTTCTCTGAAAGTTTATTTATCATGGCATATAATTTAAAATAAACCTAATAATCTCTTCAATTCTGCCTCTTGTTAACCTAACTGTGATCAAATATTTCTACATTCTACTTATATCACATAGGCATTAGCAAAAGCTGTAGAATAAATTTGAAAGAAAGTGAAATTTGGTATAAAATTTAATAGAATTAAGAATTGTAATTATGATGGCGAAAAAAATATAGGGTACTTACATATAAGACCTGTTGCCTGTGTTTGCGATGACAAAATGCTGTATCTTTCTCCACTAAGGGGGGCAGTGTTTGCATGGCAGAGTGCCATATTAAAAAGACACTATTACCTGTTTTTTCTTAGTATCGTAATGTATTTATTATTTTCCTATACAAATTTATATTTTTCGTATTGTTAAAAATTTGACTTTTTAATATGGCATTCTACGGTCGCACTGGCATCAGGATTATTTTTAATTAAGAATCATAAAAATTTGTAGTATATATATATGAAGAACTTAATGATATATAGATTAGCTTACTATCCCAATCTATAGATTTGGAAAACATCAGATAGCTAAATCATAGCTAACATATAGATGTCTGTGTCTTTATTTTCTATATCTTTTCTCAGTTCTTATCATATATTTTTATCACAAAATTACCGTATATAAATAAGATTATCTAATGTTTTGTTTATTTAATTATTTATCTCATTTATCTTTTAATCTAATTATATTTAACATAATCTGTTTATTTATACTTTTTTAAATATTTACACATATGAGTAAAAAAGATTAAGCAAGTAGACACAAATTAGATTAATCGATTAAACAAATAAGTAGTTAGATCTTCATATAGGTAAATGCATTAAAATAAAGCTAAAAAAAAATTGGAAAGTAATAAAGCATAATTAATTTCTGAGCTAATAATAATTTATTGATGCAAATATAATTCATTATCAAAATAATTTATGGTAAACTAAACTATATTTATATATAAAATACATGAATATAAATACGCAATAAAATTTTGTTATTATTATTATATATATATATATAGTAATACCTTATATAACATTGTTTTGATCAAGGCATTTATAATTTGTAAAATAATTTCGAAACTGTGCTGCACCGTTGACAAAATTTTGAAAGAAAAAAAATACTGTCACGTTATGAAATATTATTGATTTGAAATAATAACATAAAATGTGTAAAATATATACAAGTTATTATCTTGCAAATGACTTTATAAAATTTGCAATGTAAAGCTTAAATTAAAGAGAAAGGATTTCACATTTTTATTACTGATTTTATAATAATGCTGTACTGTTGAGTGCAGAGGAAACTCTCAAACCCAAACACAAGGTAGAAAAATTTATAAAATAAGAGCCGGTTGTTTTATCTTTAATCTAAATTCTGATTTTTACAGGCCAATCTAAACGTTTTGGTTTGAAGGAGTGTAGTCAACAGGACAGAGTTGAGTTATTATAAAATCAATAAGGAGCATATGTTAAAAAGGTGAATTAATTTCATATGATCTATGCATTTAATAAATAAATCTGAACGTTAATGTAAAACTTAAAAGTGATCTTAGAATGCCATAGATTTGAGTCAATACATGAAACTACTTTTAAAAGAAATTGATGAATTAAATTTCCTATGCAAATTAAGAACCTACAATACAAGTAAAACTAAAACATTTTCTTTTAATGTTGCTTAGAAAAAGTAAAGATGTTTTATATTTTTACTCAGCTCTATCTGCTAATCCATGTCAACAGCTTTAGGTCACCCAAAATTAGCCACTTTTTGAGCTACAGTACTGTTTTTATGTTTGTTTTAAAGCTTACAAAAAGTCCTGTAAGATGCTGCCCTCTCTCAAATTATTTTATAAGTAAAAAATCAATATATGTGATGTTAAAAGTCTAACAAAAGAAGGGGGCAGTCCATTCTAAATGCTGATTGGCTGATGATTATTTGGTCAAAAAAGATCACCGATAAATAATTTTCACCACTGAAAATAAAAATATATGTTTTAGAGTGTTTTTTTTATTATTTTTCATACATATTATAAATTATTTTCATAAAATATGCTGAAAATATAGTTATTTTACAAAAATAGTAAGATTTTATTAAAAAATTGTATACTTTACACGAACATAAATTGAAAAAGAAACCAGTGAATAGCAACAATTTTGACATCCTGTCAAAAGTTTAAATTGCCCCAAGATGTTTATTTGATTTTCAAGCAAAAATTAATGTTTTAGAATATTTTTCTGGCACTTATTTACATATTATAATGTATTTTAGTAAAATATGCTGAAAATATAATTATTTTTAGAAAAATGCTAAGATTTTACTAAAAAATTCTTAACTTTTATAATAACATAAATTGAGGAGGGACATCAATGATGTTTATATGACTTGTAATTTGCTACAATCTTTTTTTTTATTTTTTCTGCTATTGAATATTTTCATAATTATAAATAAAAATTTATTTTTGAAAAAACCTTCATTTACTTTCATAACCTGACAAATTATCAATATACTTTTTACAAATGAAACTAAAATGAATATAATATTAAAAAAATGAATATATTTTTATGGCTGAGTTTGTTAATTGACTAATCAAACTTTAGAATTTTTAATTCACTCAGCCAATAATAAATTGTATAATTTAAGAGCAGTTGAATGGTTAATGAACACCAGTTCTGTGGTTCAAATATTTAAGAATATGCTTTTTGCTGTTAAAGACATGGATAGTTAAAAAAAACCTAAACAAAAAAACTTCAAGCTGAACTTTTTTTTAAAATTTGGAAAATTCTGTTTAAAATGTCATAACTATTTTTAAAGATATATAAAAAATTTCATTGTTTTTTTTCTTAGTTGGGATGAGTGGAAGGTTAATAATTTATATATATAAGCTATTCAAAAGTGTAATGATAAATAAAATTTTATTTGCAACATATATTTTCTTGAAAAGCAATTAATTGCAGTGTATGATGTATTATTGTACATATATAAATCTATTCCATGGAACAAAAAAGTCTAAATAGTTATGAAATAGCTGACAAGTCAGATCCTGAAAGAGACATTTTAAAACTAAATTTATAACTAGTGGCCATGTTTTGTTATTTCATTACCAATTTTTTTTGTCAACTAAAATGTGATATAACAAAAGCTGTTGGATACAGGTTTATTTTTAAAATGATTCTTTTAGCATCTGGCTTGTAAATTATCTTAGTTTTTTTATTCATAAAATGAATTTACATTCTTAAAATTATATATTTGATAAGCTATAAATTTATTAACTTTTTTTAAAGATGTACTTAATAACCCCCACTCCATTACACCCTCTTGAATTATACAAATAAAGATATATGAATAAACAAATGATCCCCAAAAGGTATTTCATGCTAAACTGACATCCATCAGTTGGTCCAGATCACCATGCATATACATTAAATAGCTGAAAATGAGTCAGACAGAATGGATGCATTTTTTATTTTCTCTTCAATTAAAATAATTAGGCACCTGTCTTCTATCTAATAAATAAATGTCTAATTATATGCCAATTATTTCAGTTCTTTGAACAAGTTCATAGCTCTACTTGTATTTGCATCTCAAATTATAAGCAGATACTTTAAACATTATTATATATAGAGCTCTCAAGCACTTAACAATCTTTGCAGATTATCCCCAACTCCAGACCAGTTTCTGCTACTGGCTTCCTCAGTGAGGTGCCAGGATATTAAAGCATTAAATTAAAAATACCAGGGCTTGCCCTGATGCTTGAATATCCTAGCAGTTCACTGAGAAAGCCAGAGCAAAACTGGTCTGAGGTTGGGGATATTCTGTGAAGCTTGTTAAGCACTTGCGAGCTCTATATATAACATTTGTAATACAAGCTTGTTAAATTAGGTCATGTGACACATGTCTTTATTTCTTTGTAACTTTAAACATTATACAATGAGACTCCTTTAATATATAAATATATATTCTAGCAGCAAATCACCTAAAATTTTAATTTACATACTATAGAATAAGAGCAGTGATGCCATCTATGGTAAGCTTAAAGAATGAATGATTATTAGATACTAGCACATTTAAATCTCATCATCATCAGAGTGATTTGTTGCTTTTTCAAGCTCTAATCCACAAGTCTTACATAAAGTTAAAAGCTTAAAACCAGTCCAGAAATGGGGATATAAATGCATTACCATAGAGAATCATTAATTATTCAAGCTTGCTATGGATGGTGCTAGAATAAAGAACTGTTATTATTTTATTAATAAATATACAGAAAATTATCAAAGGCATTGTAAAATATATAATATTGATTATATTAAGGTATATTAGTGTGGAAAAGATGAATATTAAATGTGTTGCAATAACAACCCAAAAATAATGTAAGTTTTTATAATTATGCAATACTACTAATGATATTACTTTTACTTATTAAAAAAATCTCAGAGCAAAATTTACTTCTATGCAATCCTCACAATGATTTATTAAATTCAATTATTTTACAATTTCAAATGCTTATCAGCCTTCTTCACAGCTACAAAATGAAATTGCATGTATTACTTTTTACATTAACACATTACAAACTTCCTTTAATAAATGTATTTTATAAACAAAGGTATTACTATTATATATATATATATATATATATATATATATAGTAATACCTTTGTTTATATTATATATATATATATATATATATATATATATATATATAACAAATTAAAAACCAGAAAACTAAAAATATTTTATATTTATGTGTAAATATATATAAAAGTAAAAATGTTGAAAGTGTAATAGAAAATTTTTATATTTTACCTAGATAAACTTCAGCTATGATCTAATTAAGCAAACAACCAATTTGTAAGAAATTTGTGCCATATAGTAATAGCATTTCTGTCTGACCTACCTTTAAATTAAAAGTGGAACTACTTTTAGCTTAGTATTTTAATAAGAGGTGTAAATCATTAACATACTTTACATTATAAAAATAGATAGGTCACATTTTTCAAAGTATTTTTCATAAGTAAACAATCACTCTCATTAGCAAGTATATATATACACATGCATATATAAATACACTGACACTCTGTCATTATTAATAATAATATAAAAATACTCAGATTAAATATGTTAAATGAAATTAATTAAACTAAATATACTTTGACACATGTGCATTATAATCATGATTATAACACATATGAGTCAAAAGTATACTCGATTTAATTAATTCCATTTAATATATTTAACCTATTTTTTAATATTTTTAACATATATATGCAAATAGAAGATTTTCATGGATTTTGTAAAAAAAAAAAAAAAATTGAACATAATGTGATAGTAACTGATGATTATCAAACATTCATCACTAGTTTTGGTCAACTAGTATTGTATTTAAGTGTTAGATAACTCATAAAATGTAAGGGTATAATTTAATTTAAAAACCAAAAGGGATATTTGTGGAATATATATAATAATATTAAATTGTGCTTTCACACTTCCAACGTAAAGCTATAACAACAAATTGAAAACTAAATTAAATGGCCAAGCGCTTTCAAGAAGATGTACTTCTCATATTCATGGCCAGTTATGATCCTTTCTTTCGAATCATTATATAAATAAATCTGATATGCAAATTATATGCAAATGAGTCACTAAGACCATCTTTTAGATATCGCAAAACATGCATCCTTACGATTAATGGCGAAAGAATCCTCTGCTATAAAGTATGCTTCTTTTACCTTTCACCTAATATCATGCCTCTCAGTACAATCTAATTTTGCAGATGTGGGTTCGAACACGTATCCTGACAATTTTTGATGTTGAGCAAATATATATATATATATATATATATATTGACAGATAGGCAGCAGAATATGTGCTTATTGCAACTATGTTTATTTTTTTTATTTGTAATATTAATTTTTGTTAATTTGCTTTAATCATTTCACATTTTCTTTTTGTCTACGATAAAAAAGAAAAAAGTATAATTAAAATGTATAGTAGTTCATTTAATCAAGGTTATAAAGAAAAAGAAAATATACTAAACAGATTGCATCAATTGTCCTTTGGTATAAATATATCATAGAAAATTTTGTAACAGTGTTTAATTATATTGGAGTCTAATTAGAGACAATGTTGTATCCAAATTTTTATAAGTTCTTTTGGTGGGTAATTAAAGAATTTGTCTCACTGATGTAATTTTTTTTTCTTTAGATGTACCAAAATATGTTATCAAAATTTAATTGGTAAAGAGTTTTATAAAAAAAATTCTTGATATTCATTTGTGTAAAGATTAAAAAACTCATCTGGAAGCTGATTAGAACATTTTTGTTCTTTGGTGTGCATTTATGATCAGTCAGACAGAAAAGTGGGCAGTCAGGGAGAGAAATGGCAGTGAGAGAGCTGTGGAAGTTAACAATTAAAAAACCAGCAAAGAAAGAATTAGTGACCAGTTGGGAAATATACTATAGTGCAGAGAAAAAAACAAGAATTGTTGGATAACTATTGGAATCTGTTTCTAATAGATTTAACAAAAGATGCTAATGCAGCCAGAAGAGTTTAGTAAACAAAACAAAATGGTGTAGAAATTCACCAAGTGCACTAGATCTAAGCTTCAAATAATTTCCATGTGAAATGTACTGTTATACAGAACTTTGCCTTATAAGAAAATGTAACTGAATTAAAATTGTCTGATTCTTTTGTTCTCTATGCACATTTCAATAAAGCTTTGTAATTGAGAGCATGCCAGAGATATTTTGTTTTAGTTGAGAACAAGGGGGAAATGATCATCATAGAAGCCAGCATTATGTAATAACTTTTATGAGTCTTTGAAATATCTAAAGAACAAAAATCAAGTGTGTATCAACCCTCACCCCCCGTTTGTATAAAAAAAGAACATTTACATTTATTACTTTTGTTATTGTTGTCTTTATTTTTGAAATATATCGATTTCAAAAATTAACATTTTGTCCAAATTAAGTTCTATGTATACGAATGTATGTATGCGTATAGAATTATACGAAGATATATATATTATATTTATTTAAGAAATTAATGTCTTCGTAAAATTAATCTATACGTATCTGAATACAGAGTTGGATAAAGATATATATATATTAGTTAGTTAAGAAATTAATATCTTAGCAAAATTAAACTATACATATGTGAATGTATGTATGCGTATAGAGTTGGATAAAGATATATATAATTTTCTGTATTCATTTGTTTACGTGTGGTAAACATAAATTGAAATATATCTCGTTGGTATTTTTTTTTTCACAGGTGTAATATCACCGATCAACATGGGTATCGTATATCTTTATTTTTTTGAAGTGTTTATTACAAAGTTGTAGTAGGAGTGCATACAGCAAGAAACTAATAGAAGGGAGGGAAAGGAGTATTCTTATTGCGTAGTAATGATTTATAAAAGATGGGATGTTCTCTTATTACGCATTAATGTATTGTACATTATAAAAAATTTTCTTCTTGCCGTGATATTTTTATTATAATTATTTTTTTTATTTTTTTTAATATTTGTTGTATTTGATCAATATTTCACTCACCTCACTCCATAGTTAATGAATTATATGCGTAGTTATTGTAAGTTAGGCTATTTATCTTGAAAAGGGCATTCTGAAATAATCTGTAGGAGAATATTGGGTGTGACTTTCAATAAGGATCTGGTAAGGCATTTTTCTAGAAAAGTGTTGCTTAAAGCTTTTTCGCTGTTATAAAATGCTCTATTTTGACTAAGCTTGACTGACCCTGCTAGAGATGGTTGTCCAAATAAGGGTACTAAAAATATAAATGATAGCTTTCAGTTTAAACCCATTTTTAATAATAATAATTAGTAAAATTAATTATTTCACTCTGCCTTATCTGCTAGTTGAATTACAGGGTTTGAAATTAGTAGTGATGGGTAGGATAGTTTTCATTACAATATAATGGAAATTTTTGTGCATTCATCTAAATAAACTTCTATAATATAATTAGGAAAGTAATCAGTTAAAAGTGGAAAATAAAAAATGAAGTTCTTTGTGATTTTTTAATAGCTACATTGCATAATTAGAAGCTAGTTTAAAGATAGATCAGAAAAATGGCATAGTTACAGTTTAGAATTTCCAATATTAATTTGGATGTTTTTCTAATTACATCTTGATAATTTATTTAGTTAAATATTTAGAAATTTTCATTATATTTTCAATATTTGCATGTATAATATCTTTAAAAATCCTCGAATTAATATGTACATACACTTACTAATATTAAATAGTTAAAATTTTATAAAGCCACATTATATGTATCTTTTTAATAATTTTTAGGTAAAATTAAAATATTTGTGTTGTGAAACTCATATTCATCGAATTTAAATAATGATATAATTTAATGGAGTAATAAAATGATGAATTTAAGATTTAAATGTTCTTAGATTGGAGCTCAAACTGATACTTCTAGAACCTCAATGTCACATGTCCTTCCTATCAATTATGCATTCAATTATAATCCATAGTAGATATTCCATAAGTCTGGAATCATAGAAAACATCTCTTTATTATTATATTTAGTGTACAAATGTAAATGTTTTAAACAGATTTATAAAAATGATATTACTTGTCTCAATAGTACATTAATGGTATCTGTAATAGCAGGCCATGCATATACCAATGACTATATGTTCATTTGGTAAAAGAAATAATATTGATCAAAGAAGAAAAGATGAAATTTGTAGAACCTGCTTACATTTACATGACAATGGCAAATAACCGCACAAGCCAACCTGGTGTGGTAATCTAAAATGTCTGAAAATCAGTTCGCTATCCTTCCCTCTGAAGACAAAATGGAAAAATCATGAAGATTCTCATCAATAAGTATATAAAATTGCTACTGATTGTTTCTTATGATAGAATAACCTAGTGTATTAGAGTGTCATCTTAAATTCAGTATTTATGAATCTATAGATTTCAATTGTAAGTCCCATGACAGCTGTCAGGCCAGGAACATCTGAAGAAAAGAAATGAATATAACTCAAAACATCATGTTATATACTAGCGTGTGTGTTATTATAAATAGTTGAACGTATGTTAAAGATTTAGATAAAGTTTTTATTTTTCTAAATATATTTTACAATTATAAATAACGGAAATAGTCTGCTATATAGAGACATTAATGAATCTGTTAACATGTCTAATTTATATATATATATAGTAATAAAATCATATATATATAGTAATAAAATCATGTTGTATGTCACATGATCTATATATATCAGATAAAATTGTTTAGTAGTATAAGATCCAGGCTTATTTCTGGATATTACTCAATTCGTCTTTGATATTCTATCTATAACATATGGTATTATATTTGTGCGAATTTATATATATCATTAAAATTCATACTTGGCGATTTTTATCAATATTAAGATTTTAAATCTGTCTTTATTTAAATATAATTATTAAAGTTAAAGATGTTAGAATTACTTCATTATCGATTAATATTGAAGTTTTTAAATATAATTTTCTAATGAACATTTTGTTTAATACTTTATACATTTTTCTGTTAGTATATATATATTTAAAAATAAGCTTAAATAAGCTGTGACAAGCTGTTGGCACTGTAATCGTAAATGTTATAAAGGTTATCAACTCAGGCAATGAGTTAGAATGTGGAAAGAGTCTGTTTGTGATTAAATTATTTATATTTGTCAAGACTTGTTAACATTTATGAAAAAAGATTTGAATTTTTATTTTCCTTTTAGCTTAAAACATGATTTTTTTTTTTATGTTTACCATTTGGCTTTTAAATATCTTTGTTTCAGTCCATTTCATTTTATACAGATTTTTAAAACAATATTAAACGTAGATGTGATATTATACTTATTTGACTTTTACTCTTTTTTAAATCTTACAAACACAGTATATAAATAAAAGCCTAGCAAATATCCCAATTTATTATTATAAATAATTTGACTTTAGGAAGTTAGAGTATTGGATTTACACATATATGTAAATAAGTACAGTATTCCTTTTATACTACAAAGAGCTAATATAATTGCACTAAATCTCAATCACTGAACATTTTAATTTTGTTTTGTGTAAAACTTTTTCTTTAATTACATAAACTTTTATCCTATTATAACACATGTAATGACTAATATTGTTTATAAGAAATTGAAGCAATATCAAAATTTCAAAACACCATTTATAAACTTTATATTGTAGTCTCAGATATGTTGATGAAAAAGTCAAACATGAAAAAATCGAACCGATATCTACAGAACATAAATTTTGAATTCAACCATATATTATTCAACATCCACAAAAGAAGACAAATCTCGCATCAAATGTAACACCACTTTCTATTTAAATATCATTAATATATTTGATGTTAAATTTTGAATGTTTTATTTGGTACTAATTTTAAAAAGACCATTTTTCATAACTTATATATGGATAAACAATGCTATAAAAATTCACATTTGCATATTACAGAGTCTGATGTTCAACCACTGTGCTAAACCATACAAATGCTTATATTTTGCTTTGAGGCTGAATTATATACTAAATAAGATATTATGGGCTGAATTTAAAATTCAAACAAAACTTTTCTTGGCTTGCTTTCTATTCAAATGTTCAGGAGATCTGTATAATACTGCTATCTTCAGATTTTTTTTAAATTAATATTTTTTATAATGATTTCTATGCAAAATCTAAAATTATAGATAACTTCAAAACAGCAAATAAAAACCAAAAAGCAAAAGCAGCCTCATTATAATGCCTAAAAAAGCTTAAATTTATGATAAAATTGCTTAATTTACTTAAAGTCATTAAATATTGTTGCTTTATAAATTATGCAGTTTTTCATTACAATATTTTATCAGATGAAAGCTAAGAAATCATATTTACATTTTTTGCCATCTACTGATAAATTTAGCAAACCTTTTTTTTTTTTGCAGCTTTAAAATTCATGTATATTTATTTTTCAAATATTTTAATTTCAAAAAAATTTAAAAAATGATAGGGTAATTGAATAAGCATTTTGTCAAAATTTTTTTGAACTCTATGATGATTGTTGCCTTTTATATATTTGACAATATCAAATTTTGAGAGATTACTTTGAGAAAATATTATAATATTCTAAAAACTTAATTTCGTGGAAAGTTTATGATTATTTTTGTATAGAAATTGTATGATAATTATTGGAAATCAAAAACATATATTATTAAATATTTATTTTTTACAGAAATGTTTTATTTTTAAATATAAAAGCACTATGGTGATTACAACAGCAGTAAATTCAACAGTCTAGAAAATGTCATCACTAAACAATCTATAATATCATTTAGTGATAAAAATTACAAAAAAAGTTAAAATTTTAAAACATAAATTTATTATTTACTAGATAATAAAAATGATTTATTTAGATTTTTAAAACAAACATTATGACAAAACAGCACTTTGTTTTGATTAAAATATAATTTTTAAAATAATTTCTAAATTCAAATATGATTTTTTAAATTTTATTTAATTTTTAAACAAAAATATCTATCAAATGAGGTCAAATTTATTATATTTTGATAAATAACAATCGTTTAATATTAAAGTGCAAGTTGAAAGCTTAAAGTAAGTGAGAAAAAAAGAAATCTGTTAGAAAACAGAAGGGTCAATACATTGTTGAATGACCAACTTTTGGGCTCTGTTCACAGCATTATTAAAATTGTTTCATAATTTGTAAAATGTCTCTAATTATTTTAAAACAGTGAAGGCAATGACATAGCCATTATTTTCATAACATAGGCAAATCAAATGGTCATGATTTTATTTTAAACATTATGGTAAAAGTTATTACCTTCTACTTTTAAAAATAAATAAATATATATGTAATAACACTGCAATAGTATATACTTTTTATTTTTAGAAATTATTACAAAGATAGTGAATAAAAATAATCATGAAGTTTGAAATTAAATTGAAAGGCTGCAAACCTCTCGTGCTTATTATAATACTTATCTGACAGCCAATCAGATGTTATAATGGCTGTCAGATAAGTATTATAATTATAATAAGCACAAGAGGTTTGCAGTCTTTCAATTTAATTTCAAACTGTCTGCACTTTATAAAATAAATATTATTTACATATGTTACTGCAATTTGTAATGTCTAAAAACTACTGCGTAATAAATCTTAGGATTTCAAGCTGTATGTTTGTAATTTAGACTCAGTGAGTTAAATATGAAGATATTTAAATTTTCACACTTTCAAACTTAAATGCTTCAGACTGGCTTAGATATATAGAAAGACAAGTAGAGAAGAGGGTGGACCAGCCTTTTCTTGTAAAATTCTTTGTCTAGTGTTTACGGTTTGATCGCTATTCAGGCAGCCATCATAACATCTGATTGGCTGTCAGATAAGTATTATAATTATAATAGGCATGAGAGGCTTGCAGCCTTTCAATTTAATTTCAAACTGTCTGTGCTTTATAAAATAAATCATGAAGTTTGTAAAAAGTAAAAAAAAAAAAAGAATTTTTAGTTATTTCAAAAAAGTTCTCAAAATAAGCTCACAAATACATGTGGGCATTCATAACAAAAGAAGTCAATCAAGAAAAACAAGGCAGTGCTAAAAGCCAATTTATTCTGTCATTATTTGATTTTAATGGCCTCTTTTGAGTTTTTTAAATTAAAACATCAATATGTTGAAATTAAGTTTTCATGTTAAAAAACAAAACAGCAATATATCTTAAAAAATGATTCTATAAATAATTTTTTTAAAAATTTGATTGTACCTGTTTGTGTAAGATTTTTCTGGTGATAATACTTTGAATAGTTAAATTAATAATAATAACTTAGTTCAATTCAATTCTTTTTATATAAAACAGTAAATAAGCTTTTTGAAATTAAAGTAATAACTTCAATTCAATTGAATGTATATCTAATACATGCTATTATAAAATAACATATAATAGATTAATTATCCAGAGATAAATAATACTACAAAAAAAATATAAAATAATTAAAATCATTATTTTTATTTATAACTTTCATGAAAATATTGACCTTTGTTTCTTATTTTCTTTCTCTTAATTCGATGAAACATAAAGTTTAATTAGAAAAAAAAACTTATAATCTCATCCTACTTATTTAAAACCCTAATATAATTATGAAAAGTGAATATTACAGATAGTTTGTTCAGAAGAAAGCAAAATTTCTTGAGCCATATCTAAAAACAGAAATCTTTAGAAATTTAAATTCATTTTAAAACCTTTCCATATTTTATAAAAAAAAATAGCTTTTTTCTTTGCGGATATTAAAAGAATAAAAGATTTTTAAAAGAGTTTTTATTTTGTTACAAATTTGTCTCCATATAAAATTGAGTAGCAAATAAATAGTTGATGACATTGAATACTATCTAGTATCCCAAGCTTAAATTATTAAGTAAGTAAATGTTTACCACTCCAAATTGAATGAAATTTTCACAATAATGTTTCTGTAAATCCATTTATCAATTAAAGAAAGG
This sequence comes from Epiperipatus broadwayi, assembly GCA_028023455.1. Classification (NCBI taxonomy): domain Eukaryota; kingdom Metazoa; phylum Onychophora; class Udeonychophora; order Euonychophora; family Peripatidae; genus Epiperipatus; species Epiperipatus broadwayi. The sequence continues at coordinate 6,903,527 of JAQFVV010006229.1, read as the reverse complement.
TTTACTTTAGAATGATGTTTAAATTTTTTTCTTAAAGAAAATAAAAAAAATATCTGAATGCAACAATTAACTATTGTCTTTAATAGCATCAAAAGCTCTAGCTCCATGTTTGATGAAAAAATATCATACTGAAGTTCTTATCAATTAGTTTACTCTGGTAAATCTAGGATAGATAATCTTTTCCCAGTTACAATCCCTCGTCTCATAAGGCTGACCAAGTTCCTGAAATTGGAACCAAAGTTTGTGGATTTTTTGGTTAAGGTCAACCTTGGAGCTTTGCCTACTGGATGTTTCTTTGTAATCAGAGGGAACACAAAATTGATACAATATGTACTCTTTGTAGAAGATTTGACAAGTCCATTGAACACATACTTTATCAATGTGAATGGTAGACTCGGTTATGGAATATTGCCCTACAGAGGATTACAGGATACAATTCTTCAAATGTCTACCTTAATGATGCATTCAAAAGTGAAAATTTTGGCTCCATACGCCTGGCCACTTTCATAAATTTTATCATATGGAAGATTAGATGTAAGGTATTATTTGATAGAGAGTTGGCCGGTCCTATTGAAGACATTTTCTTAAAGTTATTATATAAAGCTAAAGAAAGTGATCTAAGAACATGCCTGCCTAGCCTTGCTGAGTAAACATAGAGTCAATTAAATATTTAGCAATGACCATGTATATTATTTATTCATGACACTTAAACTTTAGATGCCATGGGATTTATATGCCAAATTAGATCACCCCTGATAAGTAACATAACATAAAATTTTACTTTTAATCCTGTACTCATCATCTAATTTAATAACTAATTAGTCTTTAATGTGTCAGACATGATTGTAAACATGAACTCCATATTACAATGTATATTTTACTTTTTGTGCAAATAAAGATTATTTTGAAAAAAAAAAAAAAGAAAATTATATATTTTTAATATTTAAATTAAAATAAAAAATTAAATATGCAGAAATAAGTATAAAAATTGTTTAAAGTAAAAGTCTCTCAATTTAAATTTTATGCTTTAAGTGTTAATTTATTTTTAATTTTTTTTTTGTTATATTTGAAAGAAAGACTGCTATGTATATTGCAAAATATTTTATATTTTGGTATATATGTTATCATGTTATTCTATCTTCAATTTAATTAACTGTTATAGCATTTTATTGTAGAATTTAACCATTTTTATATTTAAAATTTTATAAGATAGTTCATAAATTTGAAGAGGCAGTTTCAACATTTTGTTGCATTAATTTTGATATAATAAAGTACTATTATAGCATTTTAAATTACATTAAAAATTAAAATATTACAAAATGTCTTTATAATCATTTTTTGAGTTTCAATAAATTTTACTCAAGAGACTTGAAAAAAAAGTACAAACTCAGCACAATTGAAAAACATATCAAACTTTTAGCAATTTATTCCTTTTTTACTTTTAATTTAACTTACTTTTTTAAATGAAATTCAACAGTTAATTTTCTTTTCAATTCTTCAATGGAAGACACTGAATGCAGATTAACTTTCATGGTAACATTAAACTCTTTTTTCCTAATAAAATTTTGATTTAAAATAATCAATATTATATATTTTAACACATCATTTTATTTACAATTAATTTATTGAAATTTTATTTGGGAATGCATGCTCTTTTAAACATCTATATTATATTACAACCTTTCATAGTTTTACTTTTTTATAAGGCCTAGAGCAGTTAACATTGATTGGTTACTGTTCTAAGTAAAGATTTTTATAATGAAATTATTTTCATTTATACATAATCATTAAAATCAGTCAACACTTAGACTATTCCAATATCAATAACAATCAATAATTTCAAACTGTTGTCAACGCAACCTTATAACAATAAAGGTGGAATCATATATATATATATATATATATATATATATATTCATTAACTAAAATAAGTTATTCAATTTATTAAATGTAATATTAAGTGATAAATATTTCTTTTTGTGATAAACATGTAAATAATATTTAATAAAGTAATTAAAAAGTATTATCTTTTATAATATGATTGCATAATACTAATTATTTGATAATTAAAATGATTATTTCTTATAAAAGTAACTACAATCAACAGAGAAAATAAAATTTTAAACAAATTTGCCACTTTTTATCTTTTATTATTAAATTTTCTTATAGTTTATTTTTCTATATTTACATATTAATTATTGTAATTGTTACTATTATTTACATGTATATATAATATAGTAAACATATAGTCTAGACATGAAATGGTCAGTCTGACTGCTTTGATATATGTATATATGTTTATATAAATTGTATTCTTATCATTTTCATTTGTAATCTTTTTTATGTTTTGAACAAAGCCCTAGAATTCAATATAAAACTTAAATTATTCACTTATTATAATCTTTTTTTAGTTATTACATTTCAGACTTTTTATTTTTTACTGATGTTAGTGTTACTTGTTTTTTTGCCTTATTCTTATATTGTTACACATCTTTAAAATTCCCAATATGAACTTTTCCTATTTAATTCTGTGGTCTAAAGTTATTGATCTGATCTTCTATAAGGTGTCGAAGACTTATATCCATGCATAAACAATAGTAATTATTTTTTTAAAAACTTTTTTTATCAAGATATGTAGGTAGTGTTTTTTGTATCAATTATTTCTACCATCTTAGTCCGTATTTAATTGTATGATTAATCTCATTCATTATGTTTTTATTTATATTACTAATATGATATTCTGGGTACTTTCTTATAATGGCAAATTGATAGACTTAAAAACTGAAGATTCATAGATCATATTTTATTTCCACATCTTCTGGTAGATTTTCTGAGTAACAAATTATAATCAAATTATTTATACTATTATTTTTTTTATAATTCATTCTTATCAATATATTTTTTTTAAAAAAAAACTTGTCTTGTAAAAATGTTTATTTAAAATAAATTCATATAAAATCTATATAAAGAAAAGGTTGGTTAAATATTTTAACATTATGGAATGACTACCAGTTGTTGAAAGCATGCTTTGCACACCATGCTGTTAATGTATTACACTAAGATTTTCTTTATATACATTTTGTATGTATTTATTTTGAGTAACTTTTTTTTTGGAAATCTATTCAACATTATTTCAATTTTTTTTCAATTTTTATTTAATTGCTCTTCTAACATTTTCTGAAGTAAATAAACATCACATGACCACCTCTGAAGTACTGAAACATTGTTTGTGTAAACATTTACTGTAAAATTTAGATGACTTAGTATAGTGCATTTATTTTTTCAGCTTTCCATCTTGACCACAAACTGCTTTGAAAAAGTCCTTGTAATTATTATTTTTATAATATCATAATACAGTCTAATCTCTGCCTAAACTTTGACAAATATTCTTCAGAATTGAGCAGTATTTTAAGTCTAGATATTGATGTTCCATTGATCACAACTTAGATTGATACTTTCATCTCTTAACACTTAAACATCATGTGATCACAACTTAAATAGATACTTCCATCACTTAACACTTAAACATCATGGGATCACAACTTAGATTGATTGTACCTCCTTCACTTAACACTTAAACATCATGTGATCACAACTTAGTTTTGATACTTCCATCACTTCATGTGACCACAACTTAGATTGATACTTTCATCACTAAACACTTAAAATATGATGTAATCACAATTGAGATTGGTACTTCCATCTCTTACCATTTAAACATCATGTGATTATGCAAGCAATGAACTTTTTAGTTACTATAAAATCAAATGCCTTGTCATAATCTACAAATCCAAAGCAAAATGGCAAATCACACTCATTATTTCTTTTTATAATTTCTTTTAACAATCTTTATGATCTATAATCACTTTCTAAAATTATATGGTTGTTTTAGTCATTTTATTTGCAAAATCTGTATAAATAAGTTATAATGATCTTAGTAAAGTATTGACATATCTGTGATTTCTGATAATTTATTTATTTTTCGTAATATTTCATCTGAAATTATATTAACCATTAAAATTTCAATAAATAATCTTAATTTATGAAGCAATTTTGAATGCAAGATAAAGGTAAAAAACAAATCTTTACAGTAAAATAGTTATATTATTATTATGACAAAATTATAATAATCAATGAAGCAAGTCATATATAGTGTGATATTGCTTTCATAAGCTTGTATTTACAAATACATAATCTTTCTTTCTTTCTTACTTACTTTCTTCCTTCCTTACTTTCTTTCTTTCTTTCTTTCTTTCTTTCTTTCTTTCTTTCTTTCTTTCTTTCTCTTTCTTTCTTTCTTTCTTTCTAGTAAAAAAAACTGCTCTGAGAATCAGGTAATATCTGATTACCAAAATGAAGATTGAGCTTCTTTCCAGAAATTTCAGTTGTTGAATCTGTTGCTGCATCATTGCATTGAATAACAAAGGCCTCTCATATTCTATCACTATCATCCAATATGATCATTTTTTAATATATTGTAAGTCTAGCATACTTTCAATATAAATGCATATATATACAATATATTAGCATTTTCACCACAGTCTTCAAAATTATAACCCTCCAACTTTAAATAACATTTGAAAAGACTCTGTTATTTATTTGAATGTTACTGACTCTGTGATTAATTATATGTGATTTTTTTTTGCACAATAAATTGTGCTTCTATTTTTAATGATTATTTCTTTAAAAATACATAAATCAAGCCCATGGCCATGTTTCATTTTATGACTGTAAAATATTATTGTATATATGTGTCTATATAACACAGTGCTATTTTAAAAATGTATATGTAAATTTCTGATTTTGACTAATTAATTTAACACTGTTAATGTATAACAGTGGCAAACTCTCCATACATTACAACCACTAAGTACAAGCCTTAGTAATTAATGGATGCAAAAGGGTTTGTGCATAAAATCCTTACTCATCTAATATCCTCAGTTTAGCGATATGTGATAAGTAGCACTATCAACCTTCTCCATTCATTGATTACTAAGGCTTGCACTTGGTGGAACTATTATATAAAATGTTTTCTACTGTTATTTAATAACCTGTATAAGTATATAAAATGTTGATCATGTGCTGTTTTGATGGTTAATATTCATTTCAGCATGCCTTTGTATTAGCTGCTTGGATGTATAATTAGGCTTTATAAATCTATTAAGTTTTTCAAACAAGGGTGAAACCATTACGATGTGGATATAAAACAGTTATATATATATGATAAACAAAAATGCAAGTTAAAAAACTTGCTATACGCTATATATTTATGTCCACAGATGGCGTTCTACCAAAAATAAAAATGTACATTAGTTGATGAACACCAGTACATGAACCTCAACAGCCCATGTTGCGTAGGTATTTTTAACTCTTCAGAAAATCAAAGTTTAAACCATCAGGGATCTGAGGAATTGTTTGATTATCTCAAGAAAAAAAAATTATTTCAAAGGGATAATCACTCTGAGAGATCAGCAGCTAACTATTTAAGCATAAGCATAATTAACTAAGTTCACCAGCATTGAAATAAGTATAAGTCATTTATTATTGTGAATAATCAATAACAAAATTAAATCAACAATCAGTCTTGTGACTTGATTTGAAATGGGTGTACTGTAGACCAGACCAACTATTTAGCCTTTGGCAGCTTGGGACAATTATTTAAACATAATTCGGATGAACAAACTAATTGCTAATCCATGAGAATACATAACCATAAAATCAATAATGTTGGAATATTAAAGCATGCTGATCATCATCAATGCTCTGGACATTTAGTACCACTAGTGTATTGGCTAAACTATAAATTTAAATTGTAATAGAGACTAAAATAAAATATAGTGCATAGGCTTTAAAGAATATTATTTTTGTGCCAAACTAGAATGATGATGATGATCATCATCATTATCAACTGGATGCCCATACACAAAATATATATGGCCCTTATTCTATATAGATGTTATGCACTACTCTAGGGCAGGAAGGAAAAACTCTAATTGATCACTGTGAGTAAGAGGGAAATAAATAAATAAATTAGCTTATTATAAATAACCTTAAGCAAATCATGGGCTTTCACTACTTATAAATAACGAACTTTACTGGTATCATCAAAAAACAAACTAAATCCCAGAATATAAGCTGTCATGATATAAGGTCACACACACACTGCCCTTCATGAAATATGAATTGGATAGAATAAAGAAACCAAGACAAAAAATATTTTTAAAACAATTATTTATTATGTAATTAGCAACAAAAAATGACATGATAGTATGACAATCCAAATACCTGAAATAAATTTTTACAAAAATTATATTAACCAACCAATTAATTTTTATTTATGGATGAACTTTAAATTCATTAATAACTAAGAGTTTGTTAAACATTTTCAAAAATCAAAGATAACCATCTTTCATTCAATTTTTTTTAAAATATTTAAGAATTAATTATACAATATGTTCAAAATCAAAGATAGCAATGTTTGATTCAGCTTTGCAAAACAAAAAAAATAATTCTATTTCAGGTTTTTTTCTTTAAAAACTATTTCACTATTTGCAAGAGAAATTTGATTGGATTTTATATAAAAAAATGTTTAAAAATTTGAATTTTTTAACTTAATGAAGTATTTATTATTATCAACTCTTATACAACACAAAACAAAACTTATTACATTCATGTAACAAAAAATAAACAAATTATCTATTATTAAAAATATAGTTTGTACACATAAATAATACCTCTATCCATGGCTTTCTTGATTGTGAAGGCCTTTCCAGTTGCAATTTCAGTTTTTCTCAGTGGAGTTTATCCTTAAAGACTTCTAACCATGAGCCTGATTATTTTTTGTTCTTTTCTGGACTGTAGCAATTTCAGATATATGAAAATAGCAACTTTTTTGTCCATTTGGTTCTTTTGAATTTACAGGTGAGACAGATGTAGGTAGAGGTTTAGGCTCTTGGTCGAAAGCAAGATTGCAGACACCTTTAAGGCATTACTCTCTTTTCTACATTTTATTACAGTGAAAGCAGATTACATGGAGAAAGTTGATGCCTAGCTTTTAGCTGAATATAGCACATGGTTTTCATTGTACAAACCATTTTAGTGCTAAACTTGTAGAATGCTAAAAGCTTAATAAAAACATCTTATTTTATTCAATAGTTTGATATCAGCTGAATTAAGCTTAGGCTACTCACTTTTCAACAGTTAAGTTAGGAATACTTCTACTGTTTTTTCCATAGCAGGATTAAGATTTGAGCACTCTCTCACCATTAGGAATACTTCTGTTTTTTCAGCAGCAGGATTAAAATTTGACTCTCTCTTCAACAGTTAAGTTAGCAATAACTTCCCCAGATACTTGTGTATTATCACTAATTCATCTACCCCTGCATATATTTTTTTCTAGAACAATCACAATCTGTCACTTACATGATACTCTTCATGATAACCAACTAGATAAAATTTTATAAATACAATTGTTTATCTTAATCATAGATACTGAAAACAAGTCAAGAAGTTAAATCAATATTATAAAATTCTTGATATTCCATTATAATTAAAAACCAAATCCTCTTACAAATAAAAACAACAAAAGATAATCATTTAATTGCACTGATTTGATTTTTTTCATTAAAGAGAGATCAAACACAACTCTGATTAATTAAAAATAAAATTTACAAAGTTATTAAAATCTTATTTTGTTCTTCTCTCTCTTTTATTTTTTAAAAAAATTTTCTTAAATATATTTAATGTTTGAAATTTTTTATACTATCATGTGGGAATTTTACAAACATTGAGTTAAATAATGACCCTTTAAAAAATAGATCTAAGAAAATTTAAATATTATTTTCCCCCATTAATAAAATAATGTTTTATTCTCAAACCAGAGGAACATGCTGCAAAGTATCTAATTATTTATTTTTCTTAGTGCAGCAATGTAGCCAACTGATTACATATATATATATATATATATATATATATATATATATATATATATATATATATATATATATATATATATATATATATATATATAATGGGATTTCCCTCCTTTATGATTTATTTTATGACTATTATACTTACTATTTGACATTATTAGCTCTAATATTTCACATTGAGACCCTGTTATTCAAGCAGAGGAGTACATATAATCGATATTTACATATTAACCAAAACCCCAGTCAGACAGTGATTTAATAAAAATATACAAACCATGGTCACTTTTCCAGACTGAGATACAACCTCCATGACTTTAAGAAGTGTGACACATCTCATGGAGTTATTTATAAAGGGTTTAATCCCTATGGGTGTCATCCAGTCTTAGACTGGACCCCATGAGATGACATTAACATGCTTCAAGATCTTGAACCATGGCTATCTATTTAAACATGAGACTGGTATAACATAGTCTGTCTAAATAAGATTATTTATTTACCATTTGTAAATTGAGAGAGAAAGAGAAACTTAAATCACACCAATATTTTACATATATTTATTAAAAAAATAAAAAGCATATAAGGAATATTTAACATTTTAAGACACAGATATGAACACTTATTAAACTACAATACTTTAACAATTATGCTATTTATATATAGTTAAAAGTTAACATTAGCAATGATATTTAAAAGTTCTATCTATTATAAAATTTAAAAGTTCACACTTGAAATTAAACCTAGAAATCCTATTAATGGTGTCTAGACATATTTGCCTAGGGATTTTTATGTAGAATCTGAGTGATCACTCCTATCTTTTGATCCTGTCAGATTTTTAATTGGCTTCTCTTACTAGTAGCTTTGTTCATGGCTGATAAAAACATCAAGCAAGGTGAGTCAGGGGTGATATTACTGTATCTAGCTACTGGTATTCAGGAGATGGGTAGTGGAAATGAACGAACACTTGGCTTGGTCTAACAATGCATTTTTCACTCAGGATGACCATATAAAGATTGCTTCATCTTGATGATCTCAGTCATTTTTAGCTGGTGTACAGTCTCTTTGGTCAATTATCCTGGTAAAACTAACTGGTTTCCTTTGTTTGCTTCTTTGCTTTTTGCTTTTTTTGTTACTGCTGTTGTTTTGGACATTATGCACTTGTAGCATTTATTCTCTCCAACTCCAGCCACTGCTTGAATTCTTATCCATGATATCAATTCATTTGATCTTCATTTTTTTCATTAGTTATTTTTTTCCATTTTTTATCTTATTAGTTATATTTTAATTATCTTATAGTTTTAATTACATGGAAAATTAGCGACTATTGTTGCTTAATCAGTCTGGAATTTATGTCCACAAACTGATTACATCCTGTACAAATTTGTTTTCAATTATGTTAAATTTTAGTACATAAAAGAAAAGAAAGATAAGTTATAATTAGTATTTTAATTTAATCCCAAAGACATTTACTTTTTCTTTTTCTTTTAACTTTTTTCAAATGTACAATATTGAAATATAATTTTATTTTTCCTCACTTTATTAATAATATCATGTAACTTATATATATATATATATATATATATATATATATATATATATATATATATATATATATATATATATATATGTGTGTGTGTGTGTGTGTGTATACACACTTCTAACTTTTATTGGAGAGTCCATTATATAGTCATTTTCAAATCCATGCAGTAGCAAATTTCAAGTCAAATATTTCCTAATATAATAAATACAGAATTATTTTATAAATTGAAATGTAATTTCCAGCCATAAATAATAAACTAAATGCTGTTAATATACACTTCAGCACCCATTTACTTTACTAGTTAGCTCAACAATGCTAAATGACAGTTTGCATTAACCATTGTGGGGGTATATAAGGATTAGTAAATCCACTAAGTTTATCAAATAAGGATGAATTTTTGTTTGAAAAGCTTATTAGATGGGTTAATTCACATATACCTCCAAAGTATCCATTATAAAAGGGTGCTGAAATGTTTATTAATCTTGTTTGGTTCAGTAGCACAAATTTAAAATATAAGTAAAGCAAATCTTTAAATAGCAGCTTTAGAGTAAAGGCCTTACAGTAACCTCTTATAGAAAAACAATGAAAGATAAAACACTATTATCAAGATTTGTCAACTGCCAATGATGTTTAAATCTTCTTCATTTTTGATTTACTCTAAAGTTAAGAATAGTTAAATACCTATTGGCTAATCAGTATTAGATGATTAACTGTATTGCTTGTATAATCAAATATCCAAAAAGAGATTTCGAGGTTTTAAATTTTTTTACAAGGTTTAATCTATCTCAATTCAAACCCAAGTTATATGTATTACATGTGGATATACAACTATTATACCACAAATTGAGTACTTTTATTAAGTACTTGTACATATATATATATATATATATATATATATATATATATATATATATATATATATATAATACATCTCAAATTGTATATATCATTTTATCTTATTTTTTACATCATTTGCCAATAATTTGACAGATTTAAAAATCTCTCTCTCTCTCTCTCTCTATATATATATATATATATATATATATATATATATATATATATATATATATATATATATATATATATATATATATATATATATAATCATCCATGTGTAAAGAGCATGATAAGTTGAAGTAATAATAGTAAAATAAACACAGGCATTGTAGAAAATGGTTTTTGGTGAATATAATTTAATAAAATATGAAATAAAATTCTTTAATTACTAAACAATAATTAAGTAAAAAGAATTGATCAAAATTAAGTTTTTTTTTAAAAAAAATTGTATTTGATGAAATATTAAAATACAAAATATATTATTATTTAATGAAAGAAAATTATTAAGAGTACCAAACTCCATATAGTAGTGCCACCAAGTGCAAGCCTTCATAATCAATGGAGCACCTGCTCTCAAATTCAAGGCTCATCACTAATGAAAGCCACAAGCTAGATACTATTCTGGTGATGTTGGATGAATAGCCACTAAATAGGGATTTTATGCATAAACCTTCCTGAATTCATTGATTACAAAGGTTTGAACTCGGTGGCCCTACTGTCTGGAATTTGGTAATCTCATTAACAGTTTGTGTAAGCATATTAAATGGTGATCATGTAATGAAAAGAAAATTATTATTAACAATAATGTAAATATATATAATATTTTTATTTCTTTATAGCAATAAGCAAAAGTTTAAAAATTTAAACAGATAACTTTTAAAATAAATGTCAATTTTAAAACTTTAATTACATCTTTTTTCTTTCAAAAATAACACGAGAGGATTAAATTAAATTATACCTAACAATTACAATATAATAATATATATTTATGAATTGCAATTACCCAATTTAGTATCTGTAATTTGGTACCTGATTGACATATCACGTGAATTAAAGTGAAATTTGATAATACAGGATTAAATAAATTAATTGATTTGTTCAGATATTTTACATGCAATTAAAACAAAATAATCAATTAATGTCTATTATCTTGATGAAGAATCGTATTCACACAAAAACATAAAAAAGTTTATTTATAGTATAAATATTTCAAAAAATTTATAGCATTTTCTCTATATTTCTCAAATATTTTTTATTTTTGCATTTATTTGCTTATTGAATTGCAAAAATAAATAAATACATAAAAATACTAATGAAAAAATTCTAAGATTAGAGAAATAAATTAAGTCTCTCTTATAGATAGCTGTTTTATTGATTATTTATTCCATCCTTAAGAAATTCATTTTTTATATAATTAATAAAAGAGAAAGGTGAATAACTACTCCGTGTGTGTGTATGTTTAAAAAATTAAAAAATCAATATATTAATGTTTAACTGAGGTTTAAAGTTTATATCTGTGCAAGAAATAATCTCTAGTTTAGTAAATGATTAGTAATAATCGTTATTGCATTTATCTGAGGTGGATGGTGTAAAAGTTGTCAATGGAGTGAGTTTGACAGTTGTAAATAAAAATGTAACAATTTATTATACATAAATACTTTTCATATAATAGATATATATGAGAGATGGTGACCTGGGCCAACTGATGAGTGATGGTTCAGCATGAAATGCATATTGGGGGGCATTTGTCTTTTATTGCATCTTTATTTATATGAATTTAAAAAGAATGGGGAAGTATGGAGATTGTTTAATGTATCTCTAAAGATATTACACACAGAAAAGAGAAAGGTGACTAACTTCATGTGTGTGTATGTTTAAAAAATTAAAAAATCAGATATATTAATCTTTAACTGAGGTTTAAAGTTTATACCTAAAACCAAAAAGGTTGCAAGTGCTCTCTCTGGGATCTAGTTATCACTCCCGGGATAAGGCAGCACTGATTAACATGTTGGTGCTTCCATGAATTAATTACTTCATGACACTTCTTAAAACAACCAGGGTCCTTTCAAAATGTAATAAACTCAGTCTCCACTGGCATCTTGTGGAAGAAGAAAACAGTAACCATCAGTTTAGCCAAGATGCAGAGACCGGAAGACCTGAATGGGCTTGGGTTGCATGATCTCAACACCTTCTTCATTCAGAAATCCCTATCAATGCTTAAGGCAATGAATCCAAGATTGCCAGTGGACTCAGTATAATATGAGATTGAACCTTCTGACATGCTGCCATCCATACAAAATAAGTGGGCCATGAAGCTGCTAGCATATGCCAACAAATTTTTCAAAGTTACAGCAACAATTATTGACAACACTAACACTTACTGGCAAGTTTACAAATACATACATGCAGACATTACTGATTTAACTACTGAGCTTGATTTATCTACCAAATTACTAATCAGGAAACTAAAATTTTGCTACTTGGAAGCCAAACATATTGACTTTATCATAAAATTTAATTTGAAAACCTTGCCAACCAATTATTTTTTGGTAAATCATAGAAATGTCTCAAAAATAGAACCACTATGTAGCTTATGTAAAGTGGCAGATGAAACTATTAAACATATTTTTACTGCTTGCCCATTTTTGAGTCCTGTTAGACAAAATATCATAACCAGAGTTCTGCCAGCTAACATGAAAATTCTAAGAATCAGGATGCTATAAAGAGTGGTGTCTTTGCTGCAATTAGAATGGGAATGTTTCTGCTTCATGCCATGTGGTTAATGAGGAATTATTTCATTTTTAAATGAGGAAATAAATAACCATGGGAGGTGTGTAAAAAATTTATTCGAAGGACTATGTTTAAGGATTACTTATTAATGCTGGGAAAGCTGTTCGAGAATCCTTGGGGGAAACTTAGGTCAGTGGATGAAGAGCCAATCCTCAGGCATGTTGATTAAAAATTAATTCAAGATTAAAAAATGGTTCAGTTACATTAATAATGTTAAATGATCACTGTCAATCAAAATATGGGCTGCACAATGATCACTGGCTAAGTCATTAAAGGAAGAGCTAGTTGTTCTGATATAAAACTAGTACACAATAATTATAGACTAAGTTTGAACATGGGCTCTGATCATGAAATTAATTTGTCATAATAATAACTAATGTATCAAATGGGTATTTTTTTCTAATTTGGAAAATTATTTACTAATGATTGTTATAATATGTGTAACAAATCCAAACAAATGTATTCCAACAATATTTATATTGTAATTATATGTGTTTTTTCCTTAATAAAAAAAGTTTATATCTGTGCTAGAGATAGAGAATCTCTAGTTTATTAAATGATTAGTAATAATAATTATTGTATTTATCTGAGGTGGATGGTATCAAAGCTGTGAGTGGAATGAGTTTGACAGTTGTAAATAAAAATGTAATAATTAATGAATTAAAATCCATCACATAAATAAAATAATCATTGTTATATTTTAATTGCTTGTAACTATAATAAATTCTTTTTTAAAAAGACCAATATGCATTTTTTAAAATCATTATTGTTAAAATATAGTTGTTTTTTTTCCTTAAAGATTTTATATATAAAGACGTTGTTATAGAACTTTTAAAAAAAGTTTATATTATGTAGAGTTACTTTAGATTAGAAAAAAATATATAAAGAATTACTCATTCATAACATTAAAAAAAACTATCCAGTACAAATATATGTGGCTTATTTATAATTGCTTAGTAATGACTAAAAAGGATGGGATTATTTTCTAAGCAATTATATGAAAATAGCATAAATTTGAATTAAATATTTGTTATTGGTATTGTAAGTAAATAATTATTTGAATATTTTGTAACCTAAAGAATGAGTCATAAATATATATTCAGTAAACAATAAAATTAATAGTCATTAATCTCATTTAATATTTAAGTTTCCAAAAGTATTTGAGAATTGATATAAAAAATTTTTAAGCAGAAAATAAACATGCATGGTTGAAATATTACTAAATATTTTTATTAATTCATCTTATAAATATCATAAATTTTAACAAAAAGTATTCTTTTCATTGAGTAGTGCTTCTGTATTGTAATTTTCATTACACAATTCTCACACAAAGTCAGAACTGGTTTCTGTCCACTTTTAACACATTGTGAAAGGATATAATCATAAATATATGACTAAATAGATGTGAAAAATATATGATCATCAAGATACACATTTCATGTTGAATTAGCACTCATCAGTTGGCCCATATCACAATCTCTTACACATATGTTTATCATAATATATACAGACAGCCAAGAAATACAATTTACAATTTTGATACAAATTACTCCCCAAGGTGTTAAAAGTAGATGAAATCACTCCACACCTTGAGTGTAAGGGATGTAGAAAAAATTACACTACAGAAATATTACTCATTAAATGAATAATCTCTAGTCTAATGAAGGACTAATTGAAATTATTAATATCCTTCCATCAAGTGGTTTGTGTCAAAGATGTGAGGGTAATAAGTTTTACACTTATCAATTAAATTATAATAATTGGCTTTATATATATATATATATTGTAACGATATATAAATATGTCGTTACATTAATTTAAAATAAAAACTTAAAAGTTCGCAAATAAAAGTAAAAAACTAAACGCTAAAATTAAAATGTTTGTTAAACGTATATACATTCGCACAGATGCTAAACTTTAAAAATATTTTTTTTTAATAAATAAAAAAAAATATTTGAATGTATTTTTTTTATAAAAAAAGATTTAAATATAAAAATAGTTTAAAAAAGAAATAACGTAAGTAAAAATAAAAACAGGTATTAATTAATTCTTGTAATCTTTAAATGGAAATGATTGTTTATAAATTGTTTGAAAAGCAAGCTAGCTTTGGGCTCTTGTATAATTAAAATGATCTGATGAAAGTTAGATAAAAAAATAAAAAGAAATTAGCTTGACCAATGGAAGCACCAAGCCTCAGCCCGGACCCAAACAAAAATTTGGATTAGTGATGTCTTTGTTCAGTCAATCCGTGTGGATTAATATAAAAAGGGAAATACAGTTTTTTCGGAGTTCCAGCATTGTGTGTTTGAGAGGTGGTAGGACGCACATACCACACTCTCTATTTAAAAAGGAAAATGAAAAGACTGTGATACCTTGAACCAGCTATTGCCATCTCCAGAACATTATCTTCCAATGGAGGCATCGCGGGAATT
Organism: Epiperipatus broadwayi; assembly: GCA_028023455.1. Lineage (NCBI taxonomy): Eukaryota > Metazoa > Onychophora > Udeonychophora > Euonychophora > Peripatidae > Epiperipatus > Epiperipatus broadwayi. The sequence goes on along the minus strand of JAQFVV010006229.1, from coordinate 6,888,000 downwards.
AAAAGCAGAAACCTGGACTCTTCTACCGTGAGCTATGAACTTTACAAATTAACAACAACCAAAAAAGTAATTAAGAACTTTCGTCAGTGATTTTTTTTTAAAGATTCAGCTAATTTAAATTTTAAAATGAACTCTTATTTGATTTTCAAATTAATAATTGATTGTTTAAATTTATATAGTTAAGTTTTGCTAAAATCATTTCCATTTTATTATTTTTATTTGTAGTAATATTTATTGTAGAAATTATTAAATGCATTACATTTAAGTTGGGTATAGACGTTGCATAGATTCGTTAGTGGTTGATTATGTTGTGGTTTTCACATTCGATTAGAATATATGGGTCAATGATATTACTGCAAGCATCTTACGATGAATGCTAATGAGATTTGTATATTCCCTATGCAAGTGACGTTTATCGATGACTTTGTATTTTGATCAGTTGTGTTTAATTTGGAATGTTTTTGACCATGGAATCTGTGCAGCTGATCTGTACTCAACATTTTAAAGCAAATTTATAAAAATAATCTGTGTGAATGTATTTAAATGTTAAATTTAAGTCGGGCGTGAATGGCTATATAGTTTTGTAAAGTTATATTAAGGGAGGGTAATCTTAGGTTATTCATTTCGTGGTTGAATTGGTTCAATGGATTGGGTATATTTGTGTAATTAGTAGATGTAGTATGAGGTCCGCTATGGGCAGGATTGCATATATACGCCACACACCTTCTGTTTGCCTATGGATGGGTTTGTAAGTCGGCAGAAAACCGCAGTCCATTCCTATGGAGTTTTTTGTTTATTGTTCTACTTGCCAACAGATGTAACATCCCTGTTGGTGGAGAGTCAATGTCTTCTCTATTTCTACTTACTGTTCAGATGTCCATTCCCGACAGTATAGTATTTTGTGTTGTCGTATCATGCTACATTGAATACATGAATGTATCAGATGGATTGGCGCCAGTTGATTGCGAAATTTGTTGCCTAAGGTTAAATCAGGGAAGAATATTTTCTTTTCAAATGCAGATCTATGTAATCTATTCATACTTGACTATCTAAATAAAATATTAAACTCATTGAAACTTAGTTAAATGTAAAATTAAAAGATTAATAGAAAAATCTAAAATGTTGAATTTATTCCTCAAAATTTAAATGTTATTTTATATGTGCGTAAATAAATATTTTTATGTGTTAATTTCTGGCAGTGGCTTTTATTCTTTTATATTTAAGATATAAAATTTATAGATTTTTATCTCTGCGTCTCCGCTGAGCTAGTGACTTGGGCTAACGATCGGAATATTTAAATAAAATGGAATTTTAACAGCGCGTATCTGCCTACTCTATAAATTTTTCTAGGTTTAAATGCCTAGATGGCGCCCCATAGGGCAGATATGTTTTTGCGGTTAGATTCAATCTTCACTTTCATTTCGATCGTTATGATATATATATATATATATAATAACAAGTCAGATGTCACATGACTTATATATAGCTTGCACTTACAAATATGTAAAATTAAGAGCGTGCTAATAAATCTAATGTCCCAACTCCTCACTGAAGAGACCCATAGGTCAAAACCGGTCTGGGGATGGGGACAATCCAAGATAAAAATGATTTGAATGTCTTCTCTTGTAGTAGCATTTATCATAAATAAATAAAAAAAGCTTGTTTAGAGCTATTAGCATGCTCTTAATTTTACATATTTGTAAGTGCAAGCTATATATAAGTCATGTGACATCTGACTTGTTATTATTACTATTATTATTTTTCTGTTGTGGCTTTGGCTAAATTAAATGGCTAAGCCTACTAATATATGGAGTATCTGAATTAAGTTCAGGGCCATATGATTTTTTCAGTTGGAGAGCTGACTTTAAAGACATGTAGATGTCTAAAAGTTTCAGATCTTCTTCTAACAATTAACTTTTAGATAAATGCTTTGCTTGAGTTGGTTTTTTAAATCTAATGTCCCAACTCCTCACTGAAGAGACCCATAGGTCGAAACCGGTCTGGGGATGGGGACAATCCAAGATAAAAATGATTTGAATGTCTTCTCTTGTAGTAGCATTTATCATAAATAAATAAAAAAAAGCTTGTTTAGAGCTATTAGCACGCTCTTAATTATATATATATATATATATATATATATTGAACAATGATAAAATTATGTGTAAGAAATTGTGATCTGGGCCAACTAATGAGTGCTGGTTCAGCATAAAATCTGCATTTTGGGGCTCATACATATTTTTACATGTCTTTGGTCAGATTTTTATGATTACACCCTTCAACTAGATATTAAAAGTCATAGAAACCAGTCCCTGCCTTGGGTTGCAAGTAGTGTAGTGAAAATTGCACTACAAAAATATTATTCATTAAGTGGATAATCTTTAGCCTATATAATGTCTAATAAAAACTACTCATATTTCTTTCAATTTAAAGTTTATATTTTTCTGTTATGATAAAATTGAAATAAATAAAAACAAACTAAGTAATTATTATTTTGTTGAAAACAGATTATTTTAGGACAATAAGAAATAATGTGCACTTAGAAATATAAAGAAAACTCTATTATAAATTATTTCTATTTTATGTGATGAGTATAGATATACATATTGAAATGGGGTGTAAAAACATTCATTGTGATTGCTTTGTTTATTTACTCTAAAGATCATCAGAATTCTTCATTGGATCTTATCACCACATTTACCCTGTACAGTTTAATTCAGTGTTAGAACAATTGAATCCAAAGATAAAGTTCCTTAGAGTGAAGATCTACTTACAATTTTTAGTGCTCCAATGTAATATATCTTCATAATCAGTGAACTAGATAATCATATCACTAATTTTGTAAATAAATTGTTCTAGCTAATGAAAATTTATGTTTGATAGAAAGAAGTAATCCAAACATGACTTCTACAATAACCAGCTTAGTGACATAGGTAATTTTAAAGATTACTATTATTGATGGGTAGCCTCACTTATTGCAATTCAGAAAAAAAATTTGGTATGAGAAATATTTTAAACATTATATTATCATCATCATCACCATCATCAACTATCTAAGTTCAATCCATTTTTTCTAATCTTTAAATCACTTCTCCACATAACCCCTACATACTTTTTTATTTCCGCCATCCATCTCATATATGATCTCTTTCGGGGTCTTTTACAATCGCTTGGAATCTAGTTTAAAATTTCAGTTCTCCATCTATTATCAGCTCTTCTAGCATAATCGCCAGCCTAACTCCACTTCAGTCTTTTTAATTCTTTCAACGATGTCAGTAACAACTGTTTGTTCTCTTACCCATGTATTGCGTTTTCGATCTCATTTGTCTTGAAAAATAATGAGTATACATTTAAGTACTAATTCTAGATCTACAAATTGCATTTATTAATTTGCTTTTTGTTAATAACATTTAATACTACAAAATAAAAAAATTTACTAAACAAATTAACTTCAGTCAGCATATATATACCCACAGTCTTCAATTTTAATTTATTTCAAATAAGTCAAATATTGTTGAATTAACGATACAATACAAGACTTTGCTGGCCTGAATATCCTTTTCACTTCAGTTCATGACATAAAAACAAATCAGCTTGACTGGTTAAATTTAATTAAACTCATTTTAGTTTTCAATTAGTTAAGTCATTTAGAAAGGGGGAAAAAGAAAAAGAAATTTCAATTTAAATTTGATGGAGAAAAAGTGATTTTAACCTAAGCTTTTGATCAAAATTGAATTTTTTAAAAACGTCTGTTTAAGGATTAGCACCGGCATTTAAAATTACTATAAAGTATTTTTTTCATTTTTTTTAAAAAAAGAAATATATAATAGTTCAATACAGCAGTTATATATCTATAGTTATTTGGCCCAGATGTAATAAAAAATAAAAATAAATAAATATAAAACGATTCGTGGCTTGAAAGTTTAAGCCACATTCGCTCACTAGTAGTGATAGGTTGAGACTTGATTCAGACACCTAAATTCATATATCTATCACTTCGTCACTTAAACCATACTGAAAAATAACAAATGAAACCAAACGTTATTATAATTTTGATTAAAATTGTTTGAATTAATTAACAAAAAAAAAATCTTAGTTACTTTTTACTGTGTAAAGAGAACTATTTTAATAATCTTACTATAGTTGTTTGCATGGAATAGTTCAAACATCTTAATCACAAATTGTTTATTTACAACTACAAGTAGCATATGTTTAATAGTAAAATTTTATGGTGATCTGTATATATAAAGTCGTATGTGTGTGTTTATTATTATAGGTTGGACAGTTTCCATATCTAGTTGAATCGTAAAATCTTTTTTAAAAATTTTAAACTTAATTTATAATTTCCAGATACACTCAATTATTAATAATAGCGCACCTGTTAATATAGAATATAATATTTTGAGAGATTATTTTCATTTTCAAGTATAGCTGGCGAGACCAATGACAGTTTGTCATGGGAATTAAACCAATAATCTTTAAATTCGCAAATACTGGAATTAAAACAATTCTCTAATCTAACAGGCTATTCTGATAAAGCTTGATTAGTTAGAATGTAATCTTAAATTCAACATTCACGAATCTAAAAATTAACCAGTCCAATTTCTAAACTCAACTATTACTAGTCTTCACTCGACTAATATTAAAAAAGTGAACAGAATAATATTATTCAAAACACTATGTTAAAGTATTGAAGCAATGGATCCGGAAGTCCGATCCATGCTTCAAAGCCTTCTATAAACTTAACTAATATTGTAGACCTGAATTAAGTTTATAGTCCAGTATCAGCAGGGTTTTCCATTAAAGCTAAAATTCATACGTTTATTTTGCTTACTTAACGGTATTTAAATTTGTATTTGTGTTAAAATATTTTTTTTAAAAATAAATTCCATTAAGATTAAAGTGCTATTAAAATTTACTTGTAAAACTTATTAATCAAACATATATAAACGTCAAGCATATATATATATGATTTAATGCAAAATTCTGTTGAAATAAAATGTTATTTTGTTAAAATGATAATATATTTTTCTTTTTAAATTTTGTTAAAATATGGCTTATGATTTTATTTTAAGATAAGCCTGCCAACATTTCTAGAGGAATGTATGTTTTAATTAGTTAGCCCATTCAAGGCAAATTAAAGATGGTCTTTTTAATTAATAGAAATTCAAAAGTTAAATACAGAAATCTAGAATAAGAAATTAAAAGTTTATTTTTAGAAAAAGTTACCGTGAAACAAAGGAGCGTGGGGGGCTTATCAAAATCTAAAATCATATGCAAAACAATAGAAGGGTAGCTGAGAGAAAGGTATAAAAAGGAGAGGAGAACAAAAGACTAGGTTATTGGTTATTATTATGATTATAGCTCTCTGGTTCTTTTGCTGATGTGCAGATCCTGTGTCTAGATTAGTGAGATTTTACTTTTAAAAATCTCTCTGGTCTCCTATGCTTATTCATGCAGATCCTGTGCTGTGATTCTTGGAGATTTTGTTTCTAAACACAGAAAATATTGTTCCTGAATTAGGCAGATTTTGCCATTCAACTCATGCAGATTTTGCTCCTGAATTTATTCAACTTTGTCCTCTAAATCACTGTTATAAGTTCCAACATGTGACAAGTTAAAAAGTATATTAATTTGATGGACACGACCATGATTGGTGGTTACGAAAACAGCTTTGCCTGCTGCCAGGATCCTAAAACCATCAATATGTCATAGCATGTCCAACAAATAGAAAATCTGAACTGTGAGCTATATCTGTGAACTTCACAATTAAAATGCTGCATAATTTCCATTTCCTTGTCCAGACAAATCCCAACATCTTCAATCAAGCCACCACATCAAGGGAACTGGATCCAAAGAACAAGGACCGGTAACTGTATAAAAATCTCCTCATGAATTATTTATTACTTTACCTGTTTGACAAATACCTTTCTGAATTGTTTCATTTAATTATATATATATAATGTAACTGTTTTCTATTATAATAATATTAGATGTATATTTAATTTTTGTGTGATCATCTATTTATACTTAACCTTTTTTTTCCTTCAATATTCCTCATTGTTAAAATGTTATAAATGTTTCTTATTCCATTGCAGTATAAGTTAAAAGTTAAATTTCATTTTAAAAAAATATTTCCAATTCAAATTATGTCTGTAAATTAAATACTAGTAAGTTTCCTTTGTTTGCCAACTTGATCTCCTCGATAATGCCTCTTTTGTCCACCTTTAGCCCCATACTTATATCTTAGTTAGTTATATATGTCTTAAATATTTTAAAATTGTTTTTAAGCACAAAGCAACTAGAAAATGCTTTGTGAAAGATTTATTTTAATTGTGCTTTATCGAGGGGATTCGAGTTAATAATTTTATTGAAGTTAGGAAGAAATAGACTTAGACCGCAAAATCTTATGTAATTACTATCCGCATTTATTGTGTAGTTTTTATCATTAATCAATCAGGGAATAGCGGAGGTAGTTAAAACATTCCTAATATTTTAAAATGTCATTCATTAAATATATTATTTAAACTAAAAAGCTTAAGTCTCCTGACGTTTTTGCAATTTCTTATTAGCTTAACTAGTTGTATTACTTTTTCAATGATCCAGGCATGCAAAACACAGATGTCATATTATATTTTATGCACATTTAACTTGGTTAGTCCCATAAGTGTTCTCATCCATGATTCTCCCTGATGCTAAGCTTGGGCCAGGTAAGAACATAATTTATGCATGTCTCAGATAATGTTGTTGGTTCATAATTAGACTCGATAATAGGTAAAGAGGGCAGAGGTCATAGTATTCTTGATTTAATATCTCGCATATGGGTGGCCTCAAGGTACTTTTGCCTAGTATTTGAACTGCGTTAAACCAACATACATCATCTGACCGGTACACTATATGTTCTCTATTAATTACTAAGTAACAATGAATAACTTCAAGTAAAAGACTATTAATGCAAGTCTTTAAAAGTGGCAAAACTCTCCAAGCAGTAGCAACACTCAGTGCAAGACAGAGTAATCAATGGATGGCAGAAGGGTTGTGCATAAAATCCTTATCTAGTGCCTACTCATCCAATATACCCAGAGTAGTTTCTGTCTTGTGGCCTTTGTCAATGAGGAACCTTGGATCTGAGAGCTCTGCACATAGAGCATAAGAAATAGTGATCAAGTGCTGTTTAATGGTTTAATACAAGTCTTCAGACAAAAATATAAGTTAAGACAACAGGTTTAGATTATTGATAGCTTACGGATTCATTGTTAAAAACATATAAATACATGCTATTTTCTAAATAGTTAGAAAGTACTTAATGTCTCCTGAGAGTTATTTGGCATTAGTTTCATAAATATATTTTATTATAAATCTTTGACATATTTTGGCTACAGTATTAAAAATGTTTTAAAATTTGATGATTCTAAAATATTTGAGTATAATTTATTACAAGAAATTTTTTATTATCTTATTTTCAAATATGATCAATTCCTTTTTTAATTTAACTTCAATAGGACACAAAATTATGTTCTACTTTTGCTACCTGCCAATTTTAACACTTTTGTTTATTATTTAACATATTTACTATTATTTTTTAACATCAGGTAATCAACTTTATAATATGAAAAGTGATAAGATATTTTATATATTTCTCTACATAACTGTTACTTTTATTTTATACTACTTTCAACTATATTTATTACTTCAGAATTTGATGCACAATATTTATGTTTATTCCACTCTTTAAATTTTATATATTCTAATTAAAATTTTGTTTAACATTTTATGATGACGAACTAAATGTTCTTACTGACTGCACTATACCCATCTATATCAAAATAATATTTGTTTAGCTTCATATTTAAAGGAATATTTTAAAAAAGAAGGTATATATTATTTCTATATTACATTCTTACCTATGTGATATTTTTGAAAAATATATACACTCTTCCAATTGTCAACAACAGATTTCTTCACACTTTTGATACATTTATTGCAAGCTTGGATTAACCAATGGACATTAGATAGAGTATTACTATAATATCACCAAATCCAAAATGGTTCTTGATTTATGTCTTCATTAGCAAGACATCTAGCATCCAGTTTTTTTACTTCTTTATACTATTCAAACTAATAGCCTGAAATTAAAAAAAAATCCTAATGATTTTAACATGAAACAATTTGCTTGTATTGTATACAGATTTGACACCAGTAACATATTTTTCTACCCTTTGGCTTACAAGCTGAATAATATTATCATGGCTTTATCATATGTTTACTCATATACTTCAAAGACAATCCTTTTTATTGTAATCTTGAGCTAGCTATCCTAAACATAAATACTTAATAGATACCAGATAGTATAGATGTATAATATCCTGAGAAAAATATCAGATTCTACTCTGGGGTTGGTGGTAGTGTAGCACTAAACCATCTGTAGGTTATAAGAAATTGTTCTTGGAAGCATATGAGAAAGACATGTGCTATTAATCTTCTTAATAGTTATATAATGTTTAATTATATTTTCTCCTAAATATTTAACAAATTAACTCTTTTTAAATTAATAAATGCCTTTGTCATTTTAATGAAATAATTATTAATAATTCTACTTTTTAAATATATCTGTCAGCAATAATATTAATTACTCTAAAGGTTTATCTTGTCCATACGACCTTTTTAAATTCAAAAATTGTAATGATTCTTAATAAAACAGCTTAGATGCATGTGAAGTAAAGTTACTACTTTAACATTTTCATTTTACTTTCTCTCGAATATTTATATCAACTGAAAAAAAATATTTCTCCTGCTCTCATTTTTAGTTACACTTCTATTACAAATATTAATTCATTTCTCAACCCCCTCCTCTGCAAGTATATTATTTATTGCATTTACTAAAGCATCTGTAATATCATTTTTATTAATGTAAGTCTATTTAATCCTTATCTAACCTTCTGTTTTATATTTGTTTACCACTTATGGTTGTTGCCATGATGTAATTATTTTCATAATTCTTAATTGTAATATAATTAAAGAATCATTTTGATTTAATGCAGTTAAGTATCAATTAACTTCTTAGTTTAATATATAAAACATAATTACTCACCAGAAATTACTAACGTGTTACTGATTTTAAAGTTTTAACTGAATATTATATATATATATATATATATATATATATATGAATTAACTGTATTTTTATACTGGACTATTTCCATCATCTAATATGTGTGTTGAATGTCTTTAGAAAAGTTTAATTTTTACACATATTAGATGATGGAAATAGTCCAATATAAAAATACAGCTAGAACACCATCATCACAAACCTTCAGAAAAACAACATATGAATTAAGCTTATTAAATCATGAAATCAAATAGTTTTTAATATTTGGGATCAATCATTGAAAAAAAGTTGATTAAAAAAAGACAGTGATAGAAATGCTCATGTCAATTTTATGAAGAATTTGTATATTGATAAAAAAAAAAAACAACTTTTATATAATTTCCTAAAATAGATTATATTATTATTATTTGAGACTGAAATATGGACAATGACAAATGAAAATAAACTGAGATTGTTGACCATGGAATTGGAATATTGGAGAATATGAGCATATATATTAACATTTTTTATTATCTCCTCCTATACACTTTAATGCAATCTTTTCTTTATAAATTACTTCTTTATTTTGCTTACAGTATTCTGCAGTCTTCATCAGAGCTTTCTATAAGTTTCACTTATGAAAAAAAAGATTGCATTAAAGTGTATAAGAAAAGATTATTAAAAAAAGTAATATATATGATGAAGACTGTGGGACAGTCAAAACTGTAAGCAAAATAAAGAAGGAATTATAAAAAAAGATTGCTTTGAAAGTGTATAAGGGGAGATGATTAAAAAATGTAATATATATGAATATATCAGGAGAAATGCAAAAAAGTAAAGAAGAAGATATAAGAATAGTAAATTTTTAAGATTTGAGCATACTGAAATAAGACAAATCAAGAAACCAGAAAAGTGTATGAAGTGGAAAAAAATGTAATACCAGTTATTGAAGAATAAAGATTAATATAGTACAGTTATATTTAAAAAAATAACTGAGAGCAGAATGGTTGATTGTTTATCAGAAAAGAGACAAAGAAGAGAAAGAGCAAAAATATCAATGAAACAAAGACATGATAAAATGCATGGAAAGGAGACATCTGTCAAAGACATGTGTACATAAAGTGATATGGAGAAGATAAATGCAGAAGTCTTTTGATTGGAATACTTTCAGTAATGATGAATCCTGAAGAATATTTTGTTATATATATATATATATATATATATATATATATATATATATATATGATAAGATGTTCTTGATGGTTTAAATCTAAATTTTCTGCAAATGAGGTATAATACTATGAATAAAGATGTATTATAGAACTTATAAAAAACAGATAGTTTATATGTTTCTTAAGATATTAATATCACTATGGCAATCTTTCAATTATATAGTACCCTTTTTAAATTTACACATAAAAATATGACTTAAACAACAATGAAATTGTGAAATATATTGACATAATCATAGAAATTAGATGCTTATTGTTGCAACCTAAAAACTTTTACTGAGTTTTGTTTTAGCTCATTATTCTAGTGAAATTACTTTAATTGTCTTGTTTAATATATGTATGTTATCTATAGTTCTTGCTTAAAAATTGAAAGAGTAAAGTATTTTTGTATGTCATTTATTATAGATAAATTATATGGTTAAATATCACAACCTCAAGAAATAATGTTTTAAAGTTATTTAATTTTTCAAACTAAAAGAATTTGAGAATATTCTAATTTATAAAAAAAATGAGCATGTTTTAGACATATTGCATAAAATCTTAATTAGCAATGACATTTCTATTTGATTTTTAACTTTAACTGTTTTCAAACAATCGATGCATTAAACTATCGTCAACATATGAATAAAGTCATTTCTTATCATTTATAAATATTAATTTCATTAGTTTCTGAATCAATGGCTAATGGTTATTTTTTATTTATCTTTCACATTATATTAACAACTTTCGTTGGCATTTTCAGAAGATAAACGCTTAGAAACATTATTAATTGTTTAATCATCAACTGATTGCAAGGTTTAATCAAACTCCTCTTCTGCAAACAAAAATAAATGAATAAACTAATTTATGATTGGCATTTGTGAAAAAAACACTTAATAGCGGTGATTTTGATGAGTTAATAATGTACATTTAATAAAAACATCGAATGACTAACATATAATAAATAATAGCATTTTGGTTGTATTAATATATTGGACTATTTCCATCATTTAATATTAAGTATTGACTGCCTTTAAAAAACTTTAATTTTATTTAAATATTCCAATTATATTTATTTGTTAGTAATAGCACACATGTTTGTATAAGCACAATGTTCAAGAGGTATTATTTTCATTGCTTCTTCAGGTGTTGCAAGCTATGATAATACAAAGCTTGGGAATCGAACTTGGACTCTTAGATTCTGTTAAATATTGAATTTTAAGGTAATGCAGATGGCTTAGTTGGTTAGAGAGTTGCTTTAAAATTCAATATTCAAAAATCTGTGTCCAGGTTCAAATCCCAATCTAGTATTGTCACTGGTCAGGTCAGCAACACCTAAAGAAGAGAGAAAATAAAACCTCATAACGTGCATATACTAACTTGTGTGCTATTACTAACAATCGAACGTAAGTAATTAGAATATTTGAATAAAGTTATTTTTTTTAAAGACATTCAATACTTAATACTCGATGATGGAAATAGTCCAATATACAAATATAATAAATAGCTTTGTGGTCAAGTGGTCAACACAGCTGCCTTACAAGCAGTTGTCCCGGGTTTGCGGGTTCGCTTCCCGGCTGATGCTTTGACATATGAAAAAAATATATAAAAAATAAGATTTAGCCATTATTAGTAGATAAAATATTTTAAAAAGTGTCCAATCACAAATTACCTTATTTGTTTACTAATTCAAAATTTTATACACGTTTACAATCAGTTCGTGACTTATGAATACAAAATTTCTTTTGCCTCTAAAAATTGCAACTACAGTTATTGATAAATGATCAAAAACATATATATAAATAAATAATAGCTAAAATTTTTAAGGCTTTTTTAAAGCTATACAAAATAATTTATACATTCAGGCAATATATGACTTGACAATTACTGTCATCGCTAATTCTCATAATTACTGCGTTTTATGATAAAAATTAGCCATATTCTTTTTTTTTAGTCCCACATTCTTATTTTAATTTGCTAATTTTTGTGCACAGGCATATAGATAAAATAATTATAATTTGTCAATTTTTATTAGCACATACATCCTCATTTTATATCCATTATATTACAATTACTCACCTATATAAAAGCGCAGACGATGCTCCTTCACTTTGCATCTATTAGATGAGCTGGAAGTATGCGTATACTAATTGATCATTACTTTTTATTATATCATTTTCTTCCAAAGTAGGAATATATTCTATCTATTTTTAATACTTTGTGGAAGAGAGAATACATATTGTATCTTGGATATCCAACAATGTTAAGATATTCCACTACTAAACAAAGGATTATTTTCCCCAAAACAGTGACAAAATAATTATTTATTAGTCTTGTCAAGCAATCATCATTATCATATTATCATTGTCATCCAATATTAATCAACTTCTGGATGAATGTCTCTTCAAACTAAATTATCTTCTCCAATCTCTAGCCTCTCTTTTTCACATTACCTTTGCACACTTTTTTTATTTTATCCATCCATCTCACATTTGGTATTTTCTGGATTTTTTACAATATCTTGGAATTCAGTTTAATATTTCAGTTTTCCATCTACTCCCATCTCTACTAGCAATATGTCCAGCCCAACTCCACTTCAATCTTTTATTCTTTCAATGATGTCAGTAACACATGTTTGTTTTCTTACCCATATATTGCATTTTTGACCTCTTCTTATTACTCCTAAAATACATATCTCCAAACTTCTTTGAGTGATCTGAAGTCTCTGTATTGCTCTACTATTAAGAACTGGTAAAACACATTTATTAAAATACCCTCTTTTTCAAACATATAGGCATATTTTTATTTAATATTAAGTTATTTCTATGAAAAGCACTCCAATAAAGTTGAATTCTATGATTAATTTCATCCATTTTGTTTCCATCTGCAGTAATAATCTGACCAAGATATTTTTAGTTTGTTAACTTCTTCTAACTCATCAAACAATAGATGATAATAATTTTAATACTTTTTCATTGTTGTTTATCATCTAGAATAAGAATCTATTGTATTAACCAATAAAGTGAATTGATTATTGAATGGTTACTTTGAAAAATGAATCCAATGCCTACTTGAAATTTGAAAAATTTCTAAGTTTATCTCTTTCCAATTTGAATCATAAGTAATATGCACAGTAAACACATGTACTAACTTTTGCATATTATGACTCTTCCCTACCTGCATACATATGATGTATTGAAGATATATATCACATATTACTGTTTATTGTTTTTATGTAGCACAACAGTGAATAAACAAATCTATAGTTTAATGTCTTTTATTGATATAAACATGAAGCATGTTTTTTGATATATATTTCTCATGTTCATAATTAATTACTTATGAATATGACACAAATATCCTTAATGCATTTATGAATAAAATATATTATTCTATAGTTTCGTTTACGTATTTGTTACCTTTTTCTCTTGCTATCCATTTTTCCATACTTATCAATTTATATTATTTATTGGCTGTTTGAATCATGTACAACTTCATTTAAATATTTTCTTTTATTTATTTTTCTTCTATAACCTAAATTTAATATTTACCTATTTGTATTAACTTTGTGATTTTAATGATATTTTAAAAATCGAATATATAATTTATTTTTTAGATAAAAAATAAAATTTTGAATCATGTTTAATAACACATCATGCCTTGTGTAATCTTTAATTTTATTTTTTTAAAACAGACTTTATTCTCTTTAACAATACTTTTTTTCATATAATATTTTGGAAAATTTAATTCTCATCTGTTAAGAAACTTAAATATTTTTGTTTCATTCCTACTTTTCTGAGATTATATATTATTTCTTATAAGATAATTCAGTTTATTTCTTATCCATATAAAATTCTTATTATAGCTTACCATTTTGATAATACTTCAATTTTTCTTTATACTGAAAAATATGAAGTTAATTTGAAAAACTGCTTTTAAAACTAGGTATTAAATACTGATAGTAGTTTTAATTTTTTGATCATTTTTCAAGTAGCAAGATCTCTTTTAATATGAAATTGCTATTATAATAATATGTTGGTGTTATTTAAAGTTATCTATTATTATAATTTGATTTAAAAAATTTAGACTTACCACTGCTACATTATTGATACCATATGCTTTTAGTTATTGCATTAATGATTATTATTAATCTCTCAAAGAATTAAAGATTAATAATATATATATATACTAAGCATATAGTATCATTAATTAAGATTAATAATATATATATATACTAAGCATATAGTATCATTAAAATAACTTCACCATTTTCCCCAAAGTATCAAATATAATTAAGATATATTTAAAAAGGAATGATGAAGACTAGTGTAAGACATAATAACCTGGACCAACTCAAAAGTGCTGTTTTACCATAAAATGCATCTTGGGGCCATATACCTTTTTCAAATGTCTTTATTCTTATATTTTAAGAATATGTGGTAGAAAAAGCATAAAATATATCTATTAAAGATTATATATTTGTATAACTTAACATCTATGTCTTATTTAACAAAAAAGTCAACTTTCAACAATCGTGAATTTTTTTTAAGTCAAATAAAAATATCTCTGATAAACTGCCATTTTTCTGATTTTCATATTTTTCCAAGAATGATATAATCATTACTAAATATTTACAATTTGAGCTTTACTTTTACCTTGAATATTGATTGTTATAGCTTTTCTGCTTTTGTATGTGCTTATATCTATATCATAAGTAATGTTTTCCTACCTGTTTTATTAAGCATATTCTTATCTCGACTGCTTTTTAACAATTACTTTGAAAATATTTGTATAAAAATTTATCATATAATCATCTAATTTAATAAAACTTTGGAATCAATGAAAGAGTTTATCCATATTCAACTTATATTTAGAAAAGATATTAAATCTATTTATTTAATTTTCACACTATTACTATTATAATCCACTTGCTCAAATTTATACATAAGTAGTTGTTCGTAACGTCTTTTTTTTATAAAAATATATATCTTTTTTTTTAATAATAAAGAATAGTTTTGAAACAACTATACTATTAATATATGCCAGCCTTTATAACTAATTGATTGTAATTTAAATTAACTCTGACGTTGTTTGTTTGGATTTATATAATTTTTAATACAATTTGTTATGAGGCTTGACTTCATATTCAATATCATTATCATATTAAGAGTGAATCATTTTATTTATATTTTTACTTAGTTAATTTCTCATTCAATATTAAGCAATTATCTAATTAGTAATCCAAGTCTTATGTTTTCACTTCATTTTATTTTATTTATTTTTTGCTGCTAATACATATTTTTTTAAATAATAAAAATGTAATTTAATTATAAATTGCTTCTTAAATTAATAAAATATACTATACTCAAGCACATTTTCTGTGAAGGCCATCATTTTCAAAGACGAAAAATATTCTATTAAGCACATGAGAGAAAATTTACACTTCTATATATAATTGTACATGTTCTAAAAAGTACTCAGATAAAAACTTTTACATTTCCTGTTCATTATTGAGTGTGAATTACTAATAAATCATGCCTCTTTTATTTTATTTTTTCTGTTACCATTTTTTCTTTTTTTGTTCAAAGACATGATCAAATATTTTTTCATGTTCTAAAAATTTAGAAGATATTGAATGCCATTTTTGTCTTCATTATAAATATATGTTATCTTAACTTTATGATAGCATTCATCTTAACTCTCCAAATTAAAATGAGTCACTATTTTTATGAGTGCTTCACTAATTCCTTCAACCTATAATATAATAACATCTGTAGGATTACATATTGTTGAGTTATTTCATTTGCAAACACATTGAAAATACAGTGAAGGATAGAATAACAAAACTTAGTCTGAATAAACAGTGTAATGAATTCACTAATAGTCATACAAAAAATCTTTTAAACTAATAAATATTATGTGATTACCATTTCTTATGCTTGCTCATAACTGTTATTAAAACAGGCAAAACTCTCTATACATATTGTTACTCAGTGCAAGCCAGAGTAATCAATGGATGCCAGAAGGTTTGTGCATAAAATTTCCATCTAGTGCCTACTCATCCAATATCCTCAGACTAGTTTATGGCTTGTGATCTTCATCAGTGAAAAGCTGATGAAAGCCCAAGACAGAAACTAGTCTGGGGATATTGGATGAGTAGGAACTAGATGGGGATTTTATGCACAAGCCTTCTGGAATCCATTGATCACATTGTATTGCACTGAGTGTCAATACTTATAGAGAGTTTTGTCTGTTTTAACAAAAAATCTTTGTCATATAAAATTGTCAATTTGTTTCACTTACTTTTTATTTTATAAAATAGTCAAACTATTACACATATTCTTGAAATTATTTTCCTAGATAAATATATATTCTAGTCATGAACCATAAAAATAATATTTGAAAGCTAATTAATGTTGACTTCAAACAAATGTAACAACCTTATACTAAAAAAAAACAGTAAAAATCTAATATAAAGTCATTACATTTTTAGTAGAGGCAAAATCTTTATACAGTAGTGGCACTAAGTGCAAGCCAGAGTAATCAATGAATGAAGAAAGGTTTGTGCATAAAATTTCTATCTAGTGCCTACTCAACCAATATCCCCAGATTAGTTTCTAGCTTGTGGCTTTTATCAGTGAGAAGCTTTAGATCTGAGAGCACTGCACCTAGATCTTAGGATCTAATGCAACCCTCCAGCATTCACCTTTTACTCTTTTAGCTATCTATAAAGCTTTGAGTCCAAAATGAAAACACAATAATGTTTTCAAGCTAAGTTCATTAGCCTGTATAGTTGTATAGATATTGTGTAAGCATAAAGAATGTAATCATGTGATGTTTGATGATTTAAATTTTTTCATAGTGAAAATGATGTGCATATTTTAAAAAAATATTCTCCTAATTGTGTATACTACAATAATTTTAGTCATAAACATAAATGTTGGATTTAAAATGTGATTAATGTTGACATCAAAAAAAATTATGGTAAAAAGTGATAGAAATCTAAGTAATAAATAAAGAATTCTAAATTGATAAATGCCATTAACCAAAATAGTTAATTTTAGAATGGCCGCAATTAGCTGATATTGTAACGGCATATAAGAAACATTGTAGAATAAATCAGTTTTCATTAAAATGTCAGATATCTTTATTATATTTTGTGATCTTACCATCATTTAGCTTTTCTTCTGCAATTTATTCATCTTTATTTATTTTTAAAAAAGACTTTTTACATGTGTTCAAATACTAATTTTAATAATGAATAAAAAAAATAGAGTGAAAAATAAATTATTGAAGTGAAAAAAACAGATTTATAACATAGAAAATAGTTAAATAATCAGCAAGTTATATTCTGAATACAGTAGTTAAATCTTCAATTTGTACCATTTAAAAACATAAGGATGATTTAAAACATGCACAAACAGTGAAAAGAGATCTTCATATTGAACAGTTTTATTGTAACATCATAAAACAAATAAAAACTTATTTTCTGATGTGAATTAATTAAAACTAAAGTTGAATAATAGCATCAATAAGTCAATCATTTATTAAAAGTGTAAGCAATTATTTGAAAAATTTTTTGCTAAAACTTTGAGTATATATATATATATATATATATATATATATATATATATATACTCAATAGTTTTATTCTACTTTTGAAAAAAATATTACCAGAAAAGTATGATTTATTAGTTTTAAATAATGAATTGAATTGCATAGTGATAAAATATATAGTGAGAGTGTTTGTGCAGATAGAATTGGTGCTGAATATTATCTTGAGAATATACAATAAAATAATTTACATGGATAAATGAAGTAAGTTTGTTTGGATTTGTATTTTTTGTTTTTAACTCCTTCATGATGAAAACCTTTAATAAAAATGGTCCAACATTGCACATTTTAGCTTTTAGTTGAGTAATACTTTTGATCAAATATAACTATTTTTGGTACTGTGAGTTTTCAGGCAAACCAAGATAGCGTTTGTATTTTTGATAAATATATAGTTTCGAGGACCTACAATCTCCTGACATTTATAAAATTAATATTAAATTTTAAAAAAAGGAATAAATTCCGATAAATTCTTTAACAATCTTTATTTCAATGTTTTTATTTCACCCATAAACATTTACAATATGAATGGAGGGTCTACAATCTTAAAGCTGTATTTGTTAAATTAAAAAAAAAAGTAAAAAAATTCCTATAAATTTCATTGCCAATATTTATTTCAATTTTTGTATTTACTTTCTTTATTTACTTTCCCAAAATGAGTTAGTTACGTATAAAAAAATGAATAAGGAGTCTACAATCTCCCAAACATGTCTTAGTTATGTTAACAAAAAGTAAAACAATATATATAAATACAATATTTACAGTTTATTCATGTCAGTGGGGTGCAATCCCTAATAGCTACCAGAAATGTTACAGATGTTCCAAGGGCTTACGATCTCCCAAGATTCTAGTTGTTAAATTAAAAAAAAATAATGTTATATTTTTAAAAAAGTAATAAATTCTGATAAATTTAATATAAATTCCAATAAATTTCATTAAGAATATTTATTTCATTTTTTTTTTTACTTATATTACTACATGGAAGCTTGGAAATGCTCTTAGTGTTGTTGTAATCTTTGTTTCAGTGTGGTTTTTGACCACCTTTTATTTTGTAAATTGTACTAATGATCAATCTTTGGGACTTTCCTATCACAGAACATGATGCAGTAGAATATTTCCAAAGGCATGGAATCCTGTCTTTTAGAAAAGTGTACATTAATGCTCATGATCTGAAATTTTATATTTATACACCTTCATAATGGTGATGCAACATGAAGTTGTGTTTGAACAAATATCCCTTCGTAGAGGAACATGGCTAAAATTCTACTTTTAACTGTACTTCAATTTATTTATTTCCAGAATAGATATGTAATGTCAGTTGAGTGGTAAAATATTCCTGGATTCATATTTAGCAGAATATATGTGGTGTTGATTGCAATAACAACAAAATTCATTTGAAGCAATTTTGGAAGTCATTAGAGATTGCACAATGCTGACATGAATAAACGTAAATATTGTCCTTATATTATTTTTTTTCGTTCATTTTTATAAATGTAACTAACACATTTTAGGAGACTGTAGACCCTTTACTCATGTGTTATAAACATAACTAACCCATCTTTAAAAAATTGTAGCCCTTCCACTTATTTTTTATAAACCTAACTAACATATCTTCAGGAAGTAAATTTAAAAAGCTTAAAAAAGATTGTCAATAAAATTTCTCAAAATTTATTACTTTTTTTTTAATTTTAATAAAGTCAATTTCACAAGATTGTAGGCCTTTCACTTATTTAATAAATGTTTTGGGTGGAAGTAGAAAAATGAAATAAAGATTGTGAAATTTATCAGAGTTTTGTTTTAATTTAACATTAATTTTGCAGTTGTCAAAAGAGTGTAATTCCTATAAACTATTTATCAAAAATATGGGCTGTCATCTTGGTAAGCACCAGAAATTGTGTATTTATCAAAATAGAGACTGCTATTTTGGTTTACCTAAAAGCTTGCAAGTACCTTATTTTTTAATGAATTTATTACTAAAATTAATTTTTAACATAAGTAAAAGAATGAAAAAATTATGTCAGAAAATTATTTAATTTGCCTAATACTTCAATCATTTTGGCATAGAATATTGTGATGAAACTGAGATGCTTCAAGCTCAAATCACTATTTTAGTATTATTTAACAATACTTGCAGTCATTTTGTACTAAAAATTTGAATTAGTGGATACATTGATTTATTATTTATAAAAAAGTATGAAGATGTCAGCAGTCCACAGAATAATCTTTAAAGTATTGCTTATAGAACATTACCAGTGAGGTTACTGATTTTTTAATATTAACATTAAGACCACTAAACATGTTTGCTCAAGATGTTAAAACAGTCAAAACTCCCCATACAGTAGTGCCACTCAGTGCAAGCCAGAATAATCAATAGATGCAAGAAGGTTTTGCCATAAAATTCATATCTAATGCCTATACATCCAATATCCCCTGATTAGTTTCTAGCTTATGGCTTTCATCAGTGGGAAGCCTTGGATATGACAGCACTGCACCTAGATCTCAAGATCTAATGCAACTCACCAGCAGCCACCTTTTATCTCTTAATAATAAAACTATGAGTCTAAACTTGAAAACAATAATATTTTCATTCCAAGCTCATTATCTTATTGGCTTGCACTGAATGACATTACTGTATGGAGAGTTTTTCTTATTTTAACAGCTTGAGCAATAAGAAATGGTGATCATGTGATGCTTAGTGGTTTAATACCAATCCTGCCTAAGAGGATAGTGGTGGTTATGGTTATTTAAGAACCAAAGATACTAAAATGTATGGGGACTGAACAGAGTTCAGACCTATATGACTATATAAGCTAATGAACTTGAATTGAAAATATTATGTTTTCCATTTTAGACTCATAGTTTTATAGTTAAGTAGAGATAAAAGATGGCTGCTGGAGGGTTGCATTAGATCCTAGATCTAGGTGCAGTGATCTCAGATCCAAGGCTCCTTCCTGATGAAAGCCACAAATTAGAAATTAGTCTGAGAATATTGGATGAGTAGGCACTAGGTAGGAATTTTATGCTCAAACCTTCTTGTATCCATTGATTACTCTGGCTTGCATTGAGTGGGACTACTGTATGAAGGGTTTTGCCTGTATGAACATTAATAACCTGCTGTTACTATTTTCAGCAAGAAAAAAATAAATTTGCAAAATTTTGTAGTGAATTTAATTATTTGCAATTATTTTAAAAAATATTTTCATTATAATTATTGAAAAAAAATTTTTTTCAAATTTATATTTAGATTTTTTTGAAATTTGTTTCATTTTTAAAATACATATTAAAATATTAAAGAAACTTTGAAGCAGAAGCAATATGATAATCTATCAAGCAGCATCAGTTCTGGATTTTGTCAATAAATATAAATGCAATTTTTAATTTCAGAAAAGCAATTCCTATATTTGTTATGGCTTTATAATAATTTATTCTATTTAAAAATTGAAATTCATTAGAAAAAATATTTTGTTAATTTCCTTTTATAATAGTGTTACAACAACAAAAAAAAAACCCAGTCAAAGTAAAGCCATTCTTCCCATTATATATTTCACATTTAAATATATATATTTTTATATTTGGAAAATTCAAATATGATTTTTTAGAATTTTTTCATTTGTAAACTTAAATTTGTAATGCACCAAGCCCAATTTATTGGCTTATATTATTAAATAAAAAAAAATAAAATTAAAATTTTGAACTATTAGCTCAAATATTCACTTAAGATATGCACATAAACGTGAAAGAGATAAAGAAATAAACAAAGTTTACTTTTTAATTGGTGAGAATGCATAATGTTTTTTTTTTACTGATGCAAGTTTAAATTTTCATAAAAATATCTTATAAATATAAAAGTAATTTATATTTATTAAATAGAAACAACTTTTAAATAATTAAAAACCAATATAAAAGCAAAAAAAAAAAAGCTTCTATAGTCATTTTTGTTTGATAAATAAAATGTGAACAATTGCTGTTATTTTGAAAAAATTGAGTTGTCTCATTTAACCTTTAAACTATAAAGCTTTATATTTTGTAATTCCTATCATTGATTAATGAAAATGACAACTAAAACACAATTTCGACACACAGATTATTCAAATGCTTCTCAAGGTACCTCATCTCGACAGAAGTTGAACACTAATACCTTTTGGAGGTAAATTAAAAAATTTCCATAGTTTTCATTAAATTTTAATCATACAGTATGAACAACAATTAATTTTATATGTATTGTCATATTTATATTTTTGCGTCATTTTTTTTTCTGTTTAAAGAAATTATTTTGGATAACTTTTATCTAGGCCAGGGCCTATAATGGATTAAGTTTAAATAGATAGATTTCAATTTAAGCTACAACAAATGAATTACATAACTAATTAATTCATTATATCTGATTTCACTATTCATGAATTTTCCCATTATTACTTTCCATATTTTTCATCTATGAAAATATTTAATGATCTTTTTTAAAATATTTACTTCTTTGAAACTTCTTGTAAAAAGCTTATGATTATTTTTAACTTTTTCTTAATCGCTATTTTTTTTGTTAATAAAATTATATTTTTATGCATGCATACTAAGATATATAGTACACTTATCATATATTAAAACAGGCAGAACTCACTATACACATATTGCCACACACAGCAAGCTAGAGTAATCAATGGATGCCAGAGGCTTGTGCATAAAATCCTCATCTAGTGCCTACTCATCCAATATTCCAGAGTAGTTTCTGGATTGTGGCCTTTGTCAGTGAGAAGCCTTGGATCTGAGAGCACTGCACCTAGATCTTAGGATCTAATGCAACCCTCCAGCAGCCACCTTTTATCTCCACTTAAAGACTCATAGTTTTGTAGTTAAGTGGAGATAAAAGGTGGCTGCTGGAGGGTTGCATTAGATCCTAAGATCTAGGTGCAGTGCTCTCAGATCTAAGGCTCCTCACTGACAAAGGCCACAAGCCAGAAACTAGTCTGAAATATTGGATGAGTAGGCACTAGATGGGGATTTTATGCACAAGCCTTCTGGCATCCATTGATTACTCTAGCTTGCATTGTGTGGCAATATGTGCATAGTGAGTTTTGCCTGTTTGAACAACAGTTATATACAAGCATAAGAAGTGGTGGTCATGTGATGTTTATTGACCTATCATATATTGTGAATGAGTATTGATGCTCTGCACATATGTTATTCATCATCATAATATTTAATATTATAAATTTATTACAGTTATAAAGATTTCTCCAAATTGAATTCAGCTTCTCTGATCGATAGCCTTTCTTCATCACTTTCAACAAATTTCAGTGTTCTATCCATATCACATGTAACATTTTTAACATTTTACAATTTATTGGGATCTAATTTAAAATTTCAACCATCCCTTGATCATCATTGCTTCTAGCAAGACTGTCTATTACAGTTTCATTTTCCTCAGTTTTTTCAGTGATGGTTCTCTCATTAACATATTTTACTTTTGAATCTTCATTTTAGTTTTAACACACACACACATATATATATATATATTTCATTGCTTGAAAACTCTATATTGCTCTTCTGTTTACAGTGTTCAAGTCTCAGATCTATACATAAAAAGTTGTAAAATACATCTTTTAAATAGTTATTTTTTCAAACACAGGCATATTTTTACTCATATCTTAGCTACCATTAATATTTCCCTTAATTTATTTGACCCATACAAATCATTATGTCAATATCCACAAAGGTTTTGATTTTGTCAGAACATGCTAATCTATTAAATGAGTACTCTATATAAATATTATATGCTTGCATGTATTTTTAATATCACTTTCTATTTTTTTAATTTTAAAATTTATCTGAGGAAAATTTAGAGGTTCTATAACAGATAAAAAAATACATAATTTATTACATGTTATTTTTCTTTTACGTTGATAATAGCCTACATTATTTTCAAGTAAAATTTAAAATTCTATAATTATCATTTAAGAAGAAAAATAAAAATCCACGGAGAGAAATAAATAATGAATTTATTACAAGTGAAATAATCTAAATGCATTAGTGTGATTTATAGTTGAGAAATCTGTTTTAAGTTATTATAGATTTTTAAACATGTGGCTGTATGATAATTTAAAGTATAATACGTATTTAAATATAATAATAAGTATTTGAATAATCTTGATTATTATTATTAGTTTTCTCACTATTATTTATGAAGAAAAAACAACTATATAAAGTAAGCAATGTACCAGTTTAGATAAAACTATAACTAAATAATGCTTTTGTTGTTTTGATAGCTAAAAATAACGAAGTTCAACTTATCATTTTTGTCATAGATTATGAAATCTCCTTCAGAGTGACCCATCATTCTATTAAGTGTCTGCACAACTCAATAAAGTAACAATGGACTCAAGAACTAATCAGCTTTAAATTTTTTTTTCATATGTCATAGCATCGGCCGGGACGCGAACCCATAACCGTCTGCAACCAACTACTTGCTTGCAAGGCAGCTGCGATGACCTCTCGGCTAACAACGCTTGACTAACCAGCTTTAAATTGAAAGTCAATTTTGGTATTTCCAATGCTTGAATGTCACATATCAACTTGAACAACGAGTCATTTGATTATTTATTATTAAATATTAATAGTAATACAATCATTTTTACTTAACTGAAAACATTTAAAAATTTATCATGAATACTTATTATATCCAGTATTAAATTTATTTATTCATTAATCAATGAAAAAAAAAACATTTTATAAGAAAACTATTTATAGTGGTTGATGCTGAAAATAAGATTTCCAAATTGTATATAATTTATATACTTTTTGATCTTTTTTGTAGATAGTCTTATGATATACAAAATGTAAATACAAATGGAAATTATTTTTAAGTGGTTAAACATTCCTATTCAAGCTTTAAATTTTTTCATTAATCTCTTAGTAAATTTAGAACATATGCAGGTGTTCAAATATAAATATATGACTTTTTTTAAAACTAGAAGATAAAACCAAAATCAAAAATCATAAAAAGTCTTACCAACTAACAGAGCTTGTGAGTAATATTTTTCCCATTATTTTCTGTGAAGGAATATTGTGCATTGTAGCAGACTATTTAATTAGTTTATTTATTATTTTCCTTATCTATTATTCAAATGCAAATGTTCTTTTGAAAAAAAAAATCATAGTAATACAAATTTATTATCTTATTAAAATGTGTTCAACTAATTACTTTCATTATAATTGTGATATTTTATTATCTTACTTTAATAATAATTTCCACTATGATGAATAATACTAATAATAATAATAATAATAATAATAATAATAATAATAATAATAATGATAATAATAATAATAATAATAATAATAATAATAATAATAATAATAATAATAATAATAATAATAATAATAATAATAATAATAATAATAATAATAACAACAGCAGCAGCAGCAACAACAACAACAACTCATTTCAGTGCAATATTTATTAATTGATATGTAAACATATAGTACAAATGTTAGAAAAATCTTGGCAGTTATTGCAGTTAAATTCCAAGGATTATATCAGTGTCATTAAAACAACAAGGTAGAGCTGATTTGTAAACTATGTTAAT
This sequence comes from Epiperipatus broadwayi, assembly GCA_028023455.1. NCBI lineage: Eukaryota > Metazoa > Onychophora > Udeonychophora > Euonychophora > Peripatidae > Epiperipatus > Epiperipatus broadwayi. The sequence continues at coordinate 6,862,513 of JAQFVV010006229.1, read as the reverse complement.
TGAAATATAGTCTATATAATACTTCTTATTTTTTACTATTTCTTTTGGAGGTTCTACAAACTTCTGCTGTTTTCAACACTATAATATCAGCATATCACTTATAAGTAAAAATTACATTTTAATTTATATCTAAGTGACATCAGTTTTCAGAGTTTCTATTGAACATTCAGAATTATATTAATATAGGAAATAATATTGGAATTCCATGTAACAGAACTATAAACAAATGCTGTACCAACTAATATTCTACATTGTATTTGGATTGAATTAATTATTCATTCTTAAAATAATTCATAATTTAATAAGAATAACAACAATAATAATAGTAATACTACTACTATTAATAATAATCACAAAGTGAAGAACAACAATAATATAATCAATGTGTAATCACATACCAAACATGAAACTTTCTTGCTACCTCATACGAAATGACATGTGTAAAATTTGAGGTAAATGTAATGTAGATTTAAATAAAGTTTTGAACTTAATAATAATACTAATGATGTTGATAATAATAATAATATGATGAGTCTTTTAGGATCTCATGTGATGATAAAGTATTTTAGTAGCAGACTGAGAATAGTTCCTTTCAATTTTCAGAAACAAGTTCTTTTTTTCTTTACTCATTTAAGAATCCCTCATAAAATCTTTAGCTTTAAGTGTACTTTTACTACTAACTAAAATACCCAGGTTTATAAACAGTAAATACCTACAATTAAGTTTCAAAAATTTTACTAGGTTTCTTAACATTTAACCTTAATAATAATAAAAAAATATCACATGATCATCTAGGTGCAGTGCTCTCAGATCCAAGGCTCCTCACTGATGAAGGCCACAAGCCAGAAACTAGTCTGGGGATGTTGGATGAGTAGGCACTAGATAGGGATTTTATGCACAAGCCTTTTGGCATCCATTGATTGCTCTTGTTAGCATAAGATGGCACTACTATATGGAGAGTGTTGTTTTGTTTTGAATTGTTTAATAAAAAAATACTTTTTACAATTGAGAGTAAAAATAAAAAATAATTGAATGGTCTTTATTGCTCAGGGGTTCATAATATATTTTGACCAATAAAGGTCACAGAAATAGGTCTTGTTCCATGGATAACAAGTTATAGAATCTGCCATTTCATTACTACGTTAAACATCACAGTTATGATTTTTCAAATTTAGAAAAATAAAACAAATAATGTTATAGCAAAATAATAGAAACTCTAGATAATAACAAAGCCAGAGATTGCATATACTAAAATAAAATTAGGAATAATCAAATTATAACTAGGTTTATAATTAAATCATTATTACTTTAAAGCATTTAACAATCTTACTATATTTGCATAAAATAATTACATGCAAAAACATTTCACATCAAGATGCAAACCCTGCAAGAGACCTATCCAAGCAGCATTATTTGGGAATAACAGACTTTTAGGAACATAAAGATAAAAGAATATCTTACTATTGAACTTTAATTTTATCATATTCTACAGAGGCGTTCAGTAGTTTATAAGTAGCAACAATAATAATATATATTATCAATAAAAAAAATTTAAAGACCATTTTACAGTTATTAATGCTTCATTATGAAAGAAACCCAAATTACAAAATACAATATCATTTATTTGTTTCAAGTTATTGAAAGAGAAAAAAAATATTTTCATGTGCTTACAAAATAATGTGAGAAATTGTAAAATTTGTACATTTAAATGTATTGGTTACAATTTCAAAAATAACATTAGGTATTTTTCTAGCACTGCCATTAATAGTCGCTTCAAAAAAAAGAAAAATCTTTCTTTAAAATTAATGTGAATAAAAAAAAAAACAAGTTCAAGGCTGACATAAAAGCGAGTTACAAATTTGACGATTATAGAAAGTGAAATATGCAAAGCGTTGGTGGTGGAGAGGTCAGCACAGCTGTATTACAGGCAGTTGTCCCGGGTAAGCGAGTTCTCTTCCCGCCCGATGCTATGACACATGAAAAAAAAACTGTTTAGATTTGGACAATATTGTGAAAAAAAAATCATACATGAAGCAAGAAGAATAAATTTAACACATTGAAATTGTAAATATACATATTTTTATTTTTCCTTTTATATGTTTCCATCTTCTAATATGTTATATTATTCAAAATAATTCAGCCATAGCAGAAAAAAAAAAACAATTACGCAACGGGACGGCATAAACTTATAAATTCAACCTGTTTTAAATATATAAATAACCCTGAGATCTGAACTGCATAAATAGAAATTACTGAGGAAAATCGATTATTCTCATAATGAAAAAAAAGTCATTATTAATCTGTTTGTTTTTCCATATAAGCTTTCACAATAATGACTTTTAAACAGCTACGTTATTAATCCTACGAATAAAAAGTTATGTTTACTTTATATCATACAGAAATCGATATGAATATTGCATATTCAAACAATTGTTTAATCTTTTATGGTTAAATAAATATATAAGTAAAATTATATCATATTTGATTAATGAGTGATTTCGTATTTAAGTACATAAATAACAATATTATCTTTTTAAACTTTATTAAAAAAATTTAAAAAAATGTATATTTAACGTATCATCACCGCTCTTAAACAAACTTTTTTTAACAACCGCAATAAATCTCCGTTTTTTTCTTCAAATATATGTCTTATAAAATATTTTTTTTTTTCATTCAATCCAATTAAACTATATTCTCTTTTTTTTTCTTTTTAAAAACTTTATTTTTTCATTCAACATATATATATATATTCACATCTTTAATATCCAACGTTTCGGCTACTTTTTTATTGTAATCAAAACTTTATTTCCTCATTCAACATATATATATTGGCATCTTTTTTTTTCTTTCTCATGTGTCATAGCATCAGCCGGGAAGCGAACCCGCTAACCCGGGACAACTGCTTGTAAAGCAGCTGTCGCTGATCTCTCGGACACCAATGCTTGACTATTCGCATCTTTAATATCCAACGTTTCGACCACTGTTTTCTTGTAATCATGACTACAAGAAAAAAGTGGTCGAAAGATTGGATATTAAAGATGTGAATATATATATGTTGAATGAAGAAATAAAGTTTTTAAAAAGAAAAAAAAAAGAAGCTAATATAATTTAATTGGATTAAATGAAAAGAACATTATAAAAAAATTAAACGTCTGAATATCAACTAGAATTGTTGAAACACCAAGCATTTTTACCGACAAAATCAAAGAATATCTAAATTCTTTTAACAATAAAAGAATTTAATTTCTTAATAAAATGAAGAGGAATTACTAACAAGCTTAAATTTTATTTAAAAATAAATGTAAGATTTTATATTTATAAACAAATTGCTTTAAAAAAATTAAATAATTCTGAAAGCATTTTAAGTTGAATAATTCGATTTATTTAATTACATTAGCAAATTAGTTTTATTGTAGTATTGTTCGTGTGATTTTTTTTAAAGAAAAAGGAGAAAGAAAGACTGGTCGATTTATTTTTGTACAAGTAAAAGAATGTTATTGATGATTGTTTGTTGTTTATGGGTGTGCTTGTGTGAGTCTATGTGGATTTTTGTTATCCAATTTAAAAACAGTGATATTGCAACATCTATAAATAATGAAAAAAAAATACATTGTATATAATATTCATTTATTTTTATATTTAAAAAAAAAATTATTTATTGGATTTTTATTAAATGAAGGAACAACTGATTAATTTATATATCCAGTAAGTGTATTATTATGAATATATTAATAATAAGGAAACAGGTTGCATTGAGTGGAAACAATTTAATCCGGAAATATAAATTAAATATATTACTGATGATTAGAGCCGAGTACTTGTTATTAAAATATTAACAAGCTTATAGAGAAAAAAAAAAGATATACAGATAAGAAGTATGAAGGTTCCATAGCAGTTGGGATATATAAATGGGCACTAAAAACTCCAGACAGATTGTTAGTCTTAGGTACTATGTAAACATAGTAATCTGCATCCATCGGTCATTAACTTCCATTACTAATCATACAAAGGCTGAGACAGTAAAAAGGAAATATGCCTTTGTATTTGAAAAGAGAGGTTTTTAATAAGTAAACACTTTACAGTTTTTACTTATGCATCTGAGACTTGGACACTTAATAGGAGAACAATACAGAAACAGATGAGTCAAAGAAGTATGAAGAAATTTCATGTTAGGTGTAACAAGAATAGATCTAAAATGCAATACATGGGTAAGAAAACAATCAGGTGTTACTGACAACATTGAAATAATTAAAAAACTGAAGTGGTGTTGGGTTCAACCTATTGCTAGAAAAGATAATAAATGAATAATTGAAATCTTAAACTGGATTCCAAGAGATTGTAAAAGACACAGAGAGAGATGAATGAAATAAGAAAGTGTGCAGAGATGATGTGGAGAAGAGGCTAGAGATCAAAGAAGGTAGACTGAACATGGGGAGACCTTCACTCTGCAGTAGATTGATAATGGTTGATGATGAAAGTGATCAAAGTCTATATTATTATTATTTTTTAAATGTAAAAAAATATTAGGCCTTTTTAAAATAAAAAGATGTAAATGATGATTTGATATTCATTTGGTCATTATAAAGTATATCATAAAGGGATAGGAAATAAAATTGGGTATAAATTACAAAAGGTAGATTCTGTAAATAGTTAGCAAAATAGTTAGTAAATAGTTTACAAAAGTAAAAATAAATACAAAAAACTACGTATTTATAATAGGGCTGGAAAAAACACCAGGTTACATCTAGCATCAACAATGTCTGAAGGGGCAAGGATCCTGTGTCTGTTTTTAATTTTAGAAATTTTATTATAAAACAATAATTGTAAATTTTCTGAATGTAGGATTAAAGCAAAAATGGCATCTTATAAATCAAAGGGTAAACATTAGAAAAGTAGTAACACTAATTGAATGGAATAGGTCATTTTATGCTGTCAATGAGAGTAGTGATAGAGGAACTGTGCAGCTGACTCAATGTTATTTTTATAAGTAGAGCAGGGCATTGGAATAAAAAATGATGAATTGTTTCTATATATTTATAAAAGTGAACAAAGAGGTCAATGTTAGCATGCACTATTCTCTGTTATAGAAAATGATTAGTAGGTAGAGCTTCTAAATTAATTTTGATAAGAAAATTAGGTATTATTATTTCTAAATAACTAAGTCTTGTTCAGCATGAAAAGCATATTCACTCTTCTCTTTCAGATGTTGTTATTTATTGTAATGATACATATAAGGAATGTATGAAGAAATGACATAGAAAATCGTTGGAAGGCAAATGTAAGACTATGTATGATGCTATGTATGAAAGGATGAAATTAATACAATACAATTGTATGGATTAACTACATATGAAAAGATACACTTGCCTTAAACATAATAAAAATGTAATAGAAAATATGATTGCTCCAATTGGTAGTGCCAAATGTAATAGTAAGTAAATATATATATAAAGAAAGGTCCTAACAATTGAAATGGCCCCAATCGGTAGTGACAAAGTAATAGTACTTATTATGACATGCCATATACGTATAAAGAGAAAAGAAATTGCATCAAAAATGAATATAATAGAATATACTAATTCCAGCCATTAAATATGAGTTACAATAAATCAGGTTATGATGTTTAACTTTATTTGAACAAATTACAAATTTATAAAGTTACGGATAATAAATGATCTACACTATAAAAATATATTATTCATGAGTGAATGTACTCTAATCACTACTTATAATGTTACTTTGGCTAGCTATACAAAATAAATCTAAATACTACAGAGCATTGACTAAGCATGTTAACTGGTTAATTCTCAGGGTTAACTTAACTAAAAATTTGATTAGTTAATAAATATAAATTGGAACAAAGGGAATTTTACTGAATCCAAAATATATATGTTTATAAATAAGATTACATGTAATTTAATATTTCCATTACTGATGGCTTATAAAAATAATCCACTAATATACAAGATTATCATTTAGTTGAATGGATGAATTTTTCAACCAATTGATAACTGATGTACTAAAAAAAGAATAGACAGATATTAATAAATTTCAGATAAAGAACTCAAAGTCATTCTTTTATATAAACAAATGATATAAGCTTTATTCTAAGATTGTGATTTTATATTTTTATAATAGCATATATATATATATATATATATATATATATATATATATATATATGGAAAACATAAAAACTGTTTTGTTTTTCAAATTCTTAATTTTTTAAAATATAAATCAAATAAAAGTTTTACCAATAATAAACATAAAGCAGTTTATATTTTACATAGGAATTGTATAAAACGGTTGTGAAATTAAATCAATAAACAAATAAATAAATAAATTGATGATATTTTGTTAAATTAATAATTTAAGTTGTAGATGTATTTCTTTAAAGTTGGATCAACAAACAGAATGATACAGAAGACAATATCAAGAATTCCTTCCCACTATGCTATAAGAATTTATTCACTTTATTTTAAACGACATTATTTTTTAGGAACATCAACTACTTGGACTTTTTTTATTAGTATAAGGCTTATATCCTAGCCTGAAAAGTTCAACATTTATTCCATAACTTTATTAACTTAGGGTTTATTAAACCTAGCACTATATATATAACATCTCAACTAAGCCCCTATGTGTAAGCAAAACATATATATATATATATATATATATATATATATATATATATATATATATATATATATATATATATATATATATATATATATATAAAAAAAAAACAAAAAATAAAAAACAAAATATATATACAACAAATTCATCAAAAAAAAAAAAAAAAAAAATAAATCATAATCAAAAATAAATTTAAAATAAATTAACAAAACCCCTATTCACAAAACTAACACAAATATCTACAATAATACAAAATTAAACAAAAAACAAAATAATTCCCCTAATCAACTAAATTCTATTTAAATTAAAATAAATATAAAAATAAAACCAAAATTAAAAATTAAAATATTATACATAATACATAAAAATAAACTATCTCACACAAAAAATATTCTCACATTAATATTCATTAAAAACTAAAATACTTATACATTTTAAAAATATAAAATATATATATATATATATATATAACACGACAACTTCTAAATACAAATGTGAAGATATTAATATATAACCTCAATATTTAATACTATAAATTGACCCAATCTTTTTAAAATACATCTAATAATAATACAATTAAAATAATTGAAGAGTTAAGATAATTATGAAATCAAGATATAATTTGTAAATACGATTCTATAAAGTTATATATATTTATATACAACTCCTATGTAATTAAATGTAATTTATTGTTTTCCAATCTAAATTGATACATAGGATTTATTATTTAATATATATATATATATGTATGTAAAATGTGAATCAAACATATATATATATATATATATATATGTAAAATGTGAATCAAACACTGTATAAATATATATATATATATATTACTACCATCGTTATTTTACCTTAGTATTTAACAATATATTTGCACAATTTAAGATATAAAATTTCTTAAAAAAAAACAACAACAAAAAAACAAAACAAAACGAATATATATATATTAAAAATTGACTTGCATTATCATTAATAAGTTTTAACATTCAAAAAGAAACTTATAGGTTAGTTTTAAATATCACAATTGTATGCACTTTGTAAAAAAATATATTTTAAAATGTTATAAAAGATAATAGACATATAAGACAAAAAAAAGACAAATTTTAATTACCATTTAATTTCTTTTAATGTTTCTTCATTTCCCAGTCCACTAATTATTTCAGGCATTTTCTTCTTTTATTTTATCCATTCCAGACTAGATTAAAATAACTTTAAAATATGTATACATATTATTAATGAATTGATAGATTTTTCTGTTGTTGGAGCAATTGATTCCGATCATTTTCTATATATTTAATTATAGAAATAATTAAATTTGACTATTACTTAGAATCACTAAAAAAAGTTAAAGTTGAAAAAATATATATAGCTATTTTTCTGAAGTTTTTTTGCAAACATAGGTTTGATTTCAACTGCATATCTTTATGAACTTTAATAATAAAATAAGACAGACAAAAGGGTTCAAAAAACCTCTGGATAGTAAAGTTCACTTTAGCCAAACATTTTGATATTATCTTAGTCCAGGAATTATTATATTGAGATCCAAAAGAAGAATTTGGGAATAGACAAAATAAAGCTATGACTTCTTTCTTCTTCTGTTTTATTAATTAATAATGGCAATTCTGTTCTGGGTTTCCATAGTAATCTTTGTCCTATTGTTATAACTCATGCACTAATTTTAAACTTTAACACTGTTGATTTTAAAATATTTTTTTAAATACCAAAAAAAAAAAAAATAATGTCAATAAAAAAAAATATCACATTGAAAATTTTATTTTATAATCTACAAAACAAATAAATAAATAAATAAACAACCAGAATAATATTATTACATCTTTTATAAAAAAATTTTTATTTTAAAAAGTACAATATAATTATAATTAGCAATTTAAATGCTACTATTGATAATTATTTTTTATACATACACACTCATGAATTTATATATATTCATTGCTATTAAAATCTCATCATCATAAAACAAAGCACATATCACAATAAATAAATAAAAATAAATTAAATAACAATAAAAACAATTAACAACAATAACAATAACTATTTACAAATCCTTAAGTAAAAACTAAATCAAAGACTTTTTTTTTTAAAACTATACTGGTACTATAAAAGAAAGGGTGAATTTTCCATTCCTTATGATATATATATATATATATATATATATATATATATATATATATATATATATATATATATATATATATATATATATATATTTGTAACCTAGTGTTATTGACACTTGGTTTACTTGGCATTATTTCTGCAGGAAAACAATGCTATTCTTGAAAGAAATAAAAAGATAAAATAACAATAGTAATAATTGATTAATAAAGTATGCTATTCACTCACTTTGGCATGTTTTGGGTGAATAACTAATAGATTTAATAACTCAATGTCATTTTTAAAGAGAGAACATGAATAATTTAATTGAGATATTAATAATTAGAGCAAATTAATATGGTATAAAAGCTAAACAGTAATTGATTTTGGATGGGTAGAGAGGGGAGTGGATGAGTGTCTTATCTTAAAGCACAATAACTTCTGGTAATTTCTTTTTGTAAAAAAAAAAAAAAATAAATAATGTTTAAAGAATTATACATCACTGATTGTTAATTTAATGTATTTATTATTATTTTTTTTATATTGTCAAATTACTTTGTAATCCAGGTAAATAATACTAAAACTATATGATTGTAATAGGTTTTTCCTTTCTTTTGTTTATGTTATAATCAAATGATTATTTTTCTGGAAGAGGTCGCTAAAGTAAAAAAAAACAAAACAACAACAACAAAAAGAAACAACCAATTTTATAATCAAGATCATTTTTTTTGAAAAATATAGTCTGCTTTTAGTTTTCAAGGAAGGAACAGTGCTAAAATTTGGTAACTCAATTTTTTCATTTTATTTTGCAGAAATAAATGTAATCAAAGTAAAATTTTAATAATATAATGTGTGGCTAAATTTTTTTGATAAGATATCCTGATTTTCTTTGCAATCTACCTATTTAAAGATCTTTTATACTTAAAAGTTTATTGTCTTGCACTAAAGTTCAAAAATGACAGATGTAACTAAAAGAGTCACGAAAAATTATATTATATCTAAATTAAGGAAAAGAAGCGATTTCCAAGAAAAGATTAATTATTTATTAACTTTATGTCATTTATTGATATTTTCTTGGTATAGAAAGAAAAAAAAATAATAATTGAAAGAAATATTTTGAAACCGAGGAAAATCAACTAGAAACATTTTTGCGCTCTTTCTCAATATTGTCTGCCTTTACAAGTAATGTAGTTACATACATTAAAATATGTTTTATTCACCAAGAATTGTCTGGAAATAATAATAATGATAAATAAGGTTAAATTATGCACCTGTATATTTTTTTAAAAAAAAATATAAAAAAAAATATAAACTTTCTCAGAGTAAATATAGGAAAAGTTATATAGGGGCATTCTTACGGAGAAGTTACCGTTAAAAAAATTTATAATTCCTAAAGTATGAACAAAACCAAATATCTTAGTGACTTAATGATAAAAATAAATGATATATTATATTATACATCAGTTGGAATTATTAAAACTTCATGTACACGTAAATTGACTGCAGTTATTATCATAATAATCTCTCGGAAAATTGCGCATTTTCGTCCATAAGTAAGCTAGCTAATAAGTATACGTATTGTCAATAAAAAAAAATATTGTGTATGTTTATCGTCTATAGTCAAATATTCGTCTATGTTAGAAGTCTATTTTTTTTCTTGGATCCCAAAATTGTAGTAGTTTAATTCAAGTAAGAATTAATCTTCAATTCTGCTATATGTTTCTTTACCTAATTTATTAAACGCACAAATAAGAGAAAACTTTTATTTAAAGGAAATAATACCATGCGTTTATTGTTTTTAAACTTGCTTCATGAAATACGACTGGATAAAGCTCTTCACCTGGACCAATTGCTCAACAGAAAACATTTTCTAATGAGAGAGTATGCACTTGTTAATTAATGATTGTTTAAAACTAAGTTATAAATAATATGTATTTTTTTGTTATATCACATAAGTTAAAGTCTGTATGGTCAAGTGATATTTAATAGCCTTGTAATGACAAAGGTATGTTTTAATATAATTATTATAGGTTAAGTTGATATTTAACACGAAAGAAAAAAATCTATAAAATATGTTTTAATTATTACATACAATTGTAGGTAGAAATTTTGTATGTTAGATACGTAAAAGAAAAATATTTAGATATTTAAGGGGTAAAATAAATATTGAAAATTATCAGAAGTAACTAAAAAAAAAAATGCTATAACAAAATATTTCTTGTTAAAGTTTTGAAACGAATTTATACTGTATTAATTGAGGAATTTATTCCTAATTATTCTTAAACAACACATCCACTTTATTTAGTTTAAGATAGTATGCTACCAACTATTTTGAATGTTCCTTTATTCAAATTAAAATTATTATACTTTTATTCTATGATGTTCATTGATTTCAGATGTTGATCAAAGTATACCCATAACATAAGTTTATTATAATCAGTGTATTTACTTATCCTGCCCAGATATAGCATTGGTATATGCTTAATATTCGCATAGGTAATAATTATAATGTATTTATTTTGTGGGATGAAAAATGATCTCCCCAAAAGCTTTGTTTTCCATGAGAGGAAGATTTTAAATATAATGTTCAGGTATGTTTATAGCCCAAGTGATCGATTCTCATAGATAGGACGATCAAGAATTTATCTAGCATTTAGTATGCTTCATTTATTTAAATCCCAGGAGAGGATTGTATTTGGTGTGTGTTCGTTGTATGCCCAAGTAAGAGGCAAGAAACCACCAAAATATTTTAATGTAGTAGATTACTTTACAGACCTTCGTGGTTATTCCATATTCCTCATGTGAAAATAAAGATAGCTCCACCATGGAAGGTGTTGATTATTGTGCTTAATTTTGAAAGTTCGGGCAAGATAAAGGCTATATTGGAGGTGTTAGTTCCTCAAGATCCACTTTAGTATAAATAGTGCGTTAGTAACTAGGATCAATATCTGTATTGTGCTGCTAAATATTGCTAGTATTTGACAAGTAAATCAATGGAGAAAGTAATTAAAATTGCATAATTTAAAATGCATATTTACTGAAGGAATATTCAAATGCAATATTTAATTCTGGTTAGTAATTAAATAATACTCATATTTAAAATTATACGTATGAATAAAATTTGTATCATAACTTAAGTTAGCATTAAGTTAAATGTAAGATGGTAAGTGTAACTTCTGATAACTGGCCTATAATGAGAATAGGTTATCCCATTAAAGACCATAAATAAAGTAAATGTATTAGAAATAAATTTAATATTTTGCGTATTGCATATGATGGGATTAATCATTTAAAAAAAAAACAAAAAAAAATAGTTAGTCAATAATTTTGAATAAAAGCTTCTACAAGGTTACCAAAATTTAATAAACAATGTATTGGTAATGAAATGCACTTTTAGTTAATCAATCCATATGATTGCATACAGGAGAAGTAGTAACCTCTAGTCCATAACCAAAAGAGTGTACAGATTAATGTCAGTTATATTTTATATTTTTGTATTACTATGGGATTATTGAATAAATGTTCATATATTTTTTTTTTTGTGATAATAATAAATTATAGTCTTGTTAAAAATTTGTTGTAGATTCATTTTTTTGTTTTTATATGCTAAATATAAGTGTTTGCACAATATTTGCAAAACCTTTTCTTGAGTCCAAAATCATTCCAAATTCTTAAAAACTTAATATACCAGATAAATAAAGTTAAGCAGATCGGAATATGTCATTATATTTTAGTTTAATGATAATTATTTATGGAGTTGAAAACTTAAGACTAAACATTCACCTTTGTGTAAAAAAAAAAAAAAATGAATTTATTCCCAAACCATTAACTTTGGTTGCACATTATTCCATTCCCATTTAGTTAAATTGTCTAAGTAATAAATCTTAGTTATATTATTGTGTTGTCATGGATGATGGAAGGACACAAAAAGCACCCTTGTCTTTTTATTATTCTGACTGAGATTCTGAAAAAAAAAAAGGGCTGTGTTATTCAAAATTATACGTCATTATTGAATAGAATTATCATCTCTTTAAATAATATAGCAGTTGATATGAGAGATGAAGACACATTGAATTTAAGTAAAATAAATGTTTCCTATAGCCGACCAGAATGCCAGTCATATGCGACAACACAATACTGCCGAGCATTTCCTTACATGAAACAAAGAACCCTGAGATTAATATTATTATAATTATTCTTTAAATTAATAAATGATCAATTATTGTTGTTATTACAATCGTGGCATGGCTTAAGAGAATTGAATGTACAATTGTATTATATGAAAAGTATTTTAGATCATATTGGAAAATTAATGGATATGTTGCTTTATTTTGGTTGCCTTAACAACAAGTGCAAATAAACTAAACTAATAAATATATTGGGTTAGAAATAAAATAAATAAATAAATTTCTAATAAACTAATATTAAAATGAACTGGGTTAGAATATATATATATATATTAATGTGTTATCTATTTTCTATTAATAGCCAAATATGCTTCACTGCAGCACACCAGACTTACAGCAATCAACCACAATTCGAGAATTCACTATTATCGTACTAAATCCTTGATTTATTAGCAATATACTAAATCTTTTTAAATTTCCTTATCATTTGATTCATAACATACAATGCTGATTTTCTGAATCAGTAATCCATCTCCAAAATTTTCTCATGATTTTTAAAAACCACAATTAAATTGAGAATTAGATTTAATTTTTTTTATAATGACAAATGTGTTTTCTTATTGGGCTGTCATTTACCATGATTAAACTAAAGCTAGTGTTTATCACTATAAAAAATGTACATCTAATTACCAACTTAATTCTGTTTTCTTTAGTCATGAAAAATTTGTGGATATGATTATTACCCTCAGAAATTAATATTGTATGTAATTAATCAAATAATAAGAGGGAATTAAGGATGTTTGGTACATTTCTAACACTAATAACATTATATATCATAAATTTAGTAGTGTACAACTGGGCATGGATTGAAATTTTGGTCATTAAATAATATTTTTTAAAATACTATCTTAATACATTAATATACCTGTTAGTATATTATTTACAGTTTAGATACAGAGTTTATTATACATAAATGAACTGCTTAAACAATTTTTAACAATCATACTACAATTACTTGATGGTTACAATATTAGTCTGTAGCTTGTGACTTAATCAACTGATCAATTCTTCCAGTGGGAATAAAGCCCATATTATTTAGATATAAATTTTAGAATCATATAAATTCTATAACATCCAAGTCAATATTGATGTTGTAAGTCATAAAACAATTGTTTTGAAAGGGCTACTTGACAACTTATTTTAACGTAATGTCAAACTTAATAAAAGTATATTACTAGTAATTTGATTAGCTGGATTATTAAATGTTATTAGAATAAGAGTTTGTGTTTTCTTTCTAATTTAACAGTATATACATTTGGATCATAAAATATAATCTGTTAATAAATATTATTATTTAAAATTTTATAATTTGTAGCTAATTCAACTTAAAATATTTGCAACTTAGTAAAAGTATATTACTAGTAATTTGATTAGCTGGATTATTAAATGTTATTAGAATAAGAGCTTGTGTTTTCTTTCTAATTTAATAGTATATATATATATATATATATATATATATATATATATATATATATATATATATATATATATATATATATATATATATATATATATATATATATATATAGGATTATAAAATATAATCAGTTAATAAATATTATTAATATTTAAAATTTTATAATTTGTAGCTGATTCAACTTAAAATATTTTCATATCATTTTTAAATATTTAATAATATTATACTACATCATAATTTACTTCATGCTTTAATATTTGAATAGTTTTGAGATTAGTATTTTTCTGGTAATGTCTTTCATTTTTTTATATGTTGGAAGAACTGGTTGCTTGACTCAAATGAAAGTTGGGTTATATGTCATGAGACAATTGTAGAAATTAAGCTGATCATTTTAATGTGATTCCAAAATTAATGAGCATATATTACTAGTGTTTTTCTGAAGGTTTTTGATGATGGTGTTCTAAGTGTATTTTTATATTGGACTATTTTCATCATCTAATGCATGCATTGAATGTCTTTAGAAAAATTTAACTTTATTTAAGTATTCCAAATATATTCATCTGTTAGTAATTGCACATAAAACAGGTTAGTATATGCACAATGATTTGAGAGGTATTATTTCCCCTCTTTTTTCAGGTGTTGCTGGCCTGACCAGTGACAGTACTAGCATGGGATCTAAACCTGGACCCTTATATTCTTGAGTATTGAATTCTAAGGTAACACTCTAACTAACTGAGCCATCCTGCCAAAGGCAACAGTCTGTAGAAATTTCATATACTTATCTATGAGGTTTTTCCTGATTTCTCCACTTTTTCCTAAGAGCAAAGTTGATTAGTGGTTTCCATCTATTATGTATAGTCACACTAGATTGGCTTATGGAATTTTTTGCCGTTGTCATGTGATAGCTTCTTTAAATTTTCTTCTTTGTATCTTTTCTTCTCTATCAAATATTTTTGTATTTTCCCAATTGAACATATGTTTATTGATACATACATGGTTTGCTACCTTAGACACATCTGTTTTCTCTCTTCTAATCATCAGTTTGTGTTTTTGAAAGTGCTTTTCAATAGAAATGACTGATCTCACCAATATATGTTCTTTCATATTCACATGGTATTTCATAGATGCAGTTTTTCTTTTCAGAATTTTAAGTTTGGAAATCTGCAATCAGTATAACATCACTACAGCTTTCCAAAGCCATACCATACTCTGAGGAATTTTAACATCTACAAGGTCTAAACCTGAAATGCTGAAAAGGAAAAACTACATCTATAAAATACCATGTGAATGTGGAAGAACATGTATTGCTGAGACCAGTTATACCATTGAAAAGCACTTGCAAGAACACAAACTGATGATTGTAAGAAAGAAAACAGATGTTCCTAAGTAATCAGGCCATGTATGTTCCAATGAACATATTTTCAATTGGGAAAATAGAAAAATATTGGATAGAAAAGAAAAGATACAAAAAAGAAAATTTAAAGAAGCTGCTCACATGACAATGGCAAAAAGTCCCATAAGCCTACCTAGTATGACTATACATAATGTATGGAAAACACTAATCAACTTTGCTCTTAGGAAAAAGTGGAGAAATCAGGTAGAAACTCATAGATAAGTATATGAAATTTCTACAGACGTTTGCCTTTGGCAGAATAGCTGTTGGTTAAAGCTTTACCTTAAAAGTCAATACTCAAGAATCTAAGGACCAGGTTAAAATACCATGCTAGTATTGTCACTGGTCAGTCCAGACACACCTGAAGAAGAGGGGAGAATAATACTCCTCAAAACATTGTGCATATTCTAACATGTTTGATGTGCTTTTTCTAACAGTTGAATGCATTTGGAATAATTAAATAAAGTTAAATTTTTCTAAAGATATTCAATACACATATTAGATGATGGAAATAGTCCAATATAAAAATATAAATTTATTACTAGTGATTTGATTTTAGGATTTTAGACATTGTTTAATAATAAATGTATACAATATTTAAATACATGTATACTTAATATCCATGAAGTTTACATGTAATTATATTAGATTTGAACCTAGATTTTCAAGTGCCCTTTAACTATTCAATATTTCTCATACAGCTGATACACATGACCATAATCATATGAAAAGTAAATGATCTCCAACATATGTATTTCATCCCAAGGCAGAACTCACCAGTTGGTCCAGATCATTAAGGTAGCAAATCTTCAAACTTTAATGGACAGGCTTCAATCTACTCCACTATCCAACTTTTCAGTCTTCCATACTCTTGAAAATTTAATGATGTAATGCTAAAATCTCTTGATGATGGGCATGATAATAATATTGGCATCATCAAAGGATTAGGGCATTCCGTCATCAGATTTTCAATGGCATGGAAGGCTGAAGAATTGGATGGAGGAGTGTATAGAAGCCTATCCATTAAAGTTTGAAGATTTGCTGTTTTAATATAAAGTGAGCATTGATTATATATATATATATATATATATATATATATATATATATATCATATACTCATATATATATATATATATATATATATATATATGAGTGGAAGATGATGATCTGGACCAACTTATGAATGTTGTTTATCTTTTCCATATGGGTGTGAAATCATATATATTGGTTGTATGAGTTATATTAGATAGCTAAAGAGATCTTGAATGTCTAGATTTAAGTCCCCTATAATTATGTATATGTGTGTGTGTATTAAAATATTAGAAGATTTTGAAAATGGTCCAGACTTGGAAATCAATGAAAAGATAATTAATTCTGTATTAAGAACAAAACAAAGACAGCTTCTACAAAAATCAGCAATTTGCAATAAGTTATTCTATTGAGATAAGACAATATATGTAAAAAAAGAAATATAAAAATATTTTTAAAATAAACTGTTAAGAAGAATTAAAAATTTAGAGTTTTGTAAAATGATACAAAAAAGAGTTAATAATGTTAGAAGAAAATACAATTGTGAAATGGCAATAAAAGAAAATAAAAATATCAAAAGTTTAATCCAATAAATAGGTATTGGAAGAAGGGTTATTTAAGCAAGAAGAAACAAAGATGGAATTATTACTAAAAAGATAGGTGGCATCATGAAATATATAAGAGTTTTATAATACATTTTCTAATAATAATAATAATATATAAAAAAGTAAAGTACTTCATATAGTTTATATCACCTGAATTGCCTGGAATTTTAAATTAAGAATTGTGGCATGCAGTGAAATCCAGGAAGAAGAAAGAAGTCAGTAAATGTAGGCAAGATTATTGGTAGCTTAAAAAAATAGGTCAAAAAATAGAAAAATTGTTGACAACATGATATACCAAATATCTAAATGATACAGATATATTAGGTGATTGGAAGAATGCAATAGTAACATTTATATTTAAGAAAAATAATTAAAAAATATGAAAAATTACAAACCTTTCAGTCTTCTATCAGTTTTACACAAAATCATTGTTAAGATTTATCTAGAATGAACTTTTGATTCCAATTAACCATAAGCTGGATTTAAAAGTAACTTTAGCACACATTGTTTGACATTAAAGGCATTTAATTCTGTAATCCTTTCTGTGATCATTAAAAGTTTGAATCAAGACATATATCTTTTGGTACAGTATCAAAATGTAACAACAGTGATTAGAAGAGTGTATGATAAGATGATTCTATATCTCAAAAACTTTTGGTAGCAGTTTTATAAAAGTAGTTTGTGAATTAAAATGGAAAATTATGGAAGTAAAAAAAAGGTTATTATGTAAGTCATCCAGTTTAGTCACTGGTGTGTTTTTCATTTAGGAAATGCTGCAAGAATTATCAGATGAAATAATAAAAAAGGAGGAATAGTGATAAATAATAATAAAAAAATAAAACAATGTTCAATGGATTTTCTCAAATTATGAAAATAAAGATTAATTATAATGAGTTACAAGAAGTTAACAGCTACAAATACAGTGGTCAGATTATTAATGCAGATGAAAACCTAATGCATCTAATTAATTATAAAATTAAAGTGAATGGAATATTTTGGTAAAAATAATTTAATATTAAAAAGCAATATGTATATGTGTTTTAAAAGAAAAGTTTTTAATAGATATGTTTTATCACTTCTTACTTATGGATCAGAGACTTGGACATTTGACAGAAGAATAATGCAAGGATTTCAGATAATTGAATGAAATATAAAGAAGTGTATGTTAGGAAGAAAAAAAGAGGATCAAAGTAAAAATATATGGCTGAAAAAACAAACATTACTGACATCATTGAAAGAATTAAGAGAAAGAGAGCCAGACTGGAGTTATTGGCAAAATAAGTGATAATAGATGGATAGTTGAAGTTTTAAGTTGAATCTCAAAAGATTATTAAATACATTAAAAGAAGCAACATATGAGACAGTGTCATATAGAGAAGAGAAGCTATACATTAGAGAAATTGGATTAAGCTTGATATATATATATATATATATATATATATATATATATATATATATATATATATATATATATATATATATATATATATATATATATATATATATATATATATATATATTGAATTTATCCATGCAAAAATATGTAATTATTTTTAATATATTTATTAAAGAATAAATTAATTGTTTAAATTCAACCAATTTAATAGTTTTATTAAAGTATTTGCAGTATAATTATCAATTTTTTTTATTTTTTTTTACAATACTCATCAAAAAAGACAGATTATAGCTCAAACGGTTTAATAAAACTATTAAATTAATCGAATTTTCTAAAAAATAATAATTTATTGTTTAGTACAAATAGTTGAAAGGATTAAAAAACTGGGGTGGAGTTGGGCTGTACATATTTCTAGAAGAGATGGTAAGAAATGGAAAATTGAAATATTAAATGGATTCCAAGAGATTGTAAAAGACCCAGAAAGAGACCACATGTGAGATGGATAGATGAAATAACAAAGTGTGTAGTGGTGATGTGGAGAGGAGAGACTAGAGATTGGAGATGGAGAAATCTTCAACCTGAAGTGAATTGATAATGATGATACATTTTATTATAGTATTAGCATAGTAATGTATTTAAAAAAGTATTTGAGAACTATATCATAATTTGATGCTTGATTGTAGTATTAGTATTATATTAGTAAAATAAATGTATGGTCATAAAGGTAACCATATATATATATATATCATTATTATCAACCATTATCAATCCACTGCAGGATGAAGGTCTCTCCAAGTTTAATCCATCTTCTCCGATCTTTAGCTTCTCTTCTCCACATCACCCCTGCACACTTTCTTATTTCATCCATCCATCTCACATGTGGTCTCTTTCTGGGTCTTTTACAATCTCTTGGAATCCAGTTTAAAATTTCAATTGTCCATCTATTATCATCTCTTCTAGCAATATGTCCAGCCCAACTCCACTTCAATCTTTTAATTTTTTCAATGATGTCAGTAACACCTGTTTGTTCTCTTACCCATACATTGCGTTTTCGATCTCTTCTTGTTACTCCCAACATACACCTCTCCATACTTCTTTGAGTGGTCTGAAGTCTCTGTATTGCTCTTCTATTGAGTGTCCAAGTCTCAGATCCATAAGTAAGAACTGGTAAAACACATTTGTTAAAAACCTTCCTTTTCAAACACATAGGCATATTTCCTTTTAGTATCAAGTTATTTCTACCAAAAGCACTCCAACCAATTTTAATTCTATGATTAATTTCCTCCATTATGTTTCCATCTGTATTAATAATCTGACCAAGGTATTTGTAACTGTTAACTTCTTCTAATTCATCATAATCAATCTTTATTTTCATATTTTGAGCAAACCGATTAAACATTACTTTAGTCTTTTTAACATTTATCTTTAGTCCTACTTTCCTACTTTCATCTGATAACTCCTGCAACATTTCCTGCAGCTCTGAAGCATTATTTGCAAAAACAACTACATCATCTGCGAAATCTAAATGACGTAAATAATCTCCATTTACTTTCACTCCTTTAGTTTCCCATTTTAATCCACAAAAAACTTCTTGCAGCACTGCTGTAAAAAGTTTTGGAGATATGGAGTCACCTTGTCTTACACCTTTCTCAATGTTGACTTTCCCAGTATCATTATGTAATCTAATTGTTGCTGTTGCATTTTTATAAATATTCTTTAAAATATGACAATATCCTGGATCTATACCTTGATGATCCAATGCTTTAATCACTGAAGAAATGTGTATAGAATCGAATGCCTTTTCATAATCTACAAATCCAAAACATAATGACAACTCATATTCGTTTGTCCTTTCTATGACTTCTCTCAATACCTGGATATGATCTATTGTATTAAAACCACTTTTAAATCCAGCTTGTTCTCTTGGTTGGTGGAAATCCAAAGTTCTCTGTAGACGAGTTGTAATTATCTTGGTAAAAATTTTATATAAAACTGATAAAAGGCTGATAGGTCTGTAATTTCTAATATCTTCCTTATCACCTTTTTTAAATATTAATATTATTACTGCATTCTTTCAATCTTCCAGTACATCTTTATCATTTAGACATTTGGTATATAACTTTGCTAAAATTGTTTCTATTTCTTCACCTGCTTCTTTTAATATATCAATTATAATTCCATCATTTCCTGGAGCCTTTCCTTTCTTCATACATTTAATTGCATGACTCACTTCTTCATTTAAAATTCTGGGCAATTCTGAAGATGTAATAGATATTGGAGGTACTTGTTCTTTATTACTATATAATTCTTGATAAAAATCTTCTACCAATTTCATGATGTCATCTCTCATTTTAGTAATAATTCCATCTTTTTTCTTATTGCAGATATAAATTTTCTACCAAAACCAAAATGTTGCTTAACATTCTTGAGTCTTTTATTTTCTTCTACAGCTTTCCTTGCTATTTCACAGTTATACTTTCTTATATCATTTTCAACTCTTTTCCGTACCATTTTACAAAATTCGAGATATTCAATTCTTTTTAATACATCATTTTTGTATATCTTCATATTCCTTCTTTTCTTCATAAATTCTCTAGTCTCAGTAGAACTCTTATTAGTCAATTGCTGCTTTTTTCTACCAGCTATCTTTGTTGCAGTTTTTAAAAGTGTATTAGTTATTTTCATATTAATTTCATTCAAATCTGAATCATGTTCAAAATCTACTAATACTTGAAATCGATTTGTAAGTTCTAATTTAAATTCATTAGAATGTGTCTGAAGATTAGGAATATCAATTGTAAATATTGTTTTTCTTAACAATTTTTGTATTTCTAGTTTTACATTAACACACATCTTGCACCTTACTAATCGATGATCACTTCCTGTGTTAAATCTATTAAGAACATTACAATCTTGAAATATGTATTTCCTGTTAGTCAAAATATAATCCAATTCTGCTGTACCTTCATTTGGATGTTTCCATGTCCATATTCTTTTAACATTTTTCTCAAAAAAAGAATTCATAATATAAAGTTTTTCTTTTTCTGCAAACTCCACAAGTCTATGTCCTCTCTCATTTCTATTACCATAACCAAAATTACCTACAGCACTTTCATCTTTCATTTGTTTACCAATTCTAGCATTAAAGTCTCCCATAACAATTTTAAAATGTTGTTTACTCTTATCAAAAGCCTTTTGTACATCCATATAAAAATCTTCTACTACTTCATCACTATGAGAACTTGTTGGGGCATAAACCTGAATTATCTGCATTTGGTATATGCTATTAAGTTGTATAACTAATCTTGCCACTCTGTCTGATACACCATCAATCTCCACAATATTGTTCTTCCACTTTTTATTTATAATAAATCCTACTCCACTTGTATTTCCAATATTTGTGCCTTTATAATAAAATATATGTCCACTTTTTAAATCAATTGTCTCTTCACCTTTTCTTCTAACTTCACAAAGTCCAATAATATCCCATTTAATATAAGAGAGTTCTTCTTCTAATTCTTGCAATCTTCCTTCACTTGAAAGTGATCTGCAGTTGTAAGTACCTAAATAAAAAGTCATCATCAAATGTCAGCCTGGGTCCGCAATCAGGAGATTCTTTTTTTCCAATACATATATACAATTATATATATATATATTCAAAACACTTTTATTATTTAAATTTATTGTTTCATTATTCACAAATATTTAATTTTTTTCATAGCACTCACTTTTTCAATACAAGGATGCTAATCACTTTTTTGTATATGGAAAAATCGATCTTTAGCTATCATCCAAACCACTTTAACATTTCATTGTCTGCTCTCTCTTTTGGTCCAAACAATTTCAACTTTCATCAGATCAAACTTACAGTCTTGCTGTTGTTCATGGTCTACAAAAAAATAGAGGAATATTGAAGCTTTTAATGGCTCTCTTATATAAATATTTCTATTAGACCAACCATATTGCAAGATCATAAGTTGAATCTGATGAAAGCTGAAATTGTTTGTACTGAAAGAGTGGACAGAAAATGAAAAATTAAAGAGATTTGAATAATAGCTAAAGTTGGATTTGCCATGAAGAAAAAGAGACTAGCATATCTCTATCAATATTTTTAAATATTTCTGAATAATGAAATAATAAATTTAAATGAATTTAAATAATAAATAAAACTACCAAGTATACCTACTAATCATGAACACTCAAAAAATGAATGAGCTATGAATATGTGCATCATAGCGAAAGGATGCTAGGCATGAATAAAAATTAGATTACATATACATATTTACCTTTTCTGTATAAATGAGCATACATTTATATTACTAACATTGCACAAAAAAATGATATGTTATATTATAATCACATTTCATCTATATCACAAACACCAGTCGTATGATAGCAGAAGTAATTCAAGGATGTTAAAACTAATATTAGCAACAAACAAATGTAAACATAGGCATTTGTATTTTAACTCTTGAGAATCTTCACTTTAATGTATATAAACAATAAATTATTTACACAACGATTTTTATACCCTTTAACTTAAATTACTCACCTTTGTGTCTATCTATCTGTCTGAGAAATCTTGTAAATCAATTTTTCTCACTTTCCATTTTCTCATCTAGTTAAAACTTTGCTCATACTGTATACTTTATTAATGATAACAATATATTTTTGTAGAGTTTTCAAATAATTTTAGCAAAACAAAAAATAGTATAAAATTAAAAATTTTAATTTTATATGCAATTTAAAACTCGTTGCAGTATTTCTATTAAATGGTGTTAAATTTTCTTCATTTGTAATACAAAACTGGGTGGGGGAGGGGATAAACACTTCCATTTACATAAATTTACTAAAAAGTAAAATATGTTCTAAAAGTACATTTTCTTTAGCTTTTACAATTAAAAACATGGGAAAATTATGTTTAGAAATTGTTGTAAGAAAGTCGATCTATTAATCAAATCATTTGCAAGTAATATCTACTTTCTTTTATCAATTCCACGTGGATTTTAGTTTGCAAATGACTTAATGAATACATTGGCAATTCTACAATTTGTAAACGTGATCACCTCAAGTTTTATTTGTAAAATCTGAAGAAATTTTATTTTTTACTTCATATTTCACTTTTTGCTACATTTATGTGAATAAAAATGTGTCTTTAAATATTTTTTTTTATTTTATTAATATTTCAACTAGAAAACTGATGGAAAAAAATATTTAGTTAAATATTAAAAAACCAATTGTATAAGTTAATATTTTTACATTTGTTTGTTTTTTATATATATTTTTAAATTAATATATTATTATTATTTTTTTTTCTCTCTCTCTCGTTATAGCTCATTCAAATTATTTATTATGAGGTGATAATAATTTTTTATTCATTTCATTTTTTATATACATATATTTTTGAACGCATGTTTTTATATATGTGTATATTTTAATTAATGAACTAATCAACTATTTAAAGTTTTATTTAAAAGTTTTTGTAAAGTTTTAATAAGAAAACAATGTATATATATATATTTTAAAAAAATACATACATGTTTATAAATCTTAGAACCTATTAATTCAATATCTAATCCTAACATAACTTTCCCACAAGACAAATGGTTATATTGGAATACATATGTATTTCTACACACAAACACAAATTATAACTTAAAATCTGCCAATGCTAGACATTAATAATAACAGCTAATATGTAGATTTAAGTATTGGACACTGGAACCCAAGTTTTTTGATTTTCTTTTTAAAATGAACATCTGGTCATTACCAACATTATACTTTATGGGATAAAGAAAAACATACTTAACATTGACACTGTATGGAAGTTGGGGCACAATCAGAAGAGAACCAAAAACATATATTCTTTGAGTGTAGTAGCCTATAATACACTCGATCTTATATTAGAAAAATTTATTAAAAAAAGAACGTCATTATAAGTTCAATTATACAGTTTTCTCCAAATGCCTACTTTTCAGAAATAAGAAGTACAACACAACTGCAAATGGTGGCCTAAATTCACCATCGAGGTTGACAAAGTTGCAGGGATTAGTGGGTCCCCAAATTTGCAGATTCACATCTGCAAGGGATGAAAACTCTCCTACAATGCATAGAGATATGTGATACATCTGACAAACCTTGGTTTTAATAATCTAATAGCCAGGGTGCCATAAACAATTGGAAATCCCATGGAATCTAGTTAGCTACACAGGGATAGACTGGTACAGACAAAAACACAGGACTGAAAAGGACCAGGCCCTTTGTGTGGGCAAAACATGCAATGGGACAACCATGAATTCTTAATTTCAAGCAATTTATGTACCGTAATTCATGTAGTTTTCAAAATAAATTTATTTCCTTAAAAAAAAAAAAGAAGTACTACATTTATACTATATGCATTATGGTGCACAGGATGAACATATCTTTACTAAAAATGCAATAAATTTTACCACTTTCAAAAACAAATTATAGACACTAAAACGAAGAGATAAAGAAATGACCTCATTAAACATTTTCGCAGCCACTTGATCACTTGTCAATCAGTGTACTAACCTCCAATCAGATGCATTTTCTATTTCTTATTTTATTGTAAATCATTTTAATAATAGAATAATTCACTGAATGCTAGCGAATATACTTATTGTGGTTGGCTTTGATTAGTTTCATATTTTTTTCTTTTAAACTGAAATATCTGTGTACATATATACATATTTTTTCTTTAAACAGAAATATCTGTAGATATATATTTCCTTGAATAAAATTCTTTCTAAAACTATTGTAATAGATTAAAAGTTAATGAGCTAAACTCTCTAAAAAGATTAGTTATCTATAGGAACTATTTGCTTCATCAGGTATGAAAATAATGTTTAATTTCCACTTATTGATCAAATTCATTCAGATGAATATCATAATGAAAACAGTCCTTTGATCAAAATTTTAAAATAACTGTGTATACATGCACACACACACACATCTATCTACACACACATCTATCTATCTATCTATCTATCTATCTATCTATCTATCTATCTATCTATCTATCTATCTATCTATCTATCTATCTATCTATCTATCTATCTATCTATCTATCTATCTATCTATCTATCTATCTATCTATCTATCTATCTATCTATCTATCTATCTATCTATCTATCTATCTATCTATCTATCTATCTATCTATCTATCTATCTATCTATCTATCTATCTATCTATCTATCTATCTATCTATCTATCTATCTATCTATCTATCTATCTATCTATCTATCTATCTATCTATCTATCTATCTATCTATCTATCTATCTATCTATCTATCTATCTATCTATCTATCTATCTATCTATCTATCTATCTATCACACACATATATATATATATATATATGGGTGATGGTAAAAGACATCTTCCCCAAAATATAATATTTAGTTCAAATAATGAAACTTAATAAAAAGTATTTGGATTATATTTAAGATATAAGTTAAAATAAGATATTATTAAAAAATGTATAAGTAAGTAATTTTATGTATCATTCGAGAGCATGAGATTCTGAGAGCTTTGAGAGATTAATCCAGTTAATCCCTTAGAGGAATTAAATGTATCATTACTAAGTTCAATCAGTATTAAAATAAGTAAAAATAAATATTAGTAATACTCAAAATAAATAACCATTCATTATCATGAATGATCAACAATAAAATATATCATCTTGTGACTGGATTTGAAATATAAATTAACCGTCAATCTGGTGACTGGATCTGAAATGGGTGTACTGTAGATCAGGCCAACAATTTAGCCTTTGCCAGCTTGGGCAATTATTTAAACATTAATTTGGATGTGCTAACTTAAGTGCTCATTCATTAGAAGACATAACCATAGAAGCAATAATGCTTAGATATTAAAACATGCTAATCATCATCAGTGCTCTAATCCTTAATACTCTTAATGTACTGGCCAACTATAAACTTAGATCTCTAAAGAATATAATATTATGCACTAACCAGGACATATCAATCACACTGGATGCCCCTTAAACATTAAATACATGCCCCTTTATATAATCAGTCTGTTACCATGACCAAAATGTAATGATGCAATACAATTTTAACAATTAAATACAAGTTTATTAATGACAAAAAATGACGTTAAGGTCTATAAAATCTGGATATACACATATCAATTAAGCCTTCTAATTTTGACTAGTATACATAGATGAAACTATCATATTTGTGATTTACAAAATTACTACAAAATTCAATAGTGTTACATTACACCACCCTCCATTTGAGAGTAAAATGCATCATTTTTGACCATTTTATCTATGATAACTTTAATTATTAAATCTAAAATATTGACTTTTTTTTTTCTCTCTAAGTTTACTTTTCTTTATCTAAACTATACATGCCAAGGGCAGTCTGTTTTGACTACACTTTTTTTCCTTCTATGCTGATGACATTGCTTTCAATGATCCTGTACTGGATAATGACCTCCAGGACAGCACTTTTTTGTGATACAGGGATTTTAAATGACATGGATGCAGAGTTGCTGGCTTACATCAACTTACTCATATTGGAAACAAAGCTCCATTCACC
This sequence comes from Epiperipatus broadwayi, assembly GCA_028023455.1. Taxonomy (NCBI): domain Eukaryota; kingdom Metazoa; phylum Onychophora; class Udeonychophora; order Euonychophora; family Peripatidae; genus Epiperipatus; species Epiperipatus broadwayi. The sequence goes on along the minus strand of JAQFVV010006229.1, from coordinate 6,835,147 downwards.
GGGTTTCTACCGGACATAGAGACAAACATTAAACAAAATAATTATAAACAATTTTAATGTTTATTAAATCTAAAATAAATATTAGTCAAACAAAGCATGAAAGTTTGATCTAAATTTCTCTAGTGGGTTTATCAGAGATTGTATGAGAAAAAGGTAACATTAAACACCCTGGGAGATCTGTTCATTTTCTCACCTAAGAATTAAAAAGGATTTATAATGGCTTTTCCTGCTAGTGATTTATAAAAACAAATTCCAGTTTTCTTTAATTAGAGATTAAAAACAAAGCAGTCTTGTACAGAACACAATGACTCAGTGCAGAGTGATCTTTTTCTATAACCCACCAAAGCCTTGTGATATTATAGGAGTGTCATTTTCTCACAAACACTCATAAATTGTCACATTGAAGACCATCAAGGTCAATTCTAGGAAGAGAAAAGTTTGTGGTATTATGTAATCTGAAATCTAGGAAAAGCAAAATCTCTACTGACTAAAAAAAAAAAAACAGAACAATACACTCGATAAATTGCTAGCCAAAGGATGTATGGTCTGCAAGAAAGGCAAACCAAAATTGTCTAAATTTATTACAATGAAAGAATAAGGGACAGGTGAGTTAAAAGAAAACTAATAATATCTGCCCAAGCTTTTAACAATAATTAATGACATCAGAAAAAAACAGTAAGTATAAAATATAAACTCACAGTACATTCTCAGATAAATAAATTTAAAAGATGAAATCATAAAATTATAACTCCAATACATAAAAAATATTTTAAAGTAATGAATGATATTTAAATGAGTGTGCTATCTTATTATAGAGACAGATTTTTATTTAGATGAGACTTTAACATATATATTTAAACAAAAGATTTAAGTCCTGATTATAATATGAAAATGTTCATTTACTTTGAGGCATAATATTCTTACCCAGTGTATTTTTTCCAATGGGACTTGAAAAGTTCAAGTTTATATATGGTTTCTTATGAAGGATTTGATCTTCATTTATCTGTTTGGGAATCTGAAGGCAATTGTTGGAATCAGTTCTGGACCAAGCTTTTACGTCATGTTCTTGAAGGCACAATTATGGAGCTCCAGAATTCATTTTTTGGGTTTATTTACCATTGCAAATTATTATTAAAGTTTTTTTATGGTATCTATTTTCTGCATTCTGAATGTATGGGCAATTTCCAATAATTTAATGTATTTACTTCTTCTATTAGTGATTAGCTAAGCAAGTCTTCTTTACCACAGCAAGTAGTAAATACTACTAGCAGCTTGGAGAAATCCAGCTTTGGCAATTTACATTGAACAAATAGCAAATATAAAAGTTATATCAGCAAACCAAATAAGGATCATTATGAGAACCTAAATAAGAATAAGAAGCAGAATAATAATCCAGTCAAACATCCCATGGTATTTATGTGAATTTTTGTCTCCTGCCTAATCTTTAATTAAAAGTTTTGACCAGGGTAAATCTCTGATCTCCCACTTAATCTTACTTTTAAAAAAAAAAAAATCCAACCTGAGTTCTTATCTATTTTTTAAACATTAATTAAATTTAAGTAAATCAGAAAATAAGTCTCAGCTTTTAAAATAGATTACAATCAACAAAATGAAAAGAAACTTGATCACAATCAAAATATTTTTAAATTAAAATACTTTTACAAAATATATTAAAACTTTGCTTGTTTTTAATTACTGTAATAAAAAAAGTGTCAAAAGAAAATTATTTTAAACTAAAATATATTAAAAAAGTAAAATCACAAAATTTCGAACTATAAATGAGTATGTGTGTTTTTGCACATACTCTTAAAACACAAAAAGAAATTATAAAATACAAGGATTTATAGCAATATTTTCTTTTATATTTTAAAATATTGGACTTTTAAAGCAGAGAAATCTCTGATTCAATATATAAAAGACATTTTGCAGTTCATCCAGATAAAATTTTAATTAGATACTCCAACATTAGACTATCTAATTAAAATCTTACATAGATGAACCCACAAAATATATTTTTTATATCTTTAACCCATGAAAACATTTGTATGAACTATATATATATTTATCACCCATAGAAATGTTTGGTTTAATATTTATAGTGCTACTATACATATAAGTACCTATTTATTTTTAATACTAAAAATATGATGAATCCCATTGTTGCAGTAATTAGCATATAGAAATCTCAATGTATTGAATCTATTTAGAGTACTTTCAATCAAAAAAAAACATTTATCAGTTAAGATTTAAGTTACATCTTTTGTGTTTATATATCAGCTGTCATCAATATATCAAGGAAAGGAATATTATATTTCTGAAATCATGTGACTTTTTTACTGATATGTTTCGAAAAATAAATATATATTTTATTTATTTTTAAACTTTTATTTCTCACTGCAAGCTATTATGAATATATTTAATTATTAAAGAAAAATTGGTATGCCAAAATATAAATATATGGTATAAAAGACAATGTTTTTTATTACTAATTTTATTATTCGTTTTAATTATTTTTTTATTTTTCAGCAGTCATTCTTTCACAATTAAGATAAAGATATTGTTTTTTTTATAGATATAATAAACATCTCCATACTTCCCATTCTTTTTAAATACATATAAATAAAGATATAATAAAAGACATTGTTTTTTTTTCTATTTTAATTCTTATTTCAGACTATAGCTTAGTATTGTTTTCAGTTGTAAAAATTTAAATATTACTTTTTTAAATAAATAAAAAAATAATAGAATATAATGGATTAAAATACAGGTTTCTATTAGCAACAAAGAAAAAAAACTTGTTTAATAAAAGGCTAGTTTGATTTGATGTCATATAAATACTAATTGTATTAATTTCTCTGTAAAAATTATTAAACTGAGATAAATTTGTAATTATATAACATTACATATTTAAAAATAAATAAATATTAATGTACAATCAAAACAATAAACAACTTAAGAAATTAGACTGTAGATTTATTAATAATCTAATAAAATATAATGCTGGGCATGCACATTAATGATTTTTAGTTTATTTACTTTTTAATTTTTAACAAAAAAAATGATGACATTTATGGAATAAAGTTAGGACTCATTATTATGATCATTTTCAACCATTATTGAGCCACAGAAGGTTTAAGATCTTATCCAAGCTCAATCCATCTTCTCTGGTCTCTAGCATCTTTTTACCGCATCCCACCATCACACTTCCTTATTTCATCCATTCATTTCACATGCAGTCACTTTTCAGGTCTTTAAATCACATAGAATCCAGTTTCAGATTTCTACTACTTATCTATTATCATTTCTTCTAGCAAAATGTCCAACCCACCTCCACTTTATCTCTTAATTCTTTTAAAGATGTCAGTATATGAAATGTAATAAATTTGCGAAAGTCACTTTTGGCATCATTTTTTTTTTTGTCATTAAACAACATTGCCATTTAGTGTAAATGCAAATTCATGATCAATTCTGATAAATAATTAAATTGAAAAATAAAATTTTAAGCATTTCTAAGACAATTTTCTTTGTTAGAACTTATGATTTTAATAAAGCTTCTTTAAAACAAAAATATTTGAAAAGAAAGTTTTTTCATTAAATACATTATCAAAATTTTTTGATTGCAATGTTGAAATTTATTTTTAATATTAATTTCAACATTTGAATTTATGTTTTTAATGAAATTTAACTAAAACATAAAGATTGGATGATGAGTAAGTAATTTTCTTGCTACAGGTTAATAAATATATATCATTTGAAATTATAATCCAGCAATGTTATTTTTAATAAATATCCAAAAGTGAAAATAATATCATGTCTCAAATTTTAGACTTTATACATTTCAACATGTGAAAAAATATAAAATTTAAATTTATAATTTATCCATCTTTAAAAGCTATAAACAACCTAAAAAATAACTAAAATGATCTAAATTCACTGTTTTCTTGATGTTACTTAGCAATTTTAAATTTTTGTCTGCACAATTAAAATTCAGAATACGATCATGGTAAAACTTTTCTCTATTCCACTATCATCATATTCTTTTCCATTTCTATTTCACAGAAAAATAATATAATTTCTTGATTAACTTTCAAAATAACAACTTAGATCAAACTAAAATAATATAAAATATATTTCTTTCTCTGTATATTTTTTAAGCATACAAAGGTTATGGGAACTGGGATTTGAGTAGACCAAGTAAAATAATTTCAATAGACTTAGAATTTTTTTACCCAGATATAGGCAACTCAGATAACCACCCAGTATTGGACATTAAATAGGAATCTAGATAATCATAGAAAAGAAAACAAGAATAAAAAATCATCACTCTGAAATCAACAAGCTTAATGAGTATTGATTTCTTTATCCCTGTTGTTTTATAAGACCTGTTGAAAACACCCTTATTCCTACAGTCATCTGTATATTAAAAAGATTATTGTATCATTTTAATCCATATAGCATATACATTGCAATTTTGATTAACTGATTCAAAATTTTTGATATCGACCAATGACTGTATATATTTCAGATTAGTAATTATTGATTATTAATGATTTAATTTTTGTGCAAATTTATAAATGCTTTTTTTTGTTAGATATTTTAAGGTCATTATTATTTTGGTTGATGAAGCAAATAAAAGCGTTGATTGCAGAAGTAAATTATTTTTTCTTTCTAATAAAATTATAAAATTTCTTTTATCATATTTCTCAAGAGTCACTTAAAAGAATAAAATATAACTAATGAAATTTTCTTTTCATTATATATAATATTTACCTAAATTTGATTTCTATTATCTTTTAATATATTTTTATTATTTACTTTTTTTGCATATGACTATGCATATAGTATAACAAAAATATTAAAAATCAAACTTTGTTTAAATAACAAATATTAAAATACTTAAATTATGATAAATATTGAAACAGTTATTTTATTCAATTAATATCATATATCATTTATTTAATTAACATTATCATTTTCTCTATCATCATTTTAATTATTATTAAGCCATTTCAGTATAAATAAATTCAAGTTTTTTCCGATTCTTCTCATATCACATCATTTGAGAAAACTTCATCTTATTCATTTATTTTAAAACTGGCAAACCTCTCAATACAGTATTGCCACTCAGTGCAAGCCAGAGTAATTAATGGATGCCAGAAGGCTTATGCATAAAATCCTATCTAATGCCTACTCATCCAATATCACCAGACTAGTTTCTGGTTTGTGGAGCTTGTCAGTGAGGAGCCTTGGATCTTAGAGCACTGTACCTAGATCTTAGGATCTAATGCAATCCTCCATAAGCCACCTTTTATCTCTACTTACCTACAAAAGTATGAATCTTAAATTGAAAACACAATAATATTTTCCAATCCAAGCTCATTAGCTTATATACTCATATAGGTCAGAACTCAGTTTAGTACCTAAACATTTTGGTGTCATTGGTTCTTTAATATCCATAGCCATCACTATCCTATTATGCAGGATTGGTTTTAAGCCAAATAGACATCACATGATCACCAAGATCTAGATGCAGTGCTCTCAGATCAAAGGCTCCTCACTGATGAAGTCCACAAGCCAAAAACTTGTCCGGGGATATTGGATGAGTAGACACTAGATGGGTATTTTATGTACAAGCCTTCTGGCATCCATTGATTACTCTGACTCAACCAATAAACATCACATAATCACTTAGATCTAGGTGCAGTGCTCTCAGATCCAAGGCTCCTCACTGATGAAGGCCAAATGCCAAAAACTAGTCCAGGAATATTGGATGAGTAGACACTAGATGGGGATTTTATGCACAAGCCTTCTGACATCCATTGATTACTTTGACTTGCACTGAGTGGCAATACTGTATGGAGAGTTTTGCTTGTTTTAATAACAGTTATAAGTAAGCATAAGAAATTATGTGATATTAATTTATCTTATAGGACGTTATTTTATAAATATATAATTTGCAATTTCTTGCAATCCAATTTTCATCTTTTTCTATTTCTTCTAATAAAACCCAAATCTAATTTAAGTCTTTAATTCATTCAATGTTCTAAGTGAATGAGTGCACTGAATTTTAAAGCATAAGGTCCTTAGATTGATGCTTCTTTTGACATTTTTATGTCTTTAATAACTTCTTATGAACTTTTGAGCATTAAAACTATTTAATTATTTATTTGTTTATTTTATTCATTTTTTCAATGAAGCTGATAATACCTGTACATTTTTTATTTACATATTTAATTTTTGAGCTTTTTTCTTACTTCTAACATAAATTTCTTCATATTTTATTGTTTATCCAAATTTTTTTTATTGTTCTTCTGTTCAAAAAAACACTTGTAAAACACATTAAAAATTTATTTTTTAGCAAATCAACTTTTTCTTAATATTAAGTTATAACTATTAGAATCTTTCAACCCAAATTAAATTCTATATTAACTTATTCATTATATTTCTATTTCTATTTACAATTTAATCAAACTTTATGTAGATGGAAACTTATTCTAATTTATTAATATCAATCACTATTTTTTTGATAAGAAATTTAACAATATTTTAGATTTTGCAGCATTTATATTTTGATTTTTTTTCTGTTTTTATATGATAATTCTTGCAACGTTTTTTTAAAGCTCTAAAGCATTACTTGAGAAAATAATCACATTATCTGTAAAATCTAGGTGAACTAAAGTAATCTTCTGTTTTTATTCCTTCCGTTTTTCTTATAAATGTTAATCTTCTTAAATCCCAGATAGTCTAAACATTGTTTTTGCATTTTGATACTTATTCTTTAAAAAATTGTTGTTTTGATGTTCAAAATTTTGATTACTACTAAAATACTTAATGAAATAATTGTTTATTTTATATTTCAAAAATACAAATGAAAATAACAAGCAGTACTTAATTATTCTTTCAATAACTTTAGTAAAATTTAAATATGATGTTCAGCTTGCATTTTTATTTATTTTTGGTTGCCTTTGGTGAAGTGTAATAAGAACTTGTATATATTACAAATATTTCCATCAAATTATTAATATAAAAACAAAGTGGTGGATGAAATTAATTACATAGTTAAACTTAGAGGACTTTTGATAGAAATAACAGTATTAAAACAAAATATGCCTATATGATTGAAAATAAATATTTTGTAATATTTTACTAGCTTTAGTATATTCTCTTATTCTTTGCTTTCACTTTCTTTGCATATCTTCATTAAAGCAGAGGAGTATGGATAAAGGTACTCTGATGAAGACTGCTGGACAGTCGAAACTGTAAGAAAAATAAAGGAATTTTTTGAGAAAATTTGTTTGCAATGAAGTTTATATGTAAGAAGTATTATAAGCAATATATATTTACTAGCTTTACTTATATATCTGAGACTTGGATACTTAACAGAGAAATACATATATTTAAAACTATTCAATACAATAAAGAGACATTTATATTATGAATAACAAAAAGAGATGAAAGTCAAAATATATGGATGAGAGAATAAACTCCTATCACTGACATCATTGAAAAGATTAAGTGACTGAAATGGAACTGAGCTCTATATTATTAAAAGAGAAGATAATATATGGACAGTTGAAGTTTTATGTTGAATTCCAAGAGATTATAAAATATATGGAAAGAGACCATATATTAGATGGATGAATGAAATAAGGAAGTTCTCAGATGTGATATGGAGAAGAGAATGTATAGATCAGAGAAACATCATTAATCTTGGAGAGATCTTTATTCAGTAATGAATCAGTAATGGTTTAAAAGGATGAGAATAATGAAAGCATATAGAAGACATACTATATGTGGAATTTTTAATATCTTCTCTTTTATCTTTCATAATTATCAATATCCCTAGAGCATTTTTTCCAGTTATGTGATATGTGTTAGTTATTATTAAAAACATTTAGAGTATAGACTTACCAACAATTTATTTTTTCACCTGTATTCTTAAAGATATTAATAATAATTTTATTATATCTTGGAACTTTTATTTTCCTTAGATCTTATCATATGTTTCAACTTTTTATTTAAAATACTTGGTAGCTCAAAATATGTTTTAATTATAAAATATTCTGTCTCTGTTTTTTATTATTGAGTAGTCTTTATAGAAAAGTACATCCACTTTTGCTTTTTTTATTGCTAAAATAATATTTTTTTTCTAATATCAAAATGGTATTTTATATATTTGTACTTTTATCTTTTATATATTGTCATTTTACACTATACTTCCTTATATTATCATAACTATTTCTTCGTACTATTTTACAGAATTCCAGATATTCAATTTTTTTTAATGGGGCACTTAAAAGGTTTTCATATATCTTATTTTTATATATTGCATTAAATGATTTAATCATTTGTTAATTAAATGCTTTTTTTAACCAATTATAAATATTTTAGTAAAGTATATATTCTTTTCTTATTGAATTTGTTCAAATTTGAGCTATAGTTCAAGTCTACCTATATATTTCAAATGATATACATTTTCAAAATAAAATATTAAAATATTTATAAAGATTAAAGATGTCAACTATTAATACTGTATTTCTTAATAACATTTGTCTATGCATTAAGAAATGTAATATAAATTTCAAGAAAGATAGTTTTGAATTCCACTAGTTGTAAATTCAAAGAGGATATTGACATTCTAAATACATCTAATCCTTGAAAATTGGTTTACATCAAAACACATAATTGCATAGTCTAATTTATAATAAAATTTATGAAATTCTATTTTTCATTTGATAGAATCAATATATATATATATATATATATATATATATATATATATATATATATATATATATATATATATATATATATATATATATATATATATATATATATATATATATATATATATAATGGGATTCCAAGAGATTGTAAAATACCTAGAAATAAATCACAATTGAGATGGATGGATGAAATAAGAAAGAGTGCTGGGGTGATGTGGAGAAGAGAGGCTATATTATAGATCAGAGAAGGTAAAGTGCAACCAGCTGTGGATTGCTCATTATCAACCATTGTTGAAAATGATGATGATATTTATAAAATCTTAAGCTAATTTCCTTCTAATAACTGCCAAATTTAGAACATATTATAGAGCAAGCATTAATATTTCTGTTATATGTAAGCACTAAAAAAATATAAATATAAGCATAACAAAAATATTGGGGTCATATCCATGTTTATTATTATCAATAATCAGAGCTATCATGTACACTAAATGTACTGGCTATCAATAAACAAATCATTATCATCATAAAACATATAAAGTGTGTGAACTTTATAATCATTATTTTTATCTAAATAATTCTAAAGAGAATTATATAAATGTCTACAAAACACACATATATATATATACATTTATATATTTAATATATATATATAGATTTAATCCAGGCTATTTTGGAGATTGTACTAATCCTGATATCTCTGACCAAAAACAAAATACATATTGTCAATCTATTCTAACATTAAATGACTTCACTGATATAATTTAAAATAATGAATGGTAATATAAAATAAAGCTGTGATAAATGTTTTACATTACAATTTTATTGTTCTAATTTTGCTTATTGACAAATATTAGAAAACATTTTCATAGCTTCAAAAACATAACAATAAATTTTAAACTGTAGATTATAAAAATATATAAATTGTAATCAGTATTAAATAATCACAGACATTCATATTTACATATGTGTAAGCCTAAAAATAACAAAATATTTCAATCATTAATAAAACAATAAATATTATTTTATTTTAACCAAACATAAATAGTTAAATGTCAAATGTATCTACAATATGTTCACATACACACAAGTATACTGGTATAAAATATTTCAATTACTAATTAATTTAATTTAAAATTATTTTGAACAATACCTAATTTATTTAAAATATAGATTTGTATCTGTTGATAAAAACACATTTAGCAATTCCATTGTATTTGTCTAACATTAAAAAAAAAAAGATATTTATAAATAACAAAGTAAGAAAAACATACCTAGAATTTACTAATTGGTCACATTTTCTTTTTAGCTGGCTAGATTATTCAGCTTTTTAAAAATTAAAGTAGAGCTTAATTTTATATCTTTATTTTTTGGGTCTATAAACAATAATGGATTTTAGTTAACTGCACAATTATTTTTTTTGGATTGTGAAATTTTCTATTGTTGCACCTGGTGAAGGTTTTTAAAAACATTCAACATTTCACTTCTGAACAAAATCTTTATATTTATATTAAATGCTTAAACAAGTGGATTTTACCTCTTCTAAATTTAATTTTATATATGAATAATATTTTAAAAATTGTGTTTTAATTTTTTATAAATATTTAAAAATTGACTTGTAAATAAGAACAAAAAATATAAATGTCACCAATGATATTAGTGCAAACACACTTTTAGAAAATTAACATTTTTTTTTTACTTTTATGTGAATGAATAAATATGGATTTCTGATAAATGTATCAAATTCTGCTTTAAAATTTGATATTTGTTTTATAATTATTGAAAAAATTTGAATACCATAAAAATTTGAACTGATCATGATGTTACATGTTGAGTTCCACATAAAGCATGGTCAAGAAGGAAGATGTGTCCATAAAAATATTTCTTTTGACAACAATAGAATAAAGATTATTGATATTTGTCAACTGACCATATTAGATTGATCTTTTCAGATTTTTTTTAAATTAAAAAAAATACAAAAGAAATATGACAGACTCTACATTAATAAGAAAAATTGTCATGCTAATACAAATTACAATAACAATAATACAGTGATATAAAGCAGTGTAACTATTATACATTTCTGAAGGAAACACCAAATGATTCTCAATAAATATGAAAGAGAATTAATGTTTTAAAGAATATGCCTATATATATATATATGTCAACAGATGGCATTCTACCAAAAACACCAACAAGCGTATGTTTACATAAATGTCAGAAAATGCATTCACTATCTCTAACTTTAATTCCACTTTCAGATCATGATTTCAAGCTATTTTCTATCATCAGTGAAAGACAGGAATTTTAGAAACTAGATCTAAACACAAACTCTGAGCATTTATGAAACAGTTTCTATTCAGCTTGCAAGCGTGAATCTTTTAGACACGTAATGTTTTCAAACTCAGCATAGTAAGCCAGATAGCTATATGGGTCTGATCTAGTTCAGCATCACCACATAGTAGAAGCCTCTGCAATATATATCATTGCTAGAAAGACCTCAAAGGTACATTTATGAAAAACAAAAAACAAGTTAAAAACTTGCTAACGCTTGTATTTATGTTAACAGATGGCGTTCTACCAAAAACACCATCAAGTTTATGTTTACATAAACATCAGAGCATGCATTCACTATCTCTAACTCCACTTTCAGATCATGATTTCAAGCTATTTGCTATAATCAGTGAAAGACAGGAATTTTAGAAACTAGATCTAAACACAAACTCTGAGCATTTTGAAGCAGTTTCTAATCAGCTTGCAAGCATGAATCTTTTAGACACATAATGTCTTCAAACTCAGCATAGCAAGCCAGATAGCTATATGGGTCTGATCTCAGTTCAGCATCACCACATAGTAGAAGCCTCTGCTGAGTTTGAAGACATTACGTGTCTAAAAGATTCACACTTGCAAGCTGAATAGAAACTGTTTCATAAACGCTCAGAGTTTGTGTTTAGATCTAGTTTCTAAAATTCCTGTCTTTCACTGATGATAGCAAATAGCTTGAAATCATGATCTGAAAGTGGAATTAAAGTTAGAGATAGTGAATGCATGCTCTGACATTTATGTAAACATATGCTTGATGGTGTTTTTGGTAGAACACCATCTGTTGACATAAATACAAGTGTTAGCAAGTTTTTAACTTGTTTTTTGTTTTTCATAAATGTACCTTTGAGGTCTTTCTAGCAATGATATATATTGCAGAGGCTTCTACTATGTGGTGATGCTGAACTGAGATCAGACCCATATAGCTATCTGGCTTGCTATGCTGAGTTTGAAGACATTACATGTCTAAAAGATTCACGCTTGCAAGCTGAATAGAAACTGTTTCATAAATGCTCAGAGTTTGTGTTTAGATCTAGTTTCTAAAATTCCTGTCTTTCACTGATGATAGCAAATAGCTTGAAATCATGATCTGAAAGTGGAATTAAAGTTAGAGATAGTGAATGCATGCTCTGACGTTTATGTAAACATACGCTTGATGGTGTTTTTGGTAGAACGCCATCTGTTGACATAAATACAAGCATTAGCAAGTTTTTAACTTGTTTTTTGTTTTTCATAAATGTACCTTTGAGGTCTTTCTAGCAATGATATATATTGCAGAGGCTTCTACTATGTGGTGATGCTGAACTCAGATCAGACCCATATCGCTATCTGGCTTGCTATGCTGAGTTTGAAGACATTACATGTCTAAAAGACTCACGCTTGCAAGCTGAATAGAAACTGTTTCATAAATGCTCAGAGTTTGTGTTTAGATCTAGTTTCTAAAATTCCTGTCTTTCACTGATGATAGCAAATGGCTTGAAATCATGATCTGAAAGTGGAATTAAAGTTAGAGATAGTGAATGCATGCTCTGACGTTTATGTAAACATACGCTTGATGGTGTTTTTGATAGAACGCCATCTGTTGACATAAATACACGTGTTAGCAAGTTTTTAACTTGTTTTTTGTTTTTCATAAATGTACCTTTGAGGTCTTTCTAGCAATGATATACATTGCAGAGGCTTCTACTATGTGGTGATGCTGAACTGAGATCAGACCCATATAGCTATCTGACTTGCTATGCTGGGTTTGAAGACATTACATGTGTAAAAGATTCATGCTTGCAAGCTGAATGGAAACTGTTTTATAAACGCTCAGAGTTTGTGTTTAGATCTAGTTTTTAAAATTCCTGTCTTTCACTGATGATAGCAAATAGCTTGAAATCATGATCTGAAAAAGGAATTAAAGTTAGAGATAGTGAATGCATGCTCTGACGTTTATGTAAACATACGCTTGACGGTGTTTTTGGTAGAACACCATCTGTTGACATAAATACAAGCATTAGCAAGTTTTTAACTTGTTTTTTGTTTTATATATATATATATAACTAATTAATCAATTTCTTCCATCTCTACATCATATATTTGTAAAAAAATCTCATACATGAACATATTACTTATAGATTTTTTTGGGGTCTACTCCCATGCATATATAATATAGCTTATGAATAAAATATAATGCTGGAGATTCAAGATTAGGCTAAATTTTATACAGATTGGCATATATTATATCATGTATAGTAGATTGATAAGAAAAATATTAATGGTTCTTAACTTAGTTCAGTTTCTATAATTTAATGACTTCAGCAAAGAAAGTGCTATACTTCCAAAATATTGGGATATGAATTGTTCTCTCTATTTCTCTGGGAGTTCAAACTTATCAAAGATGGAGACTATAAAGCACTAACCCTCTCAACTCTATTCAATAATAATCAGTTAATATGAATGCTTTTTTATAGTTGGTACAAATGTACTAAAAATAAGTCTTTTCCTTTTTAATTAATAAGATCAAAATAATAACTAAATTACCCTTGTTCTGATTTAATAATTTATCGTTATCAAAATCAAAAATATTTAATTGTAAAAGCTATTTCTTAAATCTTTTGAGTAAAGACAGATAATGTGTATTATGAAGGTAAATATTCTTGTTTTAGATAATAAGATTTTTCTTCATTATATTAAAATTTGTGAATTTTGTCAAAATCAGAAATAATCTTCTATTTTTCTTTCTAAATAATTTGCAGTACTTTAAAAATATCAAATATTATTTAACTAATATTTCAGTTATTCCAGACTTTATTTAAAATAATTAAATAATAAGTTTTGCTGGAATTCATTTTTCCTTTTATACATTTACATACATGTATATTGTCTATATTAAACTTAATGTAATTATAAGGGACTTGAAAGACTTTCAAACTCTGCACATCTATCCAACTCATCTTATAAAGCTGTTACATGTGAAAAAAGATAAATGATCTCCAATATATTGTAGCGTTTACCGTTTTACTAGACATATATCGTTTAAAAATATTATTTCAATCATAATTATATATATATTATGTGGAATCAGCACTCATCTGTTGGCCAAGATCATTCTCTCCTACACATATATACAATCACTGTTCAGTTTATATTAAGATAGAAAATCTTCAAACATTTAATGGGCAAGCTTCAATCTTCTCCACTCTTTTTTTTAGCCATCCATATCATTAAAAATCTGAGAATAAAATATTCAAATGTATTGATGATTACAATATTATTATCATACTCATGTTGACCATAAATGAATCTGGCCTCTCACACATAGGATCTTAATATGCCATTTAATTACATATGAGGGATCAGATTGACTTAGTATCAAAATGGGTATGACAGTAATATTGGCTTTATCAATGGCTTTGAGCATTTCATCCTAGATTTTCAATAATATGGATTGCTGAAAAGTTGGAGAGTGGAGAAGATTAAAGCTTGTTTATTAATGGTTTGAAGATTTTCTACCTTAATATAAAACTAAACAGTGACTGCATATAGAGGTGATCTGGACCAACTGATGAGTGCGGGTTCAGCATTATATATGTATATTGGAGAACATTTATTGTTTTCATATGTATGTGGTATAATATGAATTGGATAAAGATGAGAAGTTTGAAAGTCTGAGTTTAAGTCCTTTATAATTATATTGTTTAGTATAGATAATATACATGTATTTAAATACTACATATTTAGTCTATATTTTGCCCATTTCTCTTCTGTATAAATAAATTAACATATTAAGATCCTATGTGTGAGGAGGTGGGTTGACTTATGGTCAACATGGGTATGACAATAATGTTGGCATTATCAAGGGCTTTGAGCATTTCATTCCTGGGTTTTCAAGGATATGGATGTTTGAAGAGTTGAAAAGTGGAAAAAAATGTGTGTCCATTAAAGTTTGAAGATTTGATATCTTAATATAAATTGAACAATGATTTTATATATGTGTAGGAAAGGGTGTTCTGGACCAACTAATGAAATATGTATATTGGAGATCATTTATCTATTTTTCATATTATGTGGTCATGTGTATCAGTTATACGATATGGATTGGATAGATGTGGGGAATTTGAAAGTCTGATTTCAAGTCCCTTATAACACATACACACATATATATATATATAAATAACTATAACCATTAAATGTCTGTATTTTAAATCATATAATAATAATTCAAACAAATTTATTTAACACAGTATTCAAAATTAAATAATATATTCTTTACCAGAAATACTTTCAATTGTTTCACTGACAATCTTTATCAACTGTTAATGAATAGACAATCAGCTAATATAAAAACAACAGAATTGTGGGAAATTTGAATGGATTGAATTATGGGTAATACAAGTTTTTACTTTCTCTACATTTGTATTAACAGTTGATAAAGATTGTCAGTGAAAAAATTGAAAGTACTTCTGGTAAAGAATATATTATTTAATTTTGAATACTGTGTTGAATAAATTTGTTTGAATTATTATATATATATATATATATATATAATAATTCAAACATATATGTATTTATATATGTATATATATATATATATATATATATATATATATAATATTTAAATACATGTATATTTTCTATATTAAACTTAAAGTAATTATAAGGGATAATTACAATATAAAAAATATACCATTTATATAAAATATTTATGATTATTTAACATTAGCAATATTTTATATAAGAACTTAAATGTCACAGACTTGAGTGCATTTTAAATTACAATTTACACTTGTTGGAGAAATTACAAAATGTTTTTTACTTCACTGATAACTTCTCTAGAGGAAAATATATTATTAGAAAGAGAGTCAAAATAGGAATATATTTTCTAATGTAGTGAGATATATGTTGAAAGCTTTTGAAATTATGAACTATTTTGTAGCAGTTATAAAAATAAGTTTAGCATATATGATATATAAATATGTCATACAAATAAAAATAAATTAAGATGTAATGTTAAGTTAAATATTCATTATTTTTAACAGCTTAAATTATATTAATTTCTAAAGAAATTATAGAAAAATGGTTGATTCTTAAAATCATGAAGATAAGTAGCTCAAATTTTATATTTCAATAATCTCACAATTATAGTTATCAATAATTAAAAAAAAAATACAAAAAGGTAATTTATTTTCCATTTTATATGTTAATTTTTGAGTTCACAGCATATATTCAGTATGTATAGACATGGATATATTATATAGAGAGTTCACAAAATAAGCTCTTAAGAAGCTTTGCAAAATATCCCCAACCCCAGACCGGTTTCTGCTACTGGCATCATCAGTGAGGTGCTAGGATATTCAAGCATTAGATTAAAAATACTAGGACAAGCCCAGCGCTTTATCTAATGTATAACTATTAAGTAGAAAATCTGAAATTTTTAGACATCCATATGTGTTCCAATCCAGCTATCTAATTTAAATCGCCATATGGGACTGAACTAAGTTCAGATACACCAAGTAATAATAACTTTAGCAATATAAAATTGCCAACACCTTAATAGCAAAAAATAAAATTACAAAAAAATCAAGTCAGATGTTGCATGACAATTTAATAATCTTATGTTTACAAATGTTATATATAGAGCTAATAAAATAAGCTCTTAACAAGCCAACTCCAGACCAATTTTTGCTATTGGCATCATCAGTGAGGTGCTAGGATATTCAAGCATATATATGTTATACATTGTTTTCAACATGTATATAAATTATGTACACACACAATTATATATGTATATTTTAAAATCATATTAACTGACAAACAGCAAGGTAAGTAATCTCCTACAGTCCGTTATAGATAATTAGTAAAAAAAATGTCTTAATAAACATGTCAATATTTGATTATCTATTATTATGTGGTTAAACCATACCAATAATCTCTGATTATATTTTAATAAATTCAGAAGTCGCTTCCATTCACGATAAAAAAATATTGTAATTGATTTAATGATTCCTTATGCTTAATACATAAACTATTTAAAAGTTGTTTCTTTACCATATGCATAGTACCAATTAATATGAAATATAATTGAAGAGAAACTTCTTGCTTAAATGCATTGTGATATGTTAGTTAATGCACTTTTGTATCTAAGTTGTGTTATATAAAAAATGAATTATTTTTCATTTATTGTAACATAATTATAACTCTGAAAAGTGTTGCACCAAAATATAACATAACACTTAAAATTTCAATCTATATTATAAATAAATGTAAATTATATTATTAGCTTAAACCAATAAATATTTTAGGAATATGTCCTTGCTTGTAACTATTTATAATATTCCTTTAATAATGATTAAAGAGGTAATGTGGTGACATAATGTGTATATAATTGGTCAGTTAGCTATTAGCACTTTAATTTATGAACATAGGTATATGCAGTTAGTGATCTGTGTGTTATTGCTAATTGTTCAATATATTTCAAATGTATAAATGGAATTTGAATTTGTCTCAAAACATTTATGTTTGTATGCATCTATAGGTCAAAAGAAATATGAACACACGTTAAATTACTTATTTTAAAATAAAGACTATTTCATCATTATCCATTATAGTGAAACAATAAATGAAAAAACAAGTAATCACAAACTGATTCTTTATAATTTCTTCTACTTGCTATTCCTCGTAATTAAAAATGGAAATTCATTTAATGAGCAATAGTTGAATAAATGACTGACTTTGTTAGTTATATATTAGCTATCTAAAAAAATGTTAAACTTGTTTGGAATTCAAATTCTATTGCCAAAGGATTTGTATCTGTTAAACTATAAGTCTTTTGTAATAAAGTTTAAACTTATTTGAATATTATTTTCTTTTAAAACTTTTAATGTTCACAATAAATATAAATATTTTATATCACAAAATTATTTCTCAATCTTCACACCTATTTCTAAAATAAAAGAATTAAATAAAAATATTAAAATTGTAATTATTCAAACACATTTAAGATGTTAACGTTTATTTAGTTTTATAAATGTTTTTTTTTTTCAATTCATTTTACATATTTTTTAAACTGTAACACTGCTTTTTAATTTATTATTTTTATTTATCCAGTTATGTAGATCTGAGATTAGTAGATAGTGGCCAACTAAAAAGATCAAATTAGCTATCATGACTACAAGTTTACTTTAACCGAAATTTAATCTCTTAAATTTAGAGTAACTTATATTTGGAGCTATGTTATAGAGTTATATCAGTTTGTTTATTTAAATAGGTTATTAAATATTTAAACCTTTTATAGCATGATTTTGTTTTGAGTAGAAATATGAAAAGTTAGGAACAATGATAAGATAAAAATGGATTTTTTAAAGATATAAATTTGGAGAAAAATAGAATGAGTAATGTGTATGATAAATTAAAAAAATTACAAGTATTGAAAATGTAAAAGAAATGGATTATTTTGGGAAAAATATTAAGAAAAAGATGAATTAGATTGGGCATTTACTTAGAGATGAAGACATTTTAAAAGAAGTGTTGGAAGAAGATGTAAAAAGTTTTATAGAAAAAGGAAAAGAAAGATATTGAAAAACAATTGTGAATCATTAAAAAATGAGCACTTGTAAAAGACAATTGATGATAATAATGATATGCTTATTTTGCCACTCATATTATTGAATTCTTTCTTCTCATTAGAATAAGGTTGTTGTGAATAATAAAATCAATTGGTTTTACTGAATAGAATAGAAATGACCATTGTATTACAAATTACATCAAATTAACATTAAACACTTTATGACATATTTCTTTGTTCTTTTTTGTTTAAAGATAAATTAAAAAAATTGTCAGTGTTAAATCTTCTCTTGCATTTGCTTATTTAAAATGACAATCTTTGGTTACAAATTTATAAAACATGTGCTGAACAAATAATTAATAAAAATAATTTTTAAAGCTGTTGTTCAGGAAGTCATGTGATGTCTGAGCAGTAAAATGATTTGTTAAGCACAACAGCTTAACTCAGTTAACCAACCAGATATTTTCATCAGCTAGAGATTTAAAATAGAAATTGGTACTTACGTATCACACCTGCTATGCCTTTTCACACCGAAATCAATCTGCCAATAATTTTGTAATCTTGGAATCTCATCAAATAACATGTACACCAGAACTTTTGTCAAAATTAAGTAATAAGTCTTTTAAAATGGACTATGTGTACATGTTATTTCATGACATTTTCACTAGATTTAGAAAATTATTGGCAGACTGATATGTATGTGAAAAGGCATAGCAGTTCTAATCGCACCAGACTACATCTGAAAAAGTACATTTTTAACAATATGAAAAGTATAATTTTGTACACAAAAATAATAAAAATAACACATTAAAATACTAAATAAAAAGAACACTTTGTGCTGTCAAAGCCACCCCCCTTACACACACAAGGCACAGCATCCTGCTGTTGCATTTATGGCCAGCAATTCCCAAATTTTACTTAAAAATTAAAAATACTATGTAGATTAAATTTGCATGAAATTATAAAGCAGGCATTAAAGCAAAGGTATCAAAAAATAAGACTGCATAAACAAAATAAATACACACACACACATATATATATATATATATATATAGATCTATTCTATCACTTAAATAAGGATATTAAATACAAAAATAATAAATATTTTAACTACAAAATGAACAGTAAAGCAAAGAAAAAAAAATTGTCTATTAAATATGTGAAAGAGTAAAAAATGGACAAATAAAAAAATAACAACTTACGTCTACATAAGATTTTTATGAAGTGGACACTTAAAGCATGTGTTTATATGATATAATGCCTGCTAATCAAGAAATGTCTAAGTACATTTATTTTGTTAAAAACCAAAAAAAAAAAAAAAAGAAATTAGTAAACTTTTATCAAAATGTAGAAAAAAAATTGTTCAACTTATTAATGAGATGGACTAAATTCTTCAATATAGTTCAGAATGCAATTCAAAGTGCCAACTTCTTTGTGCAGCTGCAAGATAGTAGTTTCTCATTATTATACACTGTATAAGGGAAAAAGTTGTAAAGTATTATTAAAACAGAATGAATAAGGTGAACTTATTTTTTTTAATATCATCCAGAATGCAAATGAAAGCATTATTTTTTTGTGTCTGATTCATAATTTTATGCCAGAGTTAATATATGTAGTATTTTTAAAGTCAAATTTGGAAATTTTTGTCTGCAACAGCAGAATACCATACCTTCCGTGGGGGAGGGGGCTTTGATAGGACAATGTATCATTTTTTAAAAACTCACAATTACCTGTTTTTATTTAGGATCATAATTGCCACAATGAAACAAAAACTGGCAATTACCTCTTTTTGTTTAGTATCGTGATGTGATTTTAGTATTTTATGTTCAAATTTGTCACTTAAGTTTATCAGAAGTTCCAAAGTTCTTGTTATTTAATGAGATCACAAGACTTCTTTGATGGAATGGCAAGGTTAAAAATTTATGAGTGGAATGACTTGGATGTGAAAAGGCATAGCAGATCAAATACATAAGTACCTAGAAGTCTTTAGGTTTTCAATCTATAACTGTATAAATGTGTTAAACTGATTAAGAGTGATGCATAATTAAAAAATTTTATGCTATATGTTTTATTTTTTTATTTATATTTTATAATTTTATGATATATATAAAATAATTATTATTTATTTCATTCTATTGCACATCTGATTAGATTGCTTTTAATTAATATATATGTATTGTATGAGAGAATTTGTCTGTTATTATATATTGAATAACAGTTATCCCTCTTAAGCTTATATTTGCAATATAATGCACAAAAATCTGCCTATTGTTTATTTATGAATATTAAAGTTTAATTAATTAATTATTTATTTATTATATATATATTGCAAGGAAATTAATTCATATATCACATGACTTAATTTAATAAGCTTGTACTACAAATGTTATATAATGAGCATGCTAATAACTCTTAACAAGCTGTTATGGATATCCCTATCCTCTGACTGGTTTCTATCTCTGGCTGTCATCAGTGAGATGCTAGGACATTCAGTATTCGATTTAAAATACCAAGTAGCTATTAGATAAATTCTAGGATTTGACCTGGTATTTTTAAATCTAGTACCTGAATGTCCCAGTGCTTCACTGACAACAGCCAGAGCTAGAACATGGTCTGAGGATAGGGATATTTAGAAAAACTAGTTATGAGCTTTTAGCATATTATATATATATATATGTATTTTTTCTCTATTGTATTTAATATATGTATATATTTTTTCCTTTTTCATGTGACCTTACATATTTTTCTTGGAACTATAAGGTAGGCTTTCTTTTTCTATTCTTTTAAAAAATATTATATATAGATTTATTTTATTTATTTTTAAAAATTTTTAAGAATTTTATTTTTTAATTTGTTGTATTATTAAGAAAAGAAATCCAAAATGTTAGTATTTGCAATGTATTTTGTAAATGAATTTACTTCGGTGTTAAAGTATTTTTCTAAAGTTTTTAAAAATGAGGTTTTTTTTTCCAAGTTGATAAAATTATGTCCATATTTAGTGTATATAATTTATTTCTATTGATTATTAATTTATTGATCTTGCGTTTTCTTCTAATTAATGTTATAAAGAAAAAATAATTATCAATTTCTTTTTTATTTTAAGAAATTTCGTCTTTGAAATGATATACAGTTTGTGTTTTATCAAACCTGTACTTCAGGCATTATTTTCATAATAAAATAGTAAAGTGACTGATATATTAAAATTTAATGAAAACAATTATAACTATAAAAATATTTTATATATGATTCTATTCAATCAATTACTTAAGCTAGAATACAGTCATAAAATTACAAATATTAAATCAAATTAAAAAAATATTTGAAAATTAAGATAGGAATGGTGATATCAAAATCAAATTAAAAATATGTATTCTTATAAATAAAAAAATATATATGTTTTATGTTATTTAAGTATGATTTTTTTGTGTATTCAATACTGTTATGGTAAATTTTAAAAAAATCATTTTCTTATAATTTTATAGGGTTAATAAACAAGATGTCCACACCATCAAATTTTGACACAAATATGGCCTAACTTTAGTAGTACTTAATATTCAAATAACATTCATAGGCTTATAATAATATTAAGTATGGCATAACCAAGCACAGCATTCACATTGAAGATAATTTATAATACAACATATAAAACTAAATTATAATATAAAGAATACAAATTGTCAAGCATTGGTGGTGGAGTGGTCAGCATAGCTGCCTTACAAGCAGTTGTTCCGGGTTTGTGGGTTCGCTTCCCAGCTGATGCTTTAACACATAAAAAAAAGAATACAAATTGTATTTTACTTTTCAGCATTAAACTTTTTGTTATAGTTAATAATCATTCATAACTGAGTGTTGTACTAATATTAGAAAAAAAAAGGAAATCAAAGAATAACTAAAGTAATTAAACGATAAATATAAACACAAAGCTAATTTTGTAGTTCTTTTATTTACTTATTTGAACCTTGTGCTGCTATAGTTCTAAACTTATTCTGTAGTAACCTTTACATTTTGAATAGTTTTAGTTTCTTAAATAAAGATTTCCATTCTATTCTATATTTAGTTATATTCTTTGATTAAAATTGAACAGTAATACATCTTTTTAGAATGTTTTAAGATAATGTTTGTAATACAAATGCATTTGCTTTTTCTACAAAAACCATGCTGTCTATAAAAAATTTATTGCTTCACACACAATCCAATAAATATATGTCTTAATAATAATGAAATCAAATAACATGACATCCAGAAAGCTGAAAAACATAGCTATTGGGTTAAGATTTTGACATTGAATATGTACAGCTTTACAGAGAATCCTTAAGTGAATTTTTTTGGTAATGACTTTATGTTATCTGGATAGGAGATTTATGTTACATTGGGTAAAATAACTACCTTATATGCTTTTAGTGTAATAGGTAATTATATCATTATATTGAAATACTTTATCTTCAAATTTTAAATACAACCACAATTCGTAAGAGTCATTGTTGGAACTCAAAATACAAGCCTACATTTTTGATCAAAAATTAACCATGATATTTAAATTTACTTATATCTTAGCTAAAAATTGTAGAAGATTTTTAATAATTACTAGCTGATGAAAGATTTGAGTGTTTTGAACATTAATTACTAAATCAAAGTATTCCTAATTATACTTTCAAAACATTAATGCTTTATAGATAATCATTGCATCACAAGAATTATGTATTAATGATGAGTAGAAATTCCTACTTCTATTTTATAACGTGTTTAAATCAAAAACGTTATTGAATTTATTTCAATTGTGCTACGTACTTCTTGAGAGCCTATTATAGACAGTGCAATGTGCTTTGCCATACAAATAAAAAATAAATAAGATACTACTGCATAATTCTGCCCCCCCCTCCATTTAAAAAAAATTCAAATGTTCAGATTTTTCACCAGCAGATAAATCTACTAAATAGAAATTGTATAATAATGAATAATCTTCTATTCAAATATGTAAGTTTACACATTGCCACAAATCTTTTCAGAAAGAGAAAACAAATATCTATTTTACTATTGATAACATTTTTTTTTAGAATTTATCTGGCAACATAAATTATGCCTATAGTATTTCTAGGTTTTTTAAAATAACACTTATTTTTTTAGAAAAATGCATTTATAACTAGAAATAACCTATTCAATAATTTTTTTTCAACTACTTTTGCTGTTATTTTTATTCCGTTTATTGTTATGAATGGAATAATATCAATTAAAACAACTTTATATTCTTCAAAAAGCCCAATATTTTGGAAACTAACATAATTTTACTATATTTTAAAACTTTTACAGATATTTGCTATTTTTAAGAGCGGTTACTCCAAACAGCTAGTCCTTTACTCTCAACTTCTAGCAACACATCAAAGAACTACCATATTATTTACATCTAAACAAAGAGACCATATATCTGCATTGTTTTATTAGACTTCAGGACGGTGATCATGGGGATCAAATACCCTTTCCATTTGGTCAAAATAACACCATTTGAATGAATAAGAATTCCATTCATATTATAGTATCATTTTACATATCAATATGTTATATTTAATGCAATAAAAATAAAAAAATTAAAAAGAAACAATAAGGAGATGTATTTTTTTTCAAAATGTTTGTCAGCCAATCATGTTTGAGTTTGTGACTCAGTTGTTACTTGTGAAGAACATCATGTAATTTACATTTTACTGAGTGATACCTTTCAATTAAGTTATTCACAATTTTAGTATTGTCAGAGAAATAATCACAGTATTTCTTTTTAGTAAAACTAAGATCAGACTTATTCATGGTACCAACACACTCCTTAAAAAAAATACTATTCTTAGTTATAATATTCATTAAGGTTGTAGCCTCAAGCACATGCATATAAAATGCGATAGTTGACCTCACAGTCTTAAAACCACAAGCTTACTCATTGGAAGAAAAGAGGGGAACATAAAAAGCCTTTGAAGTCCAAATTAAAATTTTAATATTTAATATTTATTGACATTCAGCATGAGTAGAAGTTACTTGTTAAAGATAGACATCATATTTTTTACCAATATGTTAGGATCTATTTTTTAATTCAACTATCATTTCAATTTTGTATTATAATAGTTTATGATCTTCAGTAGTCTATGCATATAAATACTTATAAAATATTAATTTTACAATAAGGTCTAATTATGACATAATATATTGACTAAAGATGTTTTCAAGTCTTTTTATAGCATTTGTTTATAATAATTGAATTATATATCATGCAAATAAAAACCAAAAGTTTATAGTTTTATCAGCAATAGTAGTAAAGTCTTCCAAAAAAAGTGTTTTAATTTTACAGATTGCATATAATGATATTCAATAAAGAATATAAAAAAAAAATCATTGTAAATTTTGAATCTAATGTTAGCATAATATCTGATAAAATAAATACTGAAAAATCAATTTCTTAATATTAGCTTTCATTGATATAATCAGAAATTTAAAAAATACAAGGCATCATATTAATCCTTAGATTAAATGCAGTATTAAGCAATATCTTTTTATTTGTGTTATGCCTTTTCTAAAATTTATGGCAAAATATTTGTTAAATTAAACTTCTTTCTTTGGAAGCAGAGTTTTATTAAAAATAGCTAGTTCAGTCTTAAATAGTAACAATTTTTATCTACAGGTCGTGCTCTCTCTTTTGGCTTAAAAAAATCACATTAAGTACAGTTTGAATGTTTTATGAACCTATATTTAGAAAAAATAAAAACTGAATATTTAGCTTTAATTAATAGTACAATTTCAGCTAAATTTATCATTACAATAATTACAGTAGTTAAAAAACTTTTTTGATAGAACATCTTTAACTGTTAGGAATGATTGACAATTGCTTTTAAATTATTAGTAATTTTAAAATTTATAAATGAAAATCATATTTATATTAACCATATAATCTATAATCAGGTCAATTTTGTAAGCAGAAATGGTTTCTTTTATACGTAAAAAATGGTTAGGAGATTCCGTCTTTAACTTGTAAAAATTGCCTTGACAAGTGATTTGTAGTTTTTAAGGTTTATGTAAGATTTGGCTGTGATCATGTAATTTAGATATATTTTTGGCATTAGAATTCAATAGATTTCACAATTGCTATTGATAAATCATGTACAAAAACTTAAGTTCTATTAATATAAATCAATAAATAATTGGTTAGCTATTGAAAGCACTTAGTTGAATAAAATCAATATTTGTAACATTGAAAAACCTGTTCTGTTGTTAAATGTCTAAACATTTACTAAAATATAATTGCCTTTTTTGTAATGTTATGGCCATTAAAGACATTTCAATCCATGTTTACAATTAGCCCACTATCATTCTTGCTACCGTATTATAAAAGACCAGTATGATGGTGTCTCAGTGTGATTACAATGTCGGAACATCTGACAGAATACTATGTTTGTTTAATCATGCAAACTTTCTGACCATATTTCTGATAAATCAATATAATAAGATAAACATGTTATTGAGATTGATATGAAAGTTTTATATATTATGATTATAATGCAAGTTGAATGAGAATTATTGTTTTATCTTGATTTACTAATCAACTATTAGTAACATTTGTAACTAGATTAATCGTACTTATGCATTTCATTCTTTTCCAGTTTTATATGTTACTGATGTCACTTAAGTTAGTATAGAGTCTGATTATTGTGAGACTATCATACTCTCAGCATCTCTCTACATTAATTGTGATAATGGGATTACATGTTAATGCTATTATCTTCTTGTCTTTTAATTATGTTCATAGAAATTCTGACTTCAGCTTTTTACATTTGTTTTTTAACATGTTATTTTTGTTTTTATTCTTTTTCTCTATTTTGATTACTACTACTATTACCGTTACTACTACAACTATTGTTATTATTATTAGTAGTAATAGTATTTTAAATTAAAACATAATATTCATTCCCAAGGGTTTGCTAATTATAAAAAAGATATATATTTTTTAATATTTGCATTTCTGTATTTATATGAAAATGTTGATTTTTTTTTATCATATTATTGTTTAAGGAATTTAATGGTCAAAAATAATTATGATGGAAGTTTTATAAGTTTTAAGAGGGCATTTTTCTTATAGAAATAATTGATTTGATACATTTTTTACTATAAACATTAAAAACATAAAGTTAAACTAGTCAATAAATAATCAAAATTATCCCAAATTTACACACTTAACAAGACTAGCCCCCCCCCCCCCAAAAAAAAAAAAACGAAAAAAAAAACAACAACTTTAAAGCACAAACAATGGTTTCCTTGTTGGAAGCATACTTCTCAAGTGTAAAGAGCTGCAAAATACAATTCTTTACAATTGAGAAGACTGCTTCTAGCAGTGAAACCACTGGTCATGCTTTAGAGTTGACTTTTTTTTTGGCACGTTTGGTTGAGTTGTAAATTTAGGGTATTTTTGATTTTTTACTATATATTGCATGATAGTTGGTAAACGAAAACTAAATAATATAATATTATAATTTGCTTTTTATATATTTAGTTATTATTTATTTATTTATTTGCCTAAATCTAAGTAAAATAATATGATTAAATAAATTTTCATTTTTGAACTATCTAAATATTGATTTATGTTTTTTTTTTTTTTGTATTTCCAGTATTATGTAAAAAAAAATGTAATATTTTTTTTTCTTTTTTTATATTATTTGTCAAAGCAAAATAATTGTACATAAGATTTTTTTTTCATTGAACAATTCACGTTTACTTTAAATCTCACATACTACACATGATATTTATTTTTAAAAATCTGCTGCATTTTCCTTTTAAATCTTTATATCTTGGGGATATATTCAGAAGTAAATTAACAATTTTTAAATTAAACACATTTAAAGTTAAAAAAATACTTAAAATGGATTGACTGATGGCTGAATAAAATAGAAAAACTGATAGTTAAAAAAACAAACATGCTATATATATATATATATGTTTGAGTGCTTTAAATGTGTTAAAAGCTATGCAGAAACCTAATAAAATTAGTAAAAAGATCGCCATGAATGAAATATCTTATTTAAGAATATGACAAGTATCATCCAGTAAACAGTGTTATTAAATATAAAAAAAGAACTTTTATTCATCTGATCTATTATATAAATGTAATTCAGGGTATGCTATTAGTATTAAGCAGAAAAAATGTTTATGAAGAAAAGATTTAAATTAAAAATAAGCTGTACAAATTAAAAGAACTCAAATATTATATCAACATTAGCTACATTAATGCAATGCCACCCCTACTAGTACCAAAAACACAATATAGATGGAAAAGGAATCCACTTTCATCATCTATGTTCAAACCCTTATGTAGGTCTAAATTAGAATAATAGTAATTATTAAGGTAAGTAT
The DNA here is from genome assembly GCA_028023455.1 of Epiperipatus broadwayi. NCBI lineage: Eukaryota > Metazoa > Onychophora > Udeonychophora > Euonychophora > Peripatidae > Epiperipatus > Epiperipatus broadwayi. The sequence continues at coordinate 6,807,172 of JAQFVV010006229.1, read as the reverse complement.
TAAATCTGCTGAGATAATGTTGTAGCTTTAATTTAAGTTCACAAGGCAAAGTTAACTTCTACTCATTTTAATCATTTTGTAAACAAATCATCAAGCAATATTATGTAGCAATGGAATTTTGTTATATATATATATATATATATATATATATATGTTATATATATATATATATATATATATATATATATATATATAACATTTATATGACTACAAGAAAAGCAAAGTCATTGAATTGCCATCTTTTATAATTACAATATGGGCTATAGTCAATTCCAGATTTATATTTGATGAAATCCTAAGTTACATAAAACCCTGAGACCTCTATCATTTTAAATCACACCAGCTAATCTCAAAAAAACTTTAAAATATATACATTTTTTAAAAATATGGATAAGGAAAATATATTGTCATTTAGTTTTTATTAAAAGAAATAATAAAGAATGTGGTTTGCAAAATCACAAAAATTATATATAATCTTCTAAAAAGTGCTATTAAAACTGAAAAAACTCACCATATGTATTGCCACCCAGTGCAAGCCAGAGCAATCAATGGATGCCAGAAGGCTTGTGCATAAAATTCCCATCAAGTGCATATTCATCCAATATTCCCCAACTAGTTTCTGGCTTGTGGTCTTCAGCAGGGAGAAAACTTGGATCTAAGAACATTACCTAGATCTTAGGTTCTTAAAACCTAGATCTTAGGATCTAATGCAACCTACTAAACTACAAAACTATGAGTCCTAAATTGAAAAACAATTCAACCTCATTAGCTTATATAGTCATATAGGTCTGAACTCAGTTCAGTACCTATACATTTTGGTGTCTTTGGTTCTTTAATAACCATAGCCACCACTATCATATTAATAACAGTTATAAGCAAGCATAAGAAATGGTGATCACATGATGTTTATTGGCTTGTAGAAAAGTGCTATGTTCCAACTTAAACCATCATCGATTATGTTATTAAAAGATATGCTGCATAACATGTCACTTTCTATACTCATGATGCTAAGTGCAGATAATTTTTCTTGAGACACACTTGCTCTCACTTTATCTTTTATTCTCTTTAGCTGTGAAAATGATCTTTCTCCTGAACAATGTTGTTACATTAGACCCAGGAACAGTTGTAATATTACTTCAACAATAGAAAAAACTAATTGAATCTTTCCATGAAAGATGATTTGATACAGATATTTGTGTTGAATTTGTTCTTTTTTGGGATAGTTTTGCTTGATATAATCTTGTAAATGCCTCAGTTCACTTATGAGGTTAATATCAACATCATGTGGACACTCTTTCATTTAATATCTACTGCTTTAATAGCTGTCAACAGAAGCTTCTAAAACCACTAAAATGATAGTCTGTTGCTTTGCTTGTTAAGTTTGGCTCAAGGCTGTCTGTCATATGAATGAAGGATTGCACTCAAAATTTGTTTTTTGGAGAAAACTTCTCATCAGCATCATATCAAGCTCAATCATTGACTTGCTTTTTTCTCACTCTCTTTCTTTTTTGCTGTAGAATTATATTCTACATCAGGGTTATTAGATTTAGTTTCTTCAATATCATCAAAAAATTTTTGAATATTTTTAACATAGTGAGAAAGTGATGTGTACAGCTTTGCACATGTAAGTGCAATCTTTAGATTCTGGAAATCCAGGCTCATCTTGTGAAATTTTTCCAGAAAATAAATTTCATAAATGTAGCAGTAAAACAAACTCTAGTTCCTCCATTTTTTCCAAAAGACTATGAACTTGTTGTCTTGTAGTTCCTTTTTCATTCTCACCAGCATAAATGTTTCTTAGACCACCTATTATTGGTTTATAACTTATACATATGGCAGTCACTGCTTCGATGTGTTTCTCACCTAATGTCATACTGACTCTTTAGTACTCTGGTAGCTGAGTATGTTTTCAAGGAAGATAACATCATAGACCATCTTTTTGTAGAAGGTGAAAAAAGTGTGTAATTCCTGGACAACAGCAAAAAAGTTCACTGCATCTAAAGAGCAATCTTCAACAGTATGCCCAACAATATTTAGTGAACAGCCAGATCATGGAATATATATATATATATATATATATATATTCCATGATCTATATATATATATATATATATATAAGCATGCTATATATATATATATATATATATATAGCATGCTTATTTAACTCAATAAATTTTATTGCATTCTATTGCATTTACCAGCCATGTTTGCTACATTATTATATGTCTGTCTTCAGAATTCATTGAAATCAGTGTTGCAGTTCTTCCTTATATAATCCACCATAACCTTTCATATCTGCATCACTGGCCAACTCTAGGAAAGTTATAAAGCATTCAACACCTAAACCATCATCAGATAATACATGCATTACCGTAACAATTAATTGATCCAGGTGGAAAACATTTTGTGTAGAGTCCACAGACAAACTGAAGTAGCCTACTTTTCCCAGATCACCCAAAACTGATTTTTTTACTTTATTAGCCATAATGTACACAAGGTTCATCACATAGTGTTTTTGATAAATATGAAGTTGAACCAGATGCTTTGTTTCCATAGAGTTTTATGTGGTTGGAAAGAAATGTATTAAACTTAGCAACCAATTCTAACAAACAAAGGTAGTTGCCACTATTTTAATGATTCAAAAGTTTCATTGTCTCCCCTAAATACCAGATCACATTCTGATAATGTTCATGTCACTGCAACAATATGCTCAAGCTTATTCTTCCAACAAATCTGTTCTTTTATTTGTTTTGCTAATCCTGAGTCTAAAGTGAAACACATTTTATTGTTGAGCATGTAAGCAAAGCTCTTGTATAATCAGAGTTTTCATGACTTTGAATAACTGTGGGATTTTTGTCAGAAAAAAAAATTCATCGGATGTTAGTGCTACAGTTGATGTTAAAAACAGTTTCAGCCAAAGCAAAAACATAAACAATTGTTGGAGAGTACACAAGCCATTGCCAATTATATACTTCATCACTAACTTTTCTGTTTTGAAAAAGATATTTTGAACAATATCTAATCTGATGTTGAATGAATGCTTAGTTTTAAAATGGACCTCTGATGGATCTCAAGATCCAGTATGAGAGTTTATCTTCTGTGAGGACACACCATTACCAATATTACTACGTTTTATGAATTTTATTGTTTCAACTATAAATGTTGATTTTACAATAGGATCCATCCTCCCACTGAATCAGTTTCAATATTCTCTACAAACTGAGATTCAAGAAATGATCTCAGTATCAGACTCAATAAACTGTTGTTGTTTTGAACTTTACTGATCATCTTGGGTTTGTGGATTATCTTCCATTCCTGAGATAAAGTATCTTTCAAGTTTTGGTAATATTTTGAATTCTTCTTCAAGATGCTCTTTTCTTTTTTTCTTCTGGTATCTGCTTTCAAATGTTCACTTCACAGTACAGCTGAAAACATAATAGCAAAAATAAATGCTAGAAAATAAAAGATTATAAACAAAAATAATATATATATATATGTCTGTGTGTTTGTGTGACTGTGAAAAATTTCTTATATATTATAGATAACATAGAATATCATGCTAGCTGCTTCCCAGCCTTGAATATAAAATATGTGAAAAAATCTCTATTTTACTTTTAACAGGTAATGACAAATGATATATATATATATATTGTAACCGGACCCGCATACAACCGTTTTATTACTTGAGTTGTAACAATTTTCTGATGAGCATGCTGTAGGAAGGAACTATCAATTGACATTCCTAATGCAGATATTAATGCCTCCTACAACAATATTTCCTGCTCATCAGAGGATGTAGTACCATAGAGACTGGAAACATCTAAATATTTCTATGTTTGGTTTCCCAAAAAGTGCCATTAGAGTTCCGTCTCACTACAACCTGACTGGCCTAGGTCTAGTTATGCCAGACGTAGCTCAGAAAGCATGAGATTCTCATGAACCAGTGCTATAACTGATGAGTGATGCAATAAAACAAAACAGAATTGGACAACTGGATAACCAATTTAGTTTTTAGTAACAACAAAAAAAAATTTATTAAATAACAATTAATTTGCAATTTCTAATGAAATTCATTTCTATCCACATGATAACACATTTTCATTTTACTTATGAAAGAGCTAGAAGCAGTTCTCTTTTTTTTTTATCAATAGTTCATTTATAAGTTCATTTATGAAAAGACGTTTGGAAATAGTCTAATTCAACAATAGTTCATTTTTGAATTCCTTTATGAGAAGAAGCTTGGGAATATTCTGATTCAACAATAGTTCAATATATATATATACCTTACAGAAATTATCTTAGGTGTAAGGTATATATATATATATATATATATACACCTTACAGCTTACATTCAGAATGACTGAAATGTCCCAAGTTAATAAAAGATAAAATTGACATATCAAGATGATTATTTTATTTAATGTAAATAGACTACGGCACTGCCTATAATGTATCAACTTATAATTTTATACACCAATATTTAAAGATAAGCCTTAACTAAGATAATTTCTATCAATAATTACTAAAATTTTGTTTCCTTTGGTAAGGTGAAAAATTGATGAGTTATTAAAAATGAACACTTGATAACTTGTATTCGGTATTCAATTTGAGTGTTTCCTTCAGTTAGATATTTTTTGGCCTAATTTTTAACCCTATAAAGATTTACTTCTTTTCTTTGACTATGTAATTATATTAATAGTATTCATTCACTTCTAAAAAAAAAATATTTATTTCAGTTACACAATAACTAGCTGAGCAATGCTTTCAACTTAGAAGGTCATATTCATAGTGCTTAAACTTTCAACTGTGAATTATTCTCAGTTGACAAGTTTAAGTACAATGAATATAACTTACAATGAAAGCACTGTTCAACTGGTTATTCCCTTTAGCTAAAATAAATATAATCTTTTCTTTAGAACTGAATGCATGTTATTATTAGAATAACATAATCTTTATTGGTGAAGTATATGATTACATAGTTTATATTTGGTTATAGTACTTATTAAATTGATACACATTATACTTTAATTTGTATTAAAGTAATTAATATCACTTTCAAATAGAATTACATATAAGTAGTAGAGAATTAATTAGGATATGAGCTGTAGTGTTAAATTTAGACTAGTTTTATGGGTTACTATTCAATTGGGTAACAGATTAATTATATATAAATTTTTAAAATGAGAAAACTATATAGTTAGTGTAAATAATGGATTTTAAAACAAAGATTATATCCTAATTTTAATGCCATGGTTACAATAGTGTAGGTAATGTTATTAAGACCCTTGTGGCTACACACACATGTACATTTATATCTGGAGATGCAAGAGTTTGATATTTAATTTTTTAATTTTATTTAATTTGTTGTAGAAATATAATTACAGCTTTTGTGAATTTAGATTAAAGCAGAAATGAGATATAAGGAACCAGAGAGTGAATGGAATAAAAATATTTGCTGCAATGCTGCTCCAGTGATTGGGAAAAGTCCTCACCTTATGATGTTGATGAGTGTTAGGAGTGAGACTGATTGAGATGTGGACATATATGTAATGAGAGTGCAACATATTTGAAGTAATGGAAATTTAAAGAGAAAGTGTTAAATAGTTTCTTTATCTTTGTGGTAGAGTCAACACGGTGAATCTATATTGGCAGAAGACATTTTTTTAGCTAAAATTGATAGGTTGATAATGCTTTCAATTAATCTTGGATAAGAAAATCAATTTATTTGGGTCCTGTCAGAATTTTTTGGATAATCTATTTGTGCAAAGAAGATGAAGATGAGTGTTAATAAATGACCAGTATAATGGGTAACATTGTAAGCTTTCCAGTAATTATTTTTTGTTAATAGAACATATTGCTTGAGGACAGAATATGTGTTCAAGGATATTGAGAAGGTTTTTAAAAGAGGTATTTTTAATTGGAGGTGGGGTACTGCTGGGGTGATGCATGTAAATTTGTAAGAGTCAAGGAAAAGGGTGAATAATTTGACTATTACATTTACTATTCTTTGAAGATGGAATATAGAAATAAAAAGGAGTAAGAGTACATTGTTAGTGTATGTTTTTGTATGGTTCTAATGTTCATCGCCATAGCTTTCCCTTATTAAGAACTTTATTTTCTATTTGGAAGAGATGGGATAATTAATGATTGGTGTGTAATATGCTGTTCTGGAAAATATTAAAATATTAATGAGAGTGATCTTGGCATGTAATGATAATTCTGGAAGTGTTTTGCTCAAAACTACCTCAGTTGGTTTGTTTATTATACCTTTTCATCAGAATGCAAAGTCAACGAGTGATATAAGAATTACATAGTTTTATTAAAAGAGTTAATACTTTGAGAAGTTCATGCAATGATAAGTAGGCTTTAGATAGAGAATTGGTTTTGGTTTCAATGGCTGTAAGTAGTAAGTCTTGAATAGAGGTTCTCATGATGTTCATAGATTTGTAAATGGGAAAGCTAAAAGGTTACAAGGAAGAGCTATGAAAGTAGAGGGTAGATGTAGTTGCTTTGTACAATCATTAAGAATGGTTGATAATGCATGAAGGGATTTGTTTGAAGGAAAATAATTACTAGGTTATCTATATATAAAATATATTTTGTTTTTATTAATGAATGGAATATGAGTACCAGATATTTTGTTTCCAATTTTTAATAGCAAATGATTAATATAAGTTATGAATAGCAAAACACATAATAGTAATATCATATATATTCTTTATTGTTTTTTACAATGCTTTTTTACAAACCACTATTGGCAGTTTTGATTTTCCCAGCATTCTTGTTTAGATCTAGAACAAACACAATACAAATATACTGTCAATAGTGGATTGTAAAAAAGCATTGTAAAAAGTAATCGAAAATATAGATGGTATTAATATTATGTAGACTTGGCAATTCAATAAAAAAGATAAGACTTCATAAAGAAGAATAGTAAAGCTAAGGGGTTTTTTTTTTTTTGAAGAATGAAATTGTGAGGGTTGAAGCCAAGTAGGACTTTCTCCTAAGAGTAATGTGAATTTATCTGTTTACAAGAAGGTTCATGTGAATATATAGTTTTGGTATAGGGATATTGTGTGTTGTTAGAACCTGAATCAAATTTCCAATTGAGATTGAATCAGTAGATATAATATTTTTTATTAAGCAGCTAATAGATTGGTTTTCCTCAAGCACTTAGTCTATATTTGATTTAAAAAGGGTAGTGGCAACCTAGATGGATGATTCTTTTTGCAAATTGAAAATATTTAATAGATTGTAGAATGATAAATTGTACTTTATTATTGATGATGGATTCTGTTTTGGCAAAAAGTGAAGTCATGGAGATGTGATGTAAGTTATTTAGAGGGATGAAATATTTTTTTTTAAGAAAAGCAACTAAAGACAGAATATAGTTGTTCAATTTGATAGACTTGCTTAAAAAGATTATGGAGATAGTAAAAAAACTTAGGTGAGTAAATATAAATCTGGGGATTGCATGAGAACTGGTATATAGGTTATCTGGAAATGAAATGAGATTGAGAACAATAACATTCTTTGTAATTTATTGATTAAATTTACTGAATCCAACAAAATGTGCATTGATGTAGGTGCAAGTGGAAGATTGAAATTTGATCTTGAAATGATTAGAATAGTAGAAGCACCTGCTGGTCCATGGTCAATTGATAACTTTTTGTGATATTTGAAAGGAGTATTTTTTTCATTTGTGCACAAGAGTCCAATTATCTCATGGATCAGTTAAGAAGTTGAGCTAAAAATATTTTTTTAATTTTAGTTGAGAGATATTCAGTAAGTAGTAATTGGGATTTTTTGAATTGTTGTTGGGACAGATGCAGAATCATATGGAGTAGCTTTTAGTTTTTGATGTAACATGTCAAGCTCTTTAATTAACATTGTGGTTGATGGTTTTTTTGTATAATCCCTAATAACTGAGTTAATAACATTGCCAAAAGCAAATCAAATCTCAATATCATGTAATGACAGAATACTATTTTTTAAGAGGGTGTGTATTTCAGAAATAAGAGCTTCTCATATAGCAATAATATTACATTAAAAATGAATTGATTTTTCAAAACTAATATTTAATCCAATATTAAGGGCTAGATGATCAGAAAAGCTTATAGGTTAAAGTGAAGGATTAATAATGAAATGTCCATCTGATGGATAGAAGAGTAGATCAATATGAGTTGCATGTTTTGGGATATAAAATGAAAAGGCTTTATTAGGGGAAAAAATCTTCAGCACTCATTACTTTTTTATTGCTTAATGAAGGTATTTAAAGCCAAATTCAAAGTATGGTGTGTTGACATCTCACATAAGTATGGTAAGGATAAAGGCTTGAGAGTAGTGTTATATTTATCTGAGAGATTATTTGGTGAATAAATGTTAGTTGTAAAAATATGGGTTTATATTCAGAGTGATGGAAGCAAGAAATGATCATGATTTGGCCAATATATGAGTTTTAAAGGATCTGAAGGGCACTGGGTGGTGGATTATAATTCCTACCCCTGCCGGAGAAGTGTTGTAGGTAACCAAATTTCCAAGATATTTTTGAGATGAGAATATTGTATAATCCAGTTATTATTAGCAAACAACTGCTGAGGGTAGTTGATGCTATTCACATCACCTTTTATAATGTTGAGAGGCTTAGGGTAGGCAGGAAGAAAGATTAGACCATAAATAAGGTGTGCATGTTTTGAGATCTATGTTTTTATAGTTGTATATGATTTATTCTAATAGTTTTATTCTAATAACGAAATTATTTAAACTTGTATTTATTAATGACCATTTTTAGAATTTTAATAGTGGCTAACAAGTGTAAGTTTAACAATTTGTTTTTAGGATTCATTGCTTGGATTCTTACATTGTTCATAAGAGATGTTTGCTAAGTTTGAGTTTGAAGGAATCATTGTTTAATTTTTTTTTTAAGTTTTATGATCATTGTCATAGGTCTAAACAGCCATGAAGAAACTTAATGGTTCTGAAAATGGGGTTGATGTGCTACTTAATGGTTGTGGAGTTAAATGTTTATCTTTAGTTATATTAGAGTTTGTGTTTTTTAAAGTGCTAATCAAGGCATTTTTTTTTGCTGGTATGGAGTAGTAGATATAGTTTTAACTGAGGTTGAAAGCATTTGTGTTTCCAAGTTAGTGGTTTGACTGGGTCTTATAACTTTGTTGCATTTGACTTTTCTTAAGTTTTGTAAATGTTTAAAATAATTTTTCATTGGATGAAGTTTGATTGTCATGTGTATTGGTGGTATTGGCTGAGATGTGAATTCCAGTACCCTGTCTGAAAACAATTATCATTGATTCAGTGAGTATGTTTGCTTTGTGTTTTTGATTTGCAGATATGATGGTTTGGTTAGATGTGTTGTTTATTGTATAAGTAATACTGCTTGTTTTTCATCTGTGGTGTTTTTGCTTGTATGTTTATGACTTTGAGATGCTTTAGATATGTTTGCATTGCTTTGATTTGTTTGCAATGATGCAGATTGGTAGATTGATGTGTTTTATGCATTTTTAATTCACAGAGCTAACAGATGTCAGTACAGTATTTAATGATATGACTTCTGGATTTGCAAAGAAAATATTGTATATGTTTGCCTTTAAATGTTATTATTAGGTTTTCTGAGTCAGTAGAATGAAATGTTGGACTGTCTGTTGGAAAAAATATTTTTCTCAACGGTAATATTAAATAATCATGTATTTGTTAGTACAAGAACAGCAATTTTCTTCTCTAGCAAATATCACAAATTAGATATGGTTTTATATTTTTCTAGAAATAATTAGATATCTGCTTTGGTAAGGTTTACATGACAGTTTTTATTTGACATGATGGTATAGGTCTATCTAGATTAATATAATATAAGATTCTTCCATTGATCAAGGTGACATTTTTTAAAAAAAAATTCTTTTGAGAAATACTGTGAAATTGAATTGGCAATGCATCTATTATATTGCAGTGGTTGAGAATTCTATAGATTAGGCTCCAGAATATTTTTCCTAGTAAGAAATTATATAACTCATACATAGGAAATTTAGTTATTTCAATACTAGTATTAGTAATTGTAACAATTAAAATTTTGCTAATTTTTTTTAAAAGATTGAGAATTTGTGGGAGGATGGTTGAGATGAATTTTTTAGTTTACTTATTATATTGTTGCATAGTAATTTTGGGTTGGCAATTTGATTCATTGATAATGGTCAACAGAATGTTTTGTGCTTCATCTATATTAAAAAAAGCATTAATATTTTTTTTATAGATCTGTATTGATTTCAGCCTCTGTATTATTTTCTTTTAATGCTTTAGCATATGAGTGATTTTTATTTGAAGTATTATTTATATGAAGAGAAAAAGTAAAATCGGTGAATTATTATTATTAATCATAATATTTTTAGTAGAATCAATTATGAGAGAAGAAACACACATTTTTTGTTTGCTATTATTAATGCAGGTATTAGTTTGAAGATTTTAAAAATATTTAATCAACAGTGGAAGTATTATTATTGAAAGAACTAATTTTCATTATAGTTGATGAAAACTCTTTGTGTAAGTTATCATCTGTATTAATTATGCTTGGATATTGATTTTACTCTTTATTAAATAAGTTTGGTTATTAATTACCTTCCACCATGGTAGATTTTTAACAATGTGTTAAAACAGTTGGAGGAAGTAGTATAGTTATTTGAGCTTTAAGGTAAAACAAAAGCTTATCTTGAAAAACATGTTTTTTTTTCTATTTTTGGCAGTATATGACCTGAAACATTGAAGACACCACTGTCAAGAAGAAGAATCAAGATGATATGCTCAATTGTGGGCAGATAAGTAAATTTGAAAATTTAAAAAATGTGACTTGGGACTGTAGATTTTTAACTTTTCCATAATGTATTAGATGTTAATATCTCATAATTGTGTACTTATAAACATATTCATAATATAGTTATTCTTAGACTGTTATCATATTATTTGCTGGGTAAAATCCTTCTATGATATTGTTTCAAAACTGACCCATCCTTTATATCTGACAAATTTAGAAACTTCTGTGCAAAAAACTGTTAACATAATTTTGATACTGCTATTCAATTTTAAAAATCATTCACAGACAGAATAGGTAATGAAAATGTAAACAAAAATTTCAAATGCAAGCAGTACATGATTGAATTGGATACTTATCCTGAATGATGCCAAGAGAAATGTAATGCTTTCAGTTAGTGACTACAAATACTCAGCTAAAATTTTAGCTCATATTAACACATGATAGCTACTTCAATGTAGGCCATAATATTATACAGAATGTATTTGCAAAGATACTGAATACCAACTATAAAAGATCAGCATTTTGTAGTAGGGAAGATAGAAGATATTAAATCTACAGACATCATGGATACTAATTATATGCCTGTTATCTTTGCTTAAAAGCATTGAACAGTAAGTTTATTCAACCTGTCAAAATGAATCAACATCTAGCATTCCATACAAGCAACTACTGAAATATAGTCTAGATAGATGCAATAGTAAAAGATGAGGAATTGATCCTAGCAGAAACCAATTAAAGAAGACACTGAAAACTCTATTTAAACAAGATGCCAAGAGCAGTGAATTTTATAGAAATATTTATTTATATGAATTATTAAGATAAATAATCATTTTATTTTGTTATTGGTATTCTATTCTTGTTTTAGCCAGGATGTAGTGAGATTATCGAAACTTCAATGAACAGATGTAACTCAATTCAGATACCTTAAATACATACATTCAGTTTAGATTGACCAGATGTGAAAGTAAAATTACATTTATTATTTATTATAAAAATAATTATTAAAGGTATTAATTAGACAAACTAAAAATGGTACAATTAGCATAATTTACTTTACAGTTTTTTTATAATAAAAGATAAGTCAAGTCTTATGAAAGTTGTTCTTTGTTTGTTATGGATTTCTGGAAGTGTAATATATCACAGTAATAATAACATTTATAAAAGTTACATTAAATATGAGATAATAATTTAATTAGTGTGCAAGAGCTAATGTTCAGCTGTTATAACATTTAAGTGGCAAAATTATCTGATGATAAAGAATCATGTATTGACTATGGATTTTTCTTCAGGGTTGTTTAGGGTCAAATGAACTTGTTGTGAATGCTATTGCAATATTATTGAACTAAATAAAGCTTTAAAATACTATATTTTACTGTGTATAATACATAACATTGATTTGAAAATATTTAAATAACAATTACATTACGGAAAACTAATGGTGTAGAGTCTGAATAAAATAAAATTGCTCTTTTTGCCATAAGTTGATGGTATTTAGAAGTTCACAAAATACAGTAATATGGACTTAAAGTTATATTTATTATTCAAGTTAGTCACTATTGCCTTTATAATCTTAGTATATAGTATATACAAGCGCTTTAATACGCTGGGTGAAGAAGCTATTAGTGGTAACAAAAACAATTAAAGTAAATTAATCAGGCCTAGTACTTTCAAGGTCTTGTCCCTCATATTCATGGCCGAAATAGATTTTCAAATCATTGTTGTGATATTGATAAATGATAATGTATGTAAATGGTATGTAAATCAACTTGTCCATTTCCTTGAAATAGCAAAACACGTGTCGTGTCTATTGATCGCGTTATCATTGATGATAAAATACGCCTCTTTAATCTTCCTTAGTCTGTGAACCTATTGTACTGTGTAGCTGAGATTGTGAAACCATAGTCCTATTTGCTTGCATATTATTTTAACTTTAAGATAGATTAGTAGAGTTATAGCTTAGTAATTTTACTGCTTTAACTATCTTAGCTGAAATTTTAAACGTAAAAGTAAGATTTTTTATATTTACTGCAATATTAATATTAATAATAATAATAAATAAATCATTTTGGAGGGTTAAACTTTTCCTTGATATAATTAATCTGTTATAGATAGTCTTATTTTTCCAAAACAAATATTCTTTTTTTTTTATTTAAGTGTCATAGCATAGGCCGGGACGCGAACCTGCAACCCGGGCAACTACCTGCAAGTGCAAGGCAGTCGCGCTGACCTCTCGACCACCAATGCAAGACAAAACAAATATTCTTTAATAAATTATCTTGATAAAGATTAAAAATTGTTTGAAGTCTAATTTATACAATATTACGATGTTTTCAACATTACCTTTATTTTTTGATCAAAAGAATTTTCTCTCTTTGAAGTAATGCAAAACAATCAGCAATAATGTAGTTATTTTAAAAATTCTTTTTTTTTTTTTTTTGCTATTGGCTTATACCATAAAGAAATAAGTTGTTTGATTCCAGTAATGTTTGATAAAAAATTTTAATAATTATTAGTAATTTATCTTTTTATATTATCTGCTTTATATATATATAAAATGAAAATACTTTTAATTTATATACTAGTTAATAAGTATTATTAAATACTAACTAAAAAAAAAAAAGTAAAGTAAAAACTACTGTAATGAATAAATTAAAAATATCTTGTAAAGGATTTTGGTTTTAATAATGTGTAATAGGATTGAAAGTGTTTGAATGTGAAAGAGTTTATAAAAAAATATAATTATTTTAAAAGTAATCAATTAGAACTATTTTTAAAGATATAACTTTTATTTTTTTCAATTTGGAAAAAAATAAATAAAATGTCTATATATTACTCAAAGGAAATGTCTTTAATTAAAATCTTTATTAAAACCAACATCTAGTTAAGGTTTGGATCTTAAATTTATGGCCATGGCATTAACATTTTTTTATTTTAATATTTATGTACATATATGATTTTTTTAATTGAAATTTCACTTTTTGTAATAAATAGTCATTCACGATATTCAGACAAATCTAATTATGAGAACTAACAGAAAAGAAGATACTTATTACACTAAAATTAATTCTAACATTTTTCTTTTGAAGTATCTTTCCAAATTAAGCCAAAAATATGTATTGTCATAAGAAAGTATTTTCTAAATAGTAATAAAACACTACATGATATATGCATCTTAATCATATAGTTCCTGTTATTCCAAGAGCAGTTCTTTTCATTCTAATCCAGAGTCACCTGTTGTAAATTTGATTAGTTAATAGATTCTAGATGGTCGAGCAAGAATAATTACATTATAAGAATAGCAAGCAGGAACAAACTACCATTGGTGATGATTCCATATTTTCACTAGGTCACAATAGGTTAATGGATAATTACTTAATGTTCTTTCAAGATAGAGAACTTGATATATGTATATTGTAATGGGTTCGTTGTGCTAATGGAGTATATAAGATGTATATATAACTGGCACTAATAATTAAATATATGACCTTTAATAGAGAATTTAGGAGAGATAATAAATTCATTTTTTGTAATTGTTTTCATTTTATATATCAGTTATGTAATTTTAATAATAATATATTTTTAAAATTAATTATAATGACAATAAAATATCATTACTTAAATATTTTTATTAAAATATCTCTGTGAAGCTGAGTAAATAAAGAATTTTAAATTTCAATTAAAATGTTGTTTGAATTTTATCAGTTTTAAAATATTTATTATTTTTTTTATGTGTTAAATTTTAAAATAACAAGTTAAATACTAAAGAACTGATAGACACATTCAAGTCATTGACCAATGACATTTAAGTAATTGGTTTCCACATCATGTTTGGGAGATATTAATAGAATTGGCAGACAATCAGAGGTGGGAAGAAATCACTAAGTAAAGTAAATCATTATAGAAAATATTTGTAAAATTCATCAAATTATAAAAATATTTTATCTTATAAAACAGTGATATAAGTCAATTAATCTTAAGGAAATTAATATAACATATTTTATAGAAGGTTAACAAGATAGTAGAGTAATTTAAACTAATTTCTTCATCATCATCACAGGTTGAAATCTGGGAAGTCAATTCACAATTTTAAAGTGCTAATAGAAAAAATTATTATTATTATTATTATTATTATTATTATTATTATTATATATTATTATTATTATTATTATTATTATTATTATTATTATTATTATTATTATTATTATTATGAATGGGAAAATGATGAAGGATAAAAATACTCCATTACAATAATTAAAAAATGGACAATCAGTCACATAAGAAAATATTTTCATTTTATCTCTGCTTTATTGAATAGCTTATTGACTAATAAGAGGAACCAAACAAAAATAAAAAGTATTATCTTTTCTAATATAGAACTTTAATATAAGGTATAATTGAGATAAAAGGTTAAAGAAAATAATTAGTGCTTCCAATCAAAGTAACTTGTACTATTCAAATTAAATGTACAAGATTAATATTTATGGATGGACATTTGTAATAGTTTTATAAAGCAACATTAATTTTAATCAAACAAATAGGATAATAAATACTTATTCTTAATTAGTTTAAATAAAAGTTTGTAGTCAAGATAAGTCCTCTATTTAGTCATTATAATTTTCTATTAAATAAAAAAAAATGTTAAAAAAAGAAGAATTCAATGAAGAAGTGATATTAAACTTAAGTCTGTTAAATAAATAAAAAACTACATTATTAGAGACTTAATATCAAAAAACTTATTAATGTTTATCATAGGAAAAAAGATTCTAATGTAGAACAGAGGGATAAAAAAGATTTAAATGAAAATTATTTATTGATCAATACTGCAAATAGTTAATAATTATAATGAGGAGACCAACATTTAGATAAATGTTTGACTTGATTGTTTAATTACAGATCTCATTAACTTTTATAATAGTTCTGTATAGTTTAGATAAAAGAATTCTGGTATGGAAATATGGAAAATTGCCTTAGGAAACATCTGATCATGAAAGATTTCATTTTATTATTGTGGTTAATTATTATATATTGGGTAAAAGATCCTGGGAACCACTAATAAATATAGCGGTTTAAAGTAATAATTTGCAAGGAAGTATTAAATATCATATTGAAATGTATGAGAAGGCACTGGCAAGAAGAAAGAAAGAAAAAAAATTACAATAAGGTTTTTTTTGGAAATATTATTTTAAATACAATTGCCAACATTATATTAGTTGTTAAGTTTATTATTAAATTAGTTAGCTAAATGATTTTATTTGTTAATATGTATTATATTTTAGTATTTGTTTTAAATTAATAACTTTAAAAGTTATGCTTAGTATAAAAATATAATATGCTTGAAGGAAAGAAAAAACCAAAAATAAGGTAAAACAATACTTTGAGTTTCTATTTGTAAGGTAACAGGATTTAAATTAATTTATTATATGTTAAAGTATGAAAAAATTAATAATCAAATTATTGTCATGATAAAGAACCAAGAGATGGTAGCTATAATAATATATAAAAAATGTATGATAATGAAATTTTAAAAAGCAATATGAAAAGCTTGAATGTATGAATGATAAAAATGGCTAAAGACTTTTGATCTCAGTTTAATGTAATAAAATAAACATTGATGGTGGACAAATTACATAGTTTTTTTGTAAACACATCATTGTTAGATTTGTAAAATAATACTTGATGGGAGTATAATATTGTAATAATAGTATGGTAGTATATTGTAATGATGGATGTTAGCAATACCTGTTAGAGAAATATAAATTATCATTCCAGGATAGTATTAATATGTTTAAGTTATAATTTCCTGAAGAACTAATAAAAATAACATAGTTGCGGTTAGTCTAGGTGACACGTATATATGTAGCTTTGAGCCATAATGATGTGAAGATTTTCCATAAAATAAAAATGTTAAGATCCAAGAGCTCAATGTAGAAGACTGTATGTTAAAGTAATATCATTAAGAGAAAATGACTATTTGCCATGAGAGCACATCTTATTTAAAAGAAAAAGGAAATCTCCATTTCATATTTATATTTTAATGACCTAAAATCACTTTCTTATTTACAGAATTTTTTTAAATAGTAAAGAAAATAAGATAAGCATCAAATACAATTGATTGAATTTTAAAAAAGAATATAATATCTTGTCTAAGACATAGAAAGTTATTTGATATGAAATTGAAGTAAATGCAAAACAATGTTATAATAAAACAGGCAAAACTCTCTATATATATTGCCACACAGGGCAAGCCAAAATAATTAATGGATGCCAGAAGGCTTGTGCATAAAATTCCCATTAGTGCCTACTCATACAACATCCCCAGACTAGTTTCTGGCTTGTGGCCTTCATCAGTGAGAAGCCTTGGATCTGAGAGCACTGCACCTAGATCTTAGTACCTAATGCAACCCTTCAAAGGTCGTCTTTTATCTCTACTTAAGTACAAAACTATGAGACAAATTAAAAACACTATAATATTTTCATGGGTTCAATTTTTCATTTTTTTTATTGAATATACAATATATTATTCTTTTTACTTCCCTTTCATACAATACAATTTTTCATAAATGTTCATATTTTGTATACATGTAAATTCTATTAATAATTATACATAAACTTAACATGTTATGTTGTTCATTTTTATGATATATAATTTATAAGACTAAAATAATCAAAAGAACCAAGATGAAACTACTCCTTGGTAATTATTCATTCCATTCATCTTTTCTTTATTTTTATTTTTGTCATTGTTCTAATTTTCTTTCAATATTGTATCAATTCAAAAATTATTTAAGTATTATAACATTTAAGCCAATAAACATTACTTGATCACCATTTCTTATGTTTGTTCTTAACTGTTATTAAAACAGGCAAAACTCTCTACACATTGTGAAGGCATGTGCATAAAATCCCCATCTAGTGCTTACTAATACAATATACCCAGACTAATTTCTGGCTTGTGGCCTTTGTCAGTGAGGAGCCTTGGATATAAGAGCACTGCATCTAAATCTTATGATCTAATTCAATCTTCCAGCAGCCACCTTTTATCTCTACTTAACTACAAAACCATGAGACTTAAATTGAAAACACTACAATATTTTAAATCCAAGCTCATTAGCTTATATAGTTATATAGGCCTGAACTCAGTTCAGTACCTATGTATTTTGGTGTCATTGGTTCTTCAATAACCATAGCCACCACTATCCTATTAGGCAGGATTGGTTTTAAGCCAATAAACATTAAATGATCCCCATTTCTTATGCTTGCTCTTAACTGTTATTAAAACAGGAAAAACTCTCTTTATGTATTGCCACACAGTGCAAGCCAGAGTAATAAATAGATGCCAGAAAACTTGTGCATAAAATTCCCATCTAGTGCCTACTTATCCAATACTCCCAGGTTAGTTTCTGGCTTGTGGCCTTCGTCAGTGAGGAGTCTTCGATGTGAGCATACTGCACCTAGATCTTAGGACCTAATGCAACTCTCCAGCAGCCACCCCTATCTCTACTTAACTAAAAACCATGAGACTTAAATTGAAAACACTATAATATTTTCAATTCAAACTCATTAGCTTTTATAGTCATATTGATCTAAACTCAGTTCAGTACTGTACCGAGATACATCAGGAAGGAGTGTGTTTTCTTCGGAGTTACACATAATTTTGGAGAAATATAAATTGATAAAAGATTTGTTTAAATATTTAATAAAAATAAAAGGTCTTGTAGGGTAAAATAAAAAAAAAATTTTTTTTATCATACAAGGGTTTATCGTTAAAAACATAAATTAGATAGTTTTATAAGATATAATTTTAGAATCACATTTAAAAACAAAAAATACTTAATTGTAATTATTAATTAGAGAAAATATAACTTACTATTAAAAATTTATCGGCTGAACGTTTTTGAGGAACCATGCCTCATACTCATAGCCTTCATGAAAAGTGTAATAAATATATGCAAATGTAAATATTCAAATAAGCTACTGTTACATAGCCCATTTTTTCGAGATCTCGAAGCATGTGTCTTTTCTGTTAATGGCATGGATGTCTCTATTAATATAGAATGCCTCCTTTATTTTTCTCCTGAACTTAAAGAATTAAAAACTTGATTTAATTAAAACTTGATTTAATTGAAATTTTATTTAAGATTGCTTTTAGAAAAAAAAAAAAAGCAAGGTGGAGTTCGTTTTGTCTTATAATAATAAAAAAAAAGGGAATATAATCAAAGGAATGTAATAAACAATGGGAGCTAATGACAAACATAAGAAATTTCCATTAAATGGCTAATTAGTGAAATAACTTTAACAAAGAAATTGAAATTTGCAATCATCTAAAGAATGACCAATGAAACTGTGTAGAGAGTCGAAAGAAAAGAAATAATTGTCCAATAGCAGAAATTCAGAATGTAGATTGAATCCGCAAGATAAGGACCGTAAAATATAAAAGGGGCAAACTTTCTATTGTTATAGTTATTAGATTGAATTTGATATTATGATTAAAATTTGATTCTGATTCGGTTCGGTTGATTATTCTTAAATTCATATTCATATTATTAATATATGTCCAAAGTTAAATAAAACATAATGCTGCATTGTTAAACCCATCGTGTGGACAGCCGGCCGAATCCTTCCATGCAATACCAACAGCAGACAGTTCGAAGGTCGATCATGATCGTGTAAAACAAGAAGGAAGCAGAGTGTCCATGATGAAGCCCACAGGATCCCAATGACATCGGGAAAAGGATCGCAAAGAGTTAGCGCTAACTGACCGAAGGAAATACTATAAGAAGCTATGCTCGGAACTAGGCATAAAAAAGAATGCTAGGTAATATTTATTTTATTCTTAATTCACTAATTAAAAGCCGTAGTAATGTATGGAATAATAAACTTTGAACTTTAGGTTACGAACAATAATTACTAATTGTCTTTAGCTCCATTATCAAGGGATTTTATTGTGATTTCAAATATATTTGTGTGCGTAAAATTATTTTCTAAATGTATGTATAATATGATATTTTTTGTTATATTAAATATTATCTAAATTTGAGCAAAAGTGTAATTAATTATATTATAAGACCAAACGAAGTGAAACAGCGTAAACGGAGATTTAATGGGTTAGTGATTATTTAAAAAAAAAAAAAAAAGGAAATAAATATCGTAGAGCAAATAAATAATAAATGTTATAATAATGAATTATAGTTTAGAAATGGGATATGAATATCCTATGAGATTATGAGAGCGAAATAAATTTTAAATTAGAATTTGGGAAAGGAAGCGAGAAAACTAGCGCAGAGAAAGATTCGTAAATTGATTTTTTTAAGTAGGTGGATTTTGTATTTTATTGATTGTTTTAGCAGAGCTAGTGGGAGCGGGTACTAGACTGTATTGGTCAGGCAGACTTGTCGACAAAGGTCGGCTGGCGCCCATTGGATTTTTTCCTTTAAATAAATAAAGAGTTTGGTTGGCTAATGTGTAATCTAGTAAACGAGTATTAATATTATTGGCGAATGTTTGCAAATGATATTGACCACTCTACCCGAGGTACTTACAGCCTCCTATGATAGGATTTTGTGTAAGAGGGAGGTACAAAGTTCTGTATTGAGTCGTTATTA
Source organism: Epiperipatus broadwayi (assembly GCA_028023455.1). NCBI lineage: Eukaryota > Metazoa > Onychophora > Udeonychophora > Euonychophora > Peripatidae > Epiperipatus > Epiperipatus broadwayi. Next base: position 6,786,754 of record JAQFVV010006229.1, on the reverse strand, counting down.
TAAATATCGAATATTTTATTGATGTTATATAAGTGATATTTATAAAAGTTATAAGACGACGTTAAGGGGTGGTAGGTATAGTACCTATACATTTTGATGTTTTTATTGGCTTAAAACCAATCCTGCATAACGGGATAGTGTTGGTTATGGTTATTGAAGAACCAAAGACACCAATATGTATAGATACTGAACTGAGTTCAGACCTATATGACTATATAAGCTAATGAACTTGGGCTGAAAATATAGTATTTTCAATTTAAGTCTCATGGTTTTGTAGTCAAGTAGAGATAAAAGGTAGCTGCTGGATGGTTGAATTAGATCTTAAGATCTAGCTGCAGTGCTATTAGATTCAAGGATCCTCACTGACAAAGGCCACAAGCCAGAAATTAGTCTGGGGATATTGGATGAGTAGGCCCTAGATGGAGATTTTATGCACAAGCCTTCACAATATGTCTAGAGAGCTTTGCCTGTTTTAATAACAGTTAAGAGCAAGCATGAGAAATGGTGATCAAGGGTGATGTTTATTGGCTTAAATGTTATAATACTTAAATAATTTTTAACTTGATACAATATTGAAAGAAAATTAGATCAATGATTAAAATAAAAACAAAGAAATGATGAATGGAATGAATGATTACCAAGGAGTAGTTTAATCTCGGTTCTGTTGATTATTTTAGTCTTATAAATTATATATCATAAAAATGAACAACATAACTGTTAAGTTTATGTATAATTATTATTAGAATTTACATGTATACCAAATATGAACATTTATAAAGAATTGTATTGTATGAAAGGGAAGTAAATATATATATATATTGTAACGATCCGGGGAATCGTACTTAACGTAATCTGCCCTACAGGGCGCCATCTAGGCATTTGAACCTAGAAAAATTTATAAAGTAGGCAGATACGTAAGTCAAAAAAAAATTTTTTTTTTTTTTTTTTTTTTTATTTTGCATCCGGTCGTTAGCCCATGTCACTAGCTCAGTGGAATAGCAGAGATTAAATAATATAAGATCTTATCTAATTAGATTTCAACATTAAAAAATAAATAAAATAAGCCACTGCCAATAATTAGCATACAAACATTTATTTATGCACATATATATAAGATTTAAAATTATTTTAGTATTAGTTTTACATTTTAACATGAAACATTATTTTTAACTTTGATTTTTGACTTTAATTTACATTTAATTACTATTATATTCTAATTTTACATTTTTAATTAAGTTCACACAGATAAATTTATGAAAGCTTGTTTATCATGTTGAATATAGACCGGTTACATAGATTTCATGGTCAAAAACATTTCAAAGTAAACATAAATGATCAAAATACAAAATTATTGATTACTGACAATTGCGGAGGGAAATTTATACGTAACCCCATAGTATTCACCATAAGATACTTGCATTGTCACCAATAACTTAAAAGACATCCGAATAAATGCATTTTAGATACTCACCGTAAGGTATCATTATTTATCGAATGTCTATATATTTTGATCAAATATGAAAACGCAAAACATAGTTAACCGATAAACAATCCATGCAAGCATCTATAAACAACTTAAATTTAATGCATTTTTATTTAGAATCGAGTATGAATACTACATAGATTTGCATTGAAATTAAAATATTCTATCCCTATTTAACCTTAGGCTAAAATTCGCAGTCAAACTGGCATCAATCCATCTGATATATCGATATATTCAATGTAATACGAAATACGGCAGCACCAAAAGAATTAAGAAAAGACATTGACTCTCAATCAGATAGGAATATTACATTTATCTAACGAGAAGAACAATAAAAAAAAAAACTCCATAGAAAGGAACTGCGTTCTCTGTCTTATAATTCCTTCCATAGGCAAACGGGTGAGTGCGGTGTATATATAAACGATTCTGCCAGTAGCGAATCTCCGATCACATCTACTAACTACATCAATATATCCAATCCATTGACCCAATCTAACAATGACATAAATAACCTAAGATTACCCTCCCCTAATATAACTTTACAAATCTATACAGCCATTCACGCCCGACTTAATTTTAACATTTTTATAATTGATTTAACGGAAAACAAAAATCATAATAAAACTTAAAGAACAAAAAATAAAGAAATGGAAATGATTTTACAAAATAAATACATTAAATAAAATTATAACTAATTAATAAATAATGTTGGTCAGATAGAATAATATTGCAATCATTTAAATCTGGAAAGTTTTAATTTACTGTTCATAAATTTTAAAGTTCTTATGGTTATTTAAATAGTTCATCTTCATATATTCCTTGCCATTTGAATGTGAATTCCCACATCGTCCGAAGATTGGTATCCTGTTGGCCGATTTATTTATCCATCCGGAGATTTTTTAATGTAGTTGGTCCTCAATGTAGAAACAATGGTTCATTTTTCTTCCTTTCTTAGCAGAACTGAAGGGATTGAAGCTGTGCGTCTTTTTCAATCCCCTCAGCACTAACACCTAGCTATTACATCGTAATAATCATCAATAACTAGTCACTAATTAATAATTTCAAATTTTCCTTTTATACGTATTCGAAGGATTGACTTAACATTACGTCATCGATGAGATGATCCTTTTCGTTGAGGTCCGATTTCCCAATGGATTTATTTCATTTGCTAAAAGTTTCTGTTGTTTTCCTATCTGACCTATGTTTTTACATTTAAATGTCCAAGGCTGGTTTACATTTGACTAATTAAATTTATCATTTCCATTTCTGATTAATTAATCTGTTTTCCAAATCAAAGATATATTTAAAGATAAATTTAAAGATATAATTTTATTTCCAAATCTTTTTAAAATTTAGTTTTAAAATACTTTTTCTTTAATAAAGTTTTATTTTAATAATTTTTTCATTATCTGTGCGATTTAATATATAAGAGTTTAAGATGATATTTAATTTCAATTTTTAATTCTAAAAGAAAATTTTTAAATGCGAACTTTTTAATTTACTTACTTTCATGTTTAATAAATAACAAAAAACAACAATGTAACGAACGTCTGTGCTCGTTACAATATATATATATATATATTGTGTATTCAATAAAAAAAAATGAAATTGAACCCATATCCAAAACTAATAAACATCGTTATAAAATCATAGCAAGAAAGAAATTTCATATATGTTAACAATAACCATTTTGTGATTGGAATAATAAAATACTTATGTAATTTAAAAGTTCACTTTCAAAGCAATATGTGTAAGTAATGTATTGTTCTCATTAATGTAAATAATTGTACAAAGATGTTAATAATATTATATCTGTTTATAGTTTAGTATGATATGTAATATTTAAAAGTTTGTTATTGAATATTGTTATTTGTTTAAATAAACAAATACTTTGATATAAATGTAGACTAATGGCTTTCTTTCGATTCAGAGTCATTTTCATCACACTGTAATATCCATGTACATAAATTATCGGGGAATATTATAAAGAAAAAAAAATTGATAAATTAATTGTTCATTAAATTAAATTATAATTAGTTAAATGATATTATTTAAGGGCATTAGATTTTAACTGGAAATAGTCATATCTTCAAAGTCACATTATTTATTTTAATATTAATTTGAATTCATTGTTAGAATAAATGTAAAGCGGTATATGAGATTATGCAAAAAATTGCAATAGGCATACTGCAGCAAGTTACATTTTAGGTTAAGATGAAATGTAAAACAATGTAAGTGGATTAAATAATTTACTGAAGGGATTAAAAAGAGGGATATAATTTTAATTAATGGGTATAGTTTCTGATGATTATAAAAGTGGTTAATTTTTATAATTAGTGTTTCTAATTTATAAATGAATTAATTGTTAGAAAATACTATAGAAAACAATAAGTTGGAATAATTGTTGAAGATATGCTGATTTTAAGAAAATGATTTACTTTGTACTTGTAATATTAGGTATGGCTATAATTAATATGGTTGGATCTTATTAAAATCCCTCTTATTATCCAATTATCTTAGATGGAGTAATTGTTAGTTTATTATAAAAGAATAGTTGATGACCTTGAGAAATACATAATGTAGTAATATTTATTATAAGTATTTTAGAATACATTTATTTTTATGTAAGATTAGATAAGTAAAAGGAAAATAACATTATTTTCAATGAAAGATTATGTTAGTCATTGTCTATTATAGAGATTTTCCTAAGGAATATACCAAAATAAGGATTGGAAGATTTTTACAATAGCTATGCCATTGAGAAGTATATTTCATATGTTTTCTCAATGTTAAAACCCACTCTATTGTAACCATCTCTTAAATATACCTTACAGGTTATATAATATATATTTATAGTAAGTTATTGAGTCTCATAAATTAGTGTATTTATATAATTTATAGTTTAATATTTGAGCTAGGCTAAAGATAGGATAGATTTGTACCATGGATATGTGGAGAGTCAATGTGGACAGGTTACAATATATATATATATATAAAATAAAAATGACTATATATATATATTGTCATTTTTATTTTATTTATTTATATATATATATATATATATATATATAAATAAATAAAATAAAAATGACTATATATATTTTTTTACCAATGTAGCTTATATTTATATTATTTAATTTGTTGCAATTATATAATCATATTTTAAATTTAACACTCATTAGTAATTGTTAATTAAAGATAATTTTTATATGTATTTAACAAACTATCATAAGATGGACCAATTTTATATTAGTCATTGCTGGGTACTTTTAGATTAGTGATGTTTTCTTATTGGATAGCTTTATCAATAGGGTATGATAATTCTTATATGTATATTAAATTTTATTGATTTTTTAATATGTAAATTAAAAATAAGCAAGAGTCCAGCATTTCCATGACAACCCACTTATCCTTTTCAAAGCAGTAAGGAATGGATTCCAAAAAAGTTACAGTTATAAGAATGCTGAATTATAATTTATATATTCTAATGCTATTGATCTTTCTTTGCAATCATTACTGCCTTGCAAAACATAATTAGTTTAATGAAAAGTTTACTTTATGCCATTCTTGCATATAAAAACACATTAAAAACAGTTGGCAATTTTACCCTATGGAAAATATTTAATGTAACATAAATATTATACCATATGAGCAGACTCTTCCAAAAATACAGCATCATATACCATTCAATTTTTTCTTATATTTAAAATATAACTCATTACTTTATTCTGGAGTTAATAGCCATTATATATATATATATATATATATATATATATATATAATATATATTGGCTATGTAACTATATGTTGTTATATATATATATATATATATAACAACAGGATGGGGTATCAGGGTGTAATGGGGTGATGGAAAATCATCATCAACTCCAGTTATCAAAATATTTTAAATAATAATGAATTCTACAAAAATATATTTAAGATTTAAGTAATGTTTATAGCATAGTTTAGTAAGAGATATTAAAGGATGATATTAAAGTAATGTTTAATATATAAGCAATTTTATATATTAAAGAGAGCATAAAATCATAAAATCTCTAAGATCACTCTGAGAGATCAGCCCAGTTAGAACATTAAAGATCTATAAATCACCAGCATTAAAATAAGTAAAAGTAAGTATAAGTAACAATCATCCATCATCATAATTCATGGTAATATCATCATCAAAATAAATCAAAAATTGATCTACTGACTGGAATTAAACTTGGTCTACTGTAGATCAAATTAACTATTGAGATTTTTTCAGCTTGAGGAAATTATTTAGCCATTAATTTGGAAGCACAAACTTGAGTGATAATTCATCAGAATACATAATAATCAGAAAAAACAATAATGCTGGAATATTAAAACATGCTGATCATCATCAATGCTCTGGCCTCTTAGTACCATTAATGTACTGGCCAACTATAAACTTAATTTCTAATAAGACTAAACTAAAATAAAATGTAGTGCATGGGATTTAAAGAATATAATCTCAGTGCCAATCAGAATATATCAACCATACTGGATGAACCTTAAGCACAAAATACATCCCTATTCATATAGTCAGACAATTATGCATGAATGTAGATCAGTGAACATAAGCTCTATTACTGTATTATGACCAAGAGATGATATGATACACATAATATTCTAAGCTCTTTTAAAACTAACTCACTGGAATAATTTTAACAATTGAATATAAGTTTATTATTAATAATAAAAATGATATTAAAGTCTTTAGAATAAGGCTATACACATATAAATTAAGCCTTCTGACTTTGATTGGTATACAAAATTCAAATTATTACATTGATTACAAAACTTCTTGATAGGTTTCCACACAACACATATATTAATATGTGCAGAGATATGCATTTATAATATACCATGAATACTTATTTGAATTGACATTTAATAATAAAAAATGATTAAAATTTACAGTGTTATACTTGACGAGCATTGATGTGTATACACACATACATGTGTGTATGTAATTTTTGAACATATTTGACTTGTTACAAAATAAACATTTTTAGTTGTCACTTTTAAATGAAATAAAATACTGCAATGGGTTTTCATAAAACATATTTATATAATTGACTAACATACATATGAAATTCATTTTTTATCATACTTGAATTCATCAAAATAATGAAATTATTAAAAAATATCTTTCATAATCAATCCCATTTGGAAAATAAACATACAATTCACACATACACAGGAATATAAAAAAAGGAATATGAATTAAAATTATTAGTTTCTCTCTTTATAGTCAATCAAATTATTTTTTCCTTTTTTTTGTTGAAAATACATAAATTTCACTATTTTATAAATAAAGACTTTCCTTTCTTTTAAAGAATAAAATCAGTTTTCACAGGTTATTATAAAAAAATTTATTTTTTTTATTTTTACTTTTTTTTTAAACATGATGTCAATTGATTAATTCTTTATTCTTAGCTTTTACTGCAAACAAAGTTATTACTTACATTATTATTTTATTCTTTTAAATATCGATTTTAAACTATTTAAAATTATTTTCTCTATATATGTATCACTATCACAGGTTGCTTTTAACTAATCATAATGTCTTTAAATTAAATATAAAAATTTTTAAATGTCTTTTAAATGAATTATTTAAAAACAACTCAATTTTGTATATATGTTTATTGGTGCTTCTATGTCATATAGACATAGCAGTATACATATAACTACTTTTTCATCAAGCTGATGGAATTCTCTTGGTGAGTTGGTCACTCTAGGATAAGCACAATCAGAAACAGGCATAGCCAGGTAAATCATTGGCATTCAATTTGTTCTACTTGGTCTAGGATTGTTCCATGCAAGTGTTTTCTGCATTTGATTCCACTTAGATTTTAGACAAGCTAGCTGTTTTTCCTCACTGGTGCAAGCTAATGCCTCAATTGGCTTCATGTGAATCAAAACTCCAGTATATAAAACTAGTAGACCATTGTTGAATCTACTGTCTTCATTTCAGTTACCACTTCATGGCAACTATTTTTTATTAACTCTCCAAATTCCAACTACTACCAACCAACTAACTAACTATAACAAACTAGCCAACTCTTCTGGCCAGCTCTTATACAAACTATTAGTCAAACTGAACTAATCTTTCCATTCAGTCTTTTATATCTAGATTGCTGAGGTGGCAAAAACACTAATTTAAAAACTGTTTTTAATCTATTTAATTCTTTTGAAAACAAATTTGAAGTTTTATCAAAAGTATGATTGGAAAAAGTTGATTTCAATTAACATTAATCCTTTGGAATTTTATAATCTACAAAGATTTTCAACTAGATAATAATATTTATACAAGCCTTAATTAAAAGATTTCAAAAATAAAGCATCCTTGTTTTTAAATACAATATTACATTACAATATTAATATTATATTTAGACCTTTTTTTAACTATTAATTTTATAATAAAATTCTATTTTAAATTCAAAATTATTTAATGTTTTACTATGATTATTTTTATTCAGGAAATGTAGAAAATATGTACAAAAATTTCTGTATTTATTTCTACTTTCCTTTCAACTTTATATATATTTGTGATCGCACTATATTATTGGGTGCCATATAACAGAACAGTTATAATATATATTTATAGATTGGTACACTCATACATTCTAACAGAAAGACTGAGAACAAGCAACTAATATCAATTTTGTCCATAAATCTGTTATGTGTGAGTATGATTAATGCTTTGAGTAATGTCTAATAACAATAATAATTGATTCATAAAAATCTTATAAGAAAATCATGAGTAAGTTATATATAACCACAACAACAGATTACATTATTAAATTAAATGATATAAAAACATTTGTGAGTTATCAACAGAAAAATAAAAAGGATATTCCTTTTTTTCTTTTAAAGCATATTTGTTTTTCTTATATACTTGGCTACTACAAACAAAAGTTGAACCTTCAAGAGAATTTATTTCATCACAAAATCAATGATATATATATTTTTAAAACTGTGTATAAAGAAAATCTACTTCATGGAAATGTAAAACAGGTTAATGTCTATTCTCTAAGCAAACGAAAATGTAAATCAATGGCGTAGCAATGATTGAATCATTTTAGAACTCACATTGTAAATATATTTTATTTCACCAAATATTCAAAAAAGGTCTATTTGTCTTCAAATAAATGTAAATAAATCTTTAATATAAAATATTAACAGCTAATATTAATAAAGAAGTCAAGTAACAATGCTAAAATATATATTTAAATGAGAAGATTATTACATAAAGAAATATTGATCCTATTTAATGTCATTACACCATTGCAACATCATATCAGATTATTTCAGATCAATCAACTGGATTTTTCATGAATAGACCTTCAGCTTATGTGCACTTTCTTATATTTAATCATCACATAATGTAAAAAATAAAGTATAATTATCTCTGTTAAAAAACTAAATAACAATGTTACACAAATTAAAAAAAAAAAACTGTATTCAATATACCATAGAAATGCTGTGTGCATAACAACTAATAAACAGATTATTATGATCATAGGATCCTGATATAATACTAACATTATCTTTCAAAAATATGTTATATTCTTGTGTTTTGCTAATATGGAATATTGTATGGAATGCAAGACATTTAAGAGACATTTGTTTATCAAGCGATTCATGCCATTATTATAATTATTCATACTAGTTATTTTGTTTTAGGATGAATGATATAAACATAAATACTATTAAGGGAAAATAATCACAATTATTCCAAACTATAACCTCATCAATTTAGGCTCATATAAATAACTTAGTTACATTTTTTATATTCATTAGATTAATTAAATCATAATAAATTAACTATTGATTTATATTTTTTATTAAGGTGTAATTATAAATACACATATGTTTTTCCCTTAATTCTAAATATATGTCTATTGCTTTATACCCCCATAAGTATTTTTTGATACTAATGTACCACAAAAAATTATTTCTTATATTATTTATATATTCCTAGTTTGTCTACTAATTGCAAATAAATTACTACTACTACTACTACTACTACTACTACTACTACTACTACTACTACTACTACTACTACTACTACTACTACTACTACTACTACTATTACTACTACTACTACTACTACTACTACTACTACTATTACTACTACTACTACTACTACTACTACTACTACTACTACTATGACTACTACGACGACTACTACTACTACTACTACTACTACTACTACTACTACTACTACTACTACTACTACTAGTTTTAAAGTACTTTATTTGATATCATAAGTACATGTATGAAAATACAATTTTAAAACATGTTACAAGAGCTGATCTACAATTTAGAATTGAGAATTATTAACAAAATTATTATTATGAATACATGAAATATTTTTACATCAATAATGTTGAAAAACTGAGGAAAAAAATTAATCAATAATAGTAACAATATTAAATACATATATGACAACAAAACTCTCACTTACATACAGCAAATATGCGATTCATATTTCACAGTGGTGTTGGTAATTTGATCAAACTCCAAGTGGCTGATACTATATCAGTTGGAGCTAGTGCCTGATCTCTTGTTTTAATTTTTGCTAACTTATTGAGAAAAAATGATTTAAGTTTATGAGATGTGGAATTGAATATAAAGTGGCATCTCATAAACCAGAGTGAATATAGTATAAAGATTGCTAGTCTTATTGTTGGAAACAACCCTCTTTGAATATTTTCTATCAATACTGTCAATGAGCATTTTGGATTATGGGTTATATCAGCAATTAGTTCTCGATATGTTTTGAGAGAAGTACACTGAGAAATAAAATGATCCGTTGTTTCTTCTTCTTTATTATATAGTTGACAATGGCATCTATGTTTGGAGATCTCCATCTTCCAGCCAAAAAAGCATTGGTAGGTAAAGCTCTAAGGTTGATTTTTATTAGAAAATCTAAGTACTTAGGCTCCAAGTACCAGAATTTAAATTTTTGGATTATAAGATTTATTTGTGATATTAATTAAGCTAATGGGAATTTCAAAGGGATTGGAATTAGTTGTTATGTAATGTGCTTCCCAATACTTAATTTTAGTTGAGAAAAAGTTTGTAGCAGGTACTTTATGTTTGACTATTGTTTTTATTAGATTGTTAATGAAATTATTTTTAATAGGAAGTGGAGTGTCTGTAGGTGATATTGGAAGAAACACTTGGAAATTTTCATATGTCATATAAAGTTTCATTATTGCATTATGAGTTTTTTGGTAATAGAATGTTCAAATGCAGTGTAATGACAGGCCATTTAGTCTTGAATGTTTTTGCAGACTTTTGATGCTTATTACCACTGCCATAATCCATATGAGTTTGGTGCAAAAAGAGTTAATTTTTTTCTTAAATGAGTTTGTAAATTTAATGATAGGTGCATAGTAATTTATTTTTTGGAAAATTAATATGTTAATGAGTGATATTTTACTATGCAATGAAAGATGTGCTTTTGAAAGTGTGGTTGTCACCTTTTCAATTGCAGATATTAATTGTTCTTGTATTATCTTTCTCATTGCATTCATAGACAGATGAATTGGGAGACCAAGAAATTTGTGGGGAGGGGAACTGCAAACTGAATGAATTTGATTACCAGAAAGTATACTCCAAATAGATGATTTTTCTTTGTTAAATTTTAAACTATAAGCTGCAGAGTAATTTTCTAAAATGGTATACATTAACCCTTAAAGCGCTAATTATATTATTGGTTGTATGAGGTAAAAATCAAATCTTTTAATTGGCCAACTCACAAACTGAAGACAAAGCCTATTGTTAAAACATATTCGCCTATAATATTAAATTCAACTCAGATACGTTTATAAAAAGTATATTACTAATTTTTCAGGTAATGAAAGAGAACAAAAGTTCTTTCAAAAATAAATTGCTATTTATTTATTATAAACTATATTCAATTTCGGCAAATATAAAGCGAATGTCTAAACAAAAAAGTGTTGACGCAAATGCTTTTTTTCAATTTTACGTTATTGAAAAGTAAAGATTTCTTTTTGCTAAATCTTAAATATTTTTACTAAAATCTTCAATATTTTTCGAAAATAATTTTGTTTTTTGAGTATATTTTTTAAAAAACTATTTTAATTTCTCATTTTATATTTTTTAAAATACTTAAATTGCATTCGAAATGAAAATCTCAGCGTTTTTCTTTATTTTCTTTGATCAGGCGGTTTCTTTGTTCTTTCCAGCCAATCAGAATGTCTTTTTCGGCTGAGATCTGGCTGAGAGCCAATCACCAACAAGGTTCTTCTTTGTTTAGTTTTAAATGCGGTTTTTTTGATTTTTTTACTTGTAAAATAATTCGGAAGAGGGCACCATCTTACAGAACTTTTAAAAACCTAATCAATACCTGTCAAACGAATATTCTAGCATTAGAACTAGCAGAGTTAGAGTGACGTCAGATGTCGACGAGAAGTCTCATAAGAGGTGGTTTATGGGTTAAAGGCAAATGTTTTTTGGATGGCAAAAAATGACTATATCATCCATGTATGAAATATGATTGATGGGTTGGTTTATGAGGGGTACAAATATTCCTGGCAATTTAGATCCTATTTCTAGTAGGAGGGGGTTAATATATGTGATAAAAAACAGTGAACCAAGGGGAGAGCCTTGTGGTATTGAGTTGTGTGGAGTGAAGTCAGGGGACATTTTGCCATTAAGAGTAATGTGTATTTTTCTATTGATGAGCAGGTTTGCTAGAACATACATTATAGGTATTGGAATTTTATGTCGACTAAGCACCTGTAGCAGCTTGTCCACAGGCACTGAATCGAATGCAGCCTGTATGTCTAATTGAATTGCAATAGGTGCTGATTTTCTAGCTTGTCTTACATCCTCTATTAATATTTTACATAACATAAGTGCTTCAGAAGTAGAACATCCTTTTCTAGCAAACTGAAACTTAGACAACCCAGGAAGTATTAGGGGTTGAATTTTGTCTTTTAAAAGAGACTTTATTAGTTTGATGATCAGAGGAGACATTGAAATAGGGCATAGATTATCTAGAAGAGAAGGAAGTGTATTTTTTTTTAGAAAAGGGACCAGTGATACTGGATAAAGTTGGTCAATGTTATGTATTTGTTTTGATAGATAATTTATCATATTGTGTACTATTGGGATAGTAAAGTGGCTAAGATGTGATAATAAAAATTTTGGAATTGCATGTGTACCTGGGTGTGTATTGTTTGGAATAGCATTCAACTTGAGAGCAATTTCATACTTTGTAATGTTATGTTCTTCTGTGGTAAAACCAAAGTGAAATGAAGAAAATTTTGGAAAAGAAAATTTTTGGAGTCTAAATTTAAAGCGGTAATATATTTGCAGAGTCATGTCTTCCCCAGAAATCATTTTTGAATCAAAAATAATAGATGAAGGGGTTAATTTTTTGGGAGTATAACCTAAAGCCCACCGAATATATCCTTTAGATCAGTTATGGGGATTAGTTAGAAAAAAATTTGCTTTTTTTATAGAGAGATAATCAGCCAGTATGAGTTGGGTTTGCTTGTATTCTTGTTTTAAAAACATTATTGATGTAACTGAAGAAGGGTCACATGAAGTATTTTTTAGTTTTAAGTGTATTGTATCTAATTTATTAACAAGGTTAGTGGGAGAACTATTTTTGGAGGTATAATGTCAAATAGTAGAAGAGATTATGTTAATAAATGATAGTCAGGTCTCTACCAGGTTTAAAGATAGTATGTCTACCTTCTTAAAATAAATATAAATCTCATAGAGAACTGCTTCAGGTGTAGTGGATTTTAAAAGAAGACGAGTAGTTTTATTTAGAGGAAGAATTGGTTGATGTTGCATGTGTATTGCGAGTTCCACATTAAGTGCTAAATGATCAGAGAAAGTTACGGGACATAGAGAGGGATTTATTATGAAATGTAGATCTGGTGAATAGAATACCAGATGTATTAGAGAGGAATGTTTTTTAGTGTAGAATGAAATGGAGTTAGTTGGAAAAAAAACCTTCAGCACTCATGAGATTTTTATTAATCAAATGAAGATATTTTAATGTAAATTTCTTATAAGACATGTTAAAATCACCCATGATTATAGTTGGGTAAGAATTTGTAGCTAATATTAAATTTATTTTATTTATTAATTGGTGAATTAACACTGGCTGATTATATAAATAGAATGTTATCAAATTTACTGTAAAAGAAGAATGATATAGAATAATTATACTCATATGCTGATCTAGGTATAAAATTTTAAAAGTTTGAAAAGGAGAACAATGATGGATGAGAATCCCTACCTCAGCAGCAGCAATATCAGATGTTGAAAATTTACTGTATCCAAATTTACTAAGGTAGAGTTCAGGATTAAATGCTGAATGTACTGAGCATTTTGTCTCTGTAAATAAAAGGATATGGGGTGAGAATTGCCTTATCCAATTGCTAATTGCATATATTTGCTGGGTAGAGTTAAAACTTCTTACATTGACTGCTGTAATAGAAAGACCCATATTATCAATTATATAAAATGGTGGGAGAATGATATTTTATAGTTTATTGTATAATGAATGGAACAACTAATATTAGTAAAAATACAATAGGAATGTGTTAAATAGAAAAGAAAAATTATAATAATACACCACTGTGAAAACAATGAACTTACCCTTGCAAGTGAAGTTCTATTGAGTTTGCTGTGCATATTTTTGTTCAGAAACATGATAATTATTTTCACATTTGGAATTAAATCCAAAAAATTGTCCTGGTTTGAAAGTCTATAAGTGTTATTTATGCAACTCATCTTGATAGTCTATTTTTAATGGTGCTTCAAAGTCTGTCTCTGTATTTTGAGACATGGTATTTGTTATGATATTCTTAGATTTAGTAGATCTTCTGTGTACATCCACTCCTGCCATCAGAAGAAGCTGCTCCTGTGTCAATTGATTTGTACTTTGTTCTTGTCTGGTCCAATGAAGTGTTGATTTATTAGCTGGATAATCTGTTTCACCTGTTTTATTTGTGAGTTTTGTTTTTTTAATGCTGGTGTGGTAGACTTTGTATCATTTTTCTTTGATTTTCTTTCACTATGTTTGTCAGGTTCATTAGTTTGTATAGGCTCTTGATGCAATGCGGATTTTTTCCTCTTGTGCATTCGTTTCTTAGTCTTTACTTTAATTAATTGGAACTCTTCATCAGAGCAAGGAAATGGTAAGGTATCACTCATGTACACTGCTTCTGTTTCCTCCTGTGAGATATAAGATTTATTTGGTATAGTATTCATGGAGCTATTTTGACTAGGATCATCAAAGCTGAGATTTTGCTTATTTGTATTGTTGTCTTCATTATTGGAAATAAATTCATGAAGGCTGAGATTTTGCATATTTGCGTTCTTGTCTTCATTATTGGGAATAAGTTCATCAATGCTGAGATTTTGGATATCTGTGTTGTTGTCTTCATTATTGGGAATAGGTTCATCTACTTTTGTTTTTTCAGGGTTACTTTGCATATTGGGAATAGGTTCATCTACTTTTGTTTTTTCAGGGTTACTTTGCATGAGTCTGATTTCATTATTAGCTATTGGATCTCTACTGCACTGATGCATTTTTGTTTTTTTAAAACCACACTTTTTACAAAAACGGTTAGGGCATTCTTTGACAAGATGATCTCTGGCTTTACAAAAAAACACTGAGGTGAAATGCCTCTGAAAGTAACTATCAAAGGTGAAGAATCTGTTGCATGTAATGTTGGTATATCTGTTGGTTGCATATTTTTCTTCAATGACATAGTGAAATGAGCAGTATTGGTTAGAACTGGCTGTGTGGCTCTTTTTTTCCATACATATTTAAAGTAGGCCACAGTTCCAACATTTTTTAGTAAATCTTGTAGATCATCAGCTTTAAAGTCTACATGACAGTTCTTAATTTGTCCATTAAAATTTGTAGGTCTATCAATGTCTATGTAACAAATAAATTTTCCATTAAGAAAGTGAATATGTTTTTCAAATATTTGTTTCTGAGCCACATTATGATATTCTATTGTTTTATATCTGCTATTAGGATGGTCTAGCACTTTGTATATCATTGACCAAAGTTTTTTTTCTGATAGATAAGAATAAAATTCATCAGTAGGAAAATTCATGACTGAAGAATTAGAATCTGTTATAGCTATAGTAGAGGTTTTAATACTTTTAAATTTTTGAAATGATTTAAGAACTGTTAAAGGAATTGTTTGTATAAATTTTTCACATGCAGAAACATAATCTGTATTACTAGTTGATAATAAATTTGTATTTTCTTGTTCCATTTGTAGTTCATTGTCAAAATTAAAAATTTCTGTTAAATTTTCTTCTGTAATTATATTGTTATCTTGTTCAGATTTTTGCTTTAAAATACTAGCATAAGTTTGTTTAATATTCTTATTTAATTCAATAGAATCAGATGCCTCAGGCAAATTTGTATTTTTAAACTTATTTCTTGTTTTAGATAAATCAGATAAGGCTTCAATCCATATTGGATCCAGTTTTTACTTTTGAAAAAGAACTATTGTTAACTTTGACTTTTTCTAGATCTTGATAATAATTATTTTTATCTAAGCTATTATTAGCAATTTTTAAATTAGAATTAGAATCAGAAATATTAGACATTTTAACTCCAATATTCTTCTTTATATTAATAACAATTTTGCTCAAAATAGAGCTTACCTTTAAGTGGAAAATTTCTTTTTTCTTTTGGTATACTTTTCACTATCAAATTCAATCAAAAACCAATAAAACTTTAAGTCTAAAGCAGGAGCTGAAATGAGTCAACTTTCTCTGTCAAGAGCCAAGATGGCTACTACTGCTACTGCTACTGCTACTGCTACTGCTGCTGCTGCTGCTGCTGCTACTACTACTACTACTACTACTACTACTACTACTACTACTACTACTACTACTACTACTACTACTACTACTACTACTACTACTACTACTACTACTACTACTACTACACTAATTAATTGGTAATTGATTATTCTATCAACCAATATATCTATTATAAATAATGTTCTAGTAATATAAATTATTTAATATTTTTTGCTTCTATATTTTATGAGCTAGAATTTATTACTAAATAATTTGTTTAACATATTGTATTGTTACAAATAGAGAAATTCTGATAAAATATTTATGATTTCTTTACCCTACTTAGATCAATATTATTTAATTTAGGATTTAACTTAATTTCAACTGTCTCACAGGCAACCAACTCTATCAGCCACGTTTATGTTGATACTATATATATATATATATATATATATATATATATAGTATAAACGTATATATATATATATATATATATATATATAATTCCTGTGTTTACACTCTTTTGTAGTTGATATGAAAATTTATGTTTTACATATTTTTTCATTTTTATGTTTTGACTTTTTGAATGCAAATCATTTTTAAGAATTAAATCAAAATCAAAATAGTGAAAACATTAAAATTGGACTTTTATTATCACTTCTAGATATATTATATTTTTATTATAAATATCAATTTTATTAGATTTGGTAGTAAATTATTTTTATTATTATTTTATTTTCATTACTTTACATGTTCAAAACTAAAAAAAAAGTTTATATGCTTACTATGCCTAGAGGTGACTTACATATAAAGATCAAAACATAATAATAACTATATAAGTAATAAAATTTCATGTTTTTAAAAATGGATAAAAATAGTGTAAAGGCAGGTATAATAATAATGATAATGATGATAGTAATAATAATGACAACAACAACAACAATAATAATAATAATAATAATAATAATAATAATAATAATAATAATAATAATAATGATGATGATGATGATGATGATGATGATGATAATAATAATAATAATAATAATAATAATAATAATAATAATAATAATAATAATAATAATAATAATAATAAAAAAAGAATAAGAAGAAAAGAAGAAGCACACCCAGCCACTGTCACAGCCACTTGGTCACTCATAAAATAATGCTCAAATCTCCAATCAGAAAAGTTCTATCATTTTTCAAATCAGTTAATATACTCAAAAAGAGAATGCAACAATATGGATATCACAAAATCCAAAAAGTAATATAAGACAATAAAACATAAACAAAGTTGCCAGTAGAAACAAACTCCAGCTTAAAAAACAAACATTGAAGACTATCAAACTGTTATAAAGCATATAGGGAATATATATATATATATATATATATATATATATATATCCCTATATGCTTATATATACACATGAATATATATATATATGAATATATATATATATATATTCATGTGTATTAATTATCCAAATGTAAATCAATGGAATTAAAAAGTGTAACAGAAGCTTTATAAATTTAGTATTATAACCTATAACAGACAATCTACCACCCACCCAACTTATATTTGTAAAAAAATATATAAGTTTGACATAATATACGTAATCCTCAGAAAACATCAATGTAAACACATGTATATTGAGAGTATTAATGTAACCTGCTCTTCTAGTCTGAATAAAGTTTCTTTTTGAAACAAATACTACTACTACTACCTAGACCATGGCTATTACCCATGACCAATACTACTACTACTACTGCTACTGCTATTACTATTGCTGCTACTCCTACTACTCCTACTCCTCATACTGCTACTACTACATAGAATCTCCAAATTTGTATTCTCACAACTAAGTCAGTTTACTACCACCTATCTATGAGATTTAGAAAATTATCTATCACAAAGGTTGTTTAACATAAAAAAATCTATATTCAATATCCTTAGTTCCATTCAACAAAAAACAAGGTTCAATATTCAATCTATCTTTAGGGAGCATCTTGATATTAAAATCCTGGAAAAGGTTCTGAAAAATAAAATTTAACTTTATTTACTTTCTCCATTATGACCTATGCAACATATAAAAAGGCTCCTCAACAGGCCAATCAGTCCTTATTTTCAAAACCATTATAAATTTAATTCAAGTGCAGAAAAATATGGTCCAATGGCTATTCAACTTGACATTGAGGCTGTTTTTGACTCAGTTCCTATGGAAGTTTTAATTCAGACACTTGCAACACCAAAAATATACCATTCTTTCTTATACCTATTGTACTAGTCGCTTCTATCTTCTTTTAATCATTGAGGGTGCCACCAGGCCATTATCAACCTAAAGAATTTCATTTACAGTAATCCAAACATTAATGAAGATGATAAATGCTACGAGCTTGACCACAGATAGATCCAGGGAGAGAAAGAGATCTTTAACATTATTCAGACAATTGAGAAAAGAAACACAGAAACAAACTTCAGCCAAAATAATTATAAACAATTTTAAAATTTATTAAATCTAAATTTTTTCAAATAGGGAAGATTGATCTAAATTCCTCCACCTGGTTTATCAGAGAGTGTATGGGTATGGTATCATTAAATACCCAAGCAGGTAAGTTCATTTTTCACCTAAAAATTAAAAGAATTTAATGTCTTCCTACTAGCAATTTATAAAAAGAACAATTTCCAGTTTTCTTCTTTACAGATCCCAAAACAAAAGGGTGTTGTAGGGAATACAATGAAATAGCACAGGTGAGCCTTCCTTACTCTGGAAAAAACATCAGGGCCAATAATGTCATATTATACTGCAGAACAGCTCATGAATGACCACATTTAAATCAAGATTGATTCCAATACAAAAAAAAATATACAACTTTATGTAAACCTAAAACAAAGGAAAAACAACAGAACAATATACTTAATAAACTGCTAGCCAAAAGATTTACAGTCTTCAGGAAATGCAAACCAAGCTTAACTAAACTAATTATGATAAAAAGGGGACAGAGAGTTTAAAAAATTACTAATATCTACCCAAGCACTTATCAAAGAGTTAGTAGTATAAAAAGAGAAAACCCTAAGCAAATGAAATAAAAACTCACAATACACTCCTGGATAAATAAATTTAAAATTATGAAATCTTAAAACTAAGACTCCACACAATAATAAAAAAATATATAATAAAATAATTATAAAGATTAACCTGAGATGATTAACATAGAGATTTAACTAAAGATTTAAGCACTGGTTTCAATATAGGATAGTTCAGTTACCTTTTAGACTTTGAATTGTCTGTAGAGTTATTCCAGCAGGATGCACAAAGTTCATCATGAAGGATTTTGATTTATATTTCTTTGGTCAGGATTACAGAGACAATTGTTGGGATCAATTGTGGATTAGGCTTCTAGTGCATGATCTTGAAGACCCAATTAGGAATCCAGGTCTCATCTTTGCTAAGTTTTAGCACTGCATATTGTTGAGATTTTTCATGTCATATCTTTTAGGTATGGTGACTGGATAGCCACTACTATCATGGTAAATAGTATTATTATTATTAGGAGTCTGCAGAAATCCAATTTTTGCAATTCATGTTGAACAATTAGCAAATATGAAAATTAGAACAGCAAGCTGCATAAGATGCAATAAGATGCAGAATAAATGCTCATAGGAAGCTGAATAATAATAAGCAGAATAAAAATCAGTCTGAAACCTGGGGCTATTTATGTGAACTGCTCTCTCCAGTGTATAAAAGTTTTGATTGGGAAAAATCTCTATCTCCTGCTTAATCTTAATTAGAAAAACAACATCCAACCAGGGCTTTTATCTTATTAATTAAAAAAAAAATTCAAAAATAAGTCAGCCTTTTTTAAAAAAATAGATTACAATCAAAAATAAAAAGAAACTTGATTGCAATCAAAACATTTTAAAATTGAAATGCATTTTCAAAAAGATTAAAACTACTGTAATGAGAAAAAAAACCAAGTGTCCAAAGAAAATTATTTTAAAATTAAAATCTATTGAAAATAAAAATCACATAATTTTAAAATATAAATAAGTATGTGTGTTATTGCATATACTCTTAATACATAAAAGAAAATAACACATAAAACTTTTAAATAGTTTTTTTAAATCTTTATAAAAATAGAAGTTAGTTTTAATTTTGCAATGGAACTTTTGAAGCAGATAAAGCATCTGGCTTACTAAAAACCAATCTACTCCTTAGTCATGAAATTCATATTACAATTAATGGTAGTAGATCACCTTAATTTTCTCCTTATCAATCCATACTTCAAGAATCTCCACTCAGTTCTTTATTATTCATTTTCTACATTAACTTTCTCATAAACAGAATACAACAAAAATTACAATGAATACAAATTCCACCTACTGGACTATATATATCATGTATTACATACATGGATAATTTTACTGTTTTTCTTACCTCCAAAAATAATTACCTACTCTGTAAAAGATACTTAATGAATACAACTTCAAAGATAAACTCATGATCAACATTAATAAAATATCAGCTTGTTTTATTACACTGGCAAGATACATGCACGGATTTATCATAGTAAGTCAACTAATTTCCTTGGATTTTCTTTTACTAAGAACCCCTCTAAAATGAGACAAATAAACCAGAAAAACTGAAAGATGATGCAGAATGAATAACCAACTCTCTCCAAAACCTATCTTTCATTATATGCAAAGTATGCCTTTTTCAATCAGCTTGTAACTAGAGAAACAACAGATTACTCACCAATAATAACCCTTGCTAAGTCTTTCACTTCATCTATTTAGACACTCTTTAGCAAGTTATAATGGTGCAGAAAAGTAGTCTCCATCTCTGTTAAAGGACAGCCTCCCACCAACCAGAAATGGATTTGGTTTTCACTTTATTCAAATTTTTCATACACTCACAAAAATATTAATCCCATGGCTGCTCAGATAAGAAGTTTTCCAGCCCTCAAATACAACTTTCAAAATAATACCCACAGACCAACCACCACCTTCACATGAATATTTGTCTTTGCTTGTAAACAAATTCCAAAGTATTTATGATCATGTGTCCTTTTTGGGTGTTGGTGGATATACCTATTGGTGAATTTATAATGTGCTGTACCTGGGCTTAATTATTGATCCACAGTCACCAATACTAAATATGAACAATAGTCATTTGATACACCAATTCATAAATGGTCATGGGAACCTGTTTTTTACTTTTTCTCAAGGCTAAACATTCATGCCCTATCTATCTACTATTTCCTTAAACACTGCAGGTTTTACACTAAAATTGATGCTTTTTGTTTTTGTGCACTGGGAAGAAGAAATGCAACAGCACTTATTCCATACCTGCATAACTTTGACAAATAAACGGAGACATTATTAACATATACAGACAAAATAACCTAACACTTGACAACCTAATACAAATCCTCAGCAAAGGCTCAATACCAGATGCCTGTGCAGCAACCTTTTGTTTATCTACTTTGTGGTGTACCAGATGCATTTTCTGCCTTGGAATTATCACCAGTAGGCACCCTTTCACATTCTCTAGTAAGCTTGAACAACTAAAGACCAGAGATGGCAAAACTAAACACTCAGATATTTTAGCTGGTACATGGTCACTACTAAAAATCCAAGCCACACCATAACCTCAAACAATCAAATGACTTTTGCTGTAACAAGAATAATTTTTGTCACATACCTCATTTTCAACAATCTTTTAAACAAATCTGTGTATTGAATACTCCAAAGGATATATTTAATTTAATCAAAAAGTATTTTAAACTGGTAAACTAAACCCTCAGACAATTAAAATAGGATGACAGGCAAACACACATATTACCAGTTTACATTTATCAGACACCTTCCTAAGAATATATTTGATCTGTAGCAATAATATCTATTTGTTTGTTCTGAAGCTATGTAGTTATCAACCATGAACTTTTAACAATGTAATTCTTTATGAAGAATAAAATTTGATTTAAATAATAATAATAATAATAATAATAATAATAATAATAATAATAATAATAATAATAATAATAATAATAATAATAATAATAATAATAATAATAATAATAATAATAATAATAATAATAATAATAATAATAATAATAATAATAATAATAATAATAATAATAATAATAATAATAATAATAATAATAATAATAATAATAATAATAATAATAATAATAATAATAATAATAGCAGTAGCAATAGTAGTATATAATAATATTACATTACACTGCTTTCACCAATTAACATCATTAATGTTTACCTTTATGATAAGCCCACATTAGTATACAAATTAATTAATCAAATAAATGTCACACTAGCAACCAACTCTTTTTCTATTATTCTTGTAAGTGACTTAAATATGCCATATTCTACTTTCCTTTCCAAATACCTCCACCTTATTAACCATAGATTGATGGGTGTTGAAGAATTTTTTCCAAATAATGCCTTCTTTTTCTACACCAAAAAACATGCCACTCTTATAGACTAACTTTTTTATTCTCCTGATGTACACTTTATCATTAAACCTTCTCTTCATCCTATTAGTTTTTCTGATCACTGTGCTTTAAATATTAACTTAAAGATCATCCTTAACATGTATCTTAACCTACATTACTGTTCTTCTCATTCTAAAATCTGCTACACCTGAAGCAGTGATTTCTGAAATCTATATCCTTTTTAAAAAATTAATATCCATTCTCTTCACCTATGAAGCATGGCAAACATTTATCAACATAATTCACTCCATAATAAAGCATTATACCAAAAAAACAAATCATTGACTGCTCTAGTCAAAGAATTAGATATTCTTCATTTAAAATTAGGCAGCAAATCAAGTGACTCTGCTCTATTCTATCTATAATGCTGCTTATATAACAATAAAAAATACTCAATCTTTAATTGATGAATATATCTTTACTAAAAAAAAGCAAAAACATACCTTGCACAACCACACAACTGGTCCAGGGGATATATTTGCCAGGCTCTTGCTTACAAAAAAAAAAAAAAAAAACACTTGATCCTCTATTATGTAAAATAAACAATCTTTTCCTGGACAAAACATGTTTTGTCTAATCTTCCATTTTAAAAGTATCTTTCAAACCTCTACATACCCTGATATGGACACAAGCCCATTTGGATCTAGCAATGATAATCATGGTATAACTAAACATGACATCATTCTAAAATTAATTTATTTCTCTAATAGCATACCACCTGATTCACATGCAATACCAAAATTCATTCTCACTCATCTTAGCTATTTCACAATATCTATAATACATAACCCTCACCACTTAGTAATTTGTGGTCCAATATCAATGACCCCTATTCTCATCAACACCACTGAATAAATTATCAAAGACAAAATATAACCTCTAATCTTATCCATATCTGTCTTTTAATTCACCAAAAAAAGGATCATATCTGCTGCAATCTCTCTTTTCAAAACCTTCATAGACTATATTCAACAGTCTAGAAAAACTGGACTTATAGCAGTTTAGCTAGATATTGTTGCAGCATTTGACTCTGTTCCAATAGAAACCCTAATACACAGTCTTAAAACTTATAATATACACACTCCTTTGCTTTATATTTTTACTAACCTCCTTATAAACAGAGAAATACATTATTACCCTTCATGGTCAAACTTCACCTAGTTTTATTCCCTATAATTCAATTTTCCAAGGCTTACCACTAAGTGCCTTACTTTTTATAACTACATTAACCCTTTAGTAATTGATATTGAAAACAATCTGCCTGGAATATATATCACTACAATTAATAAAAACATTACACACATTAGTTACATGGATGGCATAGTCATATTTCTCCTTTTCAAAAAAATATTCCCTCAACTAATCATAATAATAAATAATTACATCAACAAATACAAACTCAACTTTAACTTAAACAAATATGCTACATGGAACATTCTAACTGGAAACTCCATTCCTTCTATATTTACTGCCCCACCTCAAAATTTTCTGGGTTTTCTCATTCACAAATCAGCAAATGCTATGAGAACCATAATTCAAGACTTACTAATTTCATCCATTGAACAAACTACAAATCCATTCTCTAAAGCTCACCTTTCACTGTATGCAAAAATTGCACTCTTAAACATATTCAACTTCCCCAAAACTATACACTACATGCTCATAATAAACTACACTTATTCTTTTAAAATGAAAATCAACTCTTTATGTACAAACTCATATGGAAGTAGAAAACAGTGGCTATGGGCATCAAATCAATGCAAATTTATCAATACACTCTATAACCATATATCATCTACAAAAAACATACAATAGTAAAATTAATAGCACTTTTCCCTATTATAGAGAAATTATTGCCCATAATACCTACAGATACACCCCCCCACCCTGTAAAAACAAATTTTTAAAATACCTCATTAAAAACTATAGAATTAACTTCAATGCAAACCAAAATATTGCCTCTGGGAAAATTACATACTGGGAAGCATATAAGCATGCCAATATAATAGATGCTACCCTCACACCACATAGTTTAAAGCAAATCATTCAAAAATGTAAATTCTGGTATCTAGACCCTAAATATCTTGACTTTCTTATAAAAATCAATATTAAAGCCCTCCAAACCAATAGCTTTTTATCTCACAAAATGCCATTTGATAACATTGATGCTGATTGCCAACTTTGCCATAAAGATGAAGAATCCATAGAACCCTTGTTACTTCAATATATGGCACTTCAACCATACAAGACATTGATAGCTTCTATTACAAAGTCTCATATTACTCCTTCTCAGATGCTCACAAACAGTCCAAAGAAGTCTATTTTCCTCTATCAGAATAACCACTTTCATTCTTTTTTACATTTTGGTTCCTCAGATGTCATTTCTTCAACCCCACATATAGTAAACTCATATCACCCTTCATTAACAAATTAGGCAAAATTTAACTCAGAGATAAGGCCTTAGCACCTGCAGACATATTTGCAGCTACATGGAGCTAATTACACTACCATCTCCACTGTGACCTATGGATTAATAGGGTTTTCCTTTGTTGTTGTTGTTTAATTTCATTTATACAATCTCAATGAAATAATAATAATAATAATAATAATAATAATAATAATAATAATAATAATAATAATAATAATAATAATAATAATAATAATAATAATAAATAATAATAATAATAATAATAATAATAATTCAACCATCTATGTATATAATCAACACCTTATGTCCTAATGTTTTTTTTCTCATATTACTTATCTTGTAATCTTTTATAATTTGTACAACTCCTTTTGAATTTATTTCAAAATTACTTGTTAAAATACAAATGTAACCATATATAAATTGGCAATAAAATATATTTTAAAAATAGTAGTAGTAGTAGCAATAGAAGTAGCAATAGTTTATTAAAAATTTCATTAAATAGAAGCAAACTAGGAATTTGCTGAATGTATGAAATTAATGAGAATTATTGATCAATATATAGTTAATTCTTTTTTATAGTGCATTAAAATTGGGAAAAAATCCATTTACTTAAAGTATTTATTTTATTTTCTTTAAATGCATAAAAAGCTTTCAAAAAGTTCAATCCAAGTAAGCACCTTTCTAACAGACCCTCATAAAAAATGCGGAAGGAGAAAATACTACTTTTTACTCGCAATTGCTTTTTGGATTGTGTGATGTTTTATTTATGTGTTACTCTCTATCAAAAAAAAAAGCTACATACATATTTATTGATTTTTATTCAGTTAGTTAGAGTTTTCACATCTGTAATATAATATCCAGAATTTTAAAATTTCTTTTAACATTATTTAACCAAATTCTGATCCAAGACCATTTGCATGTAAAAGGAATCCCCCATAATTGCATTAAGTCTTGATATTGTTGGTATATAAATTAATATTTAAAGGAGACATTTTTATTAGTAGTATTAAATACATTGTACAGTGCAACATGCTATTTTCTTAAATATTTTTGAGGGTAAATATCTTGCTTATTAACATTGTCTCCATATATAAAATATGTAATCCATTAGCCTTATTTTACATTTATGCTTTGTGTAGAAAATTGTAGAAATCTACTGCCTTATAACAGCCATGTTTGATAAAAATCAAATAACTTTTTACAGGACATGCGTTTTTAACCAATCAAACATGATGTTTAAAATTGCTCAAAAGACTAGTTGAGATTATATCAAACATAAAAATTTATTTTCTATTTAAAGAGACTTGCAACTTCCAATTTGATATTAAAGTTTCAATATAAATTTTAGCAATAATTTTAATTAAAACCATTTTTACATCAGCTTAATCTTAATTGACATTGCAGAACTTATAATACAATTCATTTTTAATTAATATTGCTTTCAAATAAATATGTTAAAACATATATCAGTTAATTAAATACCACATCAATTTGTTATCTATTAGTGTTCTATTTTTATTATCTTCTATAGAAATTTACAGAAATAATTATTAGTTTAATAAAAAGCAGTTTGTAAATTTTATTTAGCTTCAGTAACGAGCAGGCATCAAACTTTCTTTGATAAGATTGTTACTGATTTCTACTTAATTAACATTATTACTTTTATTTATTAGAAAATATTAAATATGTTACATGCACACAAATACAAAAATAAAGCATTAGAATATATTTTTGTCTTTAAAATAATAAACATAAATAACTCAAACAATAAATTAGCTATGTATTTATGTGATGCTATTTTTTAAGAGTTTCAATCTCTTTCTTTCTTTGTCTATAATGAGATCGCATTGACAATAGTTTGAAATGGTTGATTATTATTGATATTGGGATTATCTAAGTGTTGTCTGGCTTTTAATATATATATATATATAATAATTTAACACTTGTGTTTCTATGTTTAATGGGATTTCAACTCATTTCTAAGACTGCTGATAATTTTGGTTATTGACAGAAATATATGTCCAGCAACTTGAAAGATCATAAAATTTCTATAGAGGGCATAAGTGTAGATTAACATTAGTGGTATAGATGAATATTGTAGTGAAATGTGCTTGTGTTGTATATGTATACTTAAATAGTATATGAATACACGTTATTTGTCCTGTCTCTGATTTCCCCACACTATCTCAAGCAGTGCATATAGATAAATAAATTCATGATTGGAAATGTTCTTATTTATGAAGTAATTCTTGCTACCCGAATATCAAAACTTCTTGAAACATCTTTCTCAATTAAAGATAGTTTTTATTACATTTAGTAATGCTATACCTGCTATGGTAATAATTTTAGTTAATATAATAAACATATACATATTTAAGTGTTTGTATTATATCTCCTATGCAATTAATAAAATAGTTGATGGATGAAATATCAGGAACAAAAAATTTGTCTAAGGTTTTTATTAGCCCAAGCAATATATTAAGCACAATTCCTAACTACAAAAGATAATAAACTAATAATGAAAAAATGAAATATTATAAAACAATAGCTTTGTAAAATACTTAATTTGTGACTTCTTTATAAGAAATATTATTAACTTGTGACAACTTCAAAGTACTTTTTATTAATTTTTATATAGCTATATTATAAATAATGAAAAAAAATAAAAAGATGATATATGGAATAATAAATGATTCAAACATGTACACAGTCTCATATTAATTCAACTGCAGAACATTACTACATAATGTGTTATGAATGATTGCAAAGATCCTATTAAAGGTATGTGTTATATTTATTTATACATTGTTATTGGTTTGTTAATCTTATCTCAATATTAATGCAAATATATTTTTGAAACATGGGCAGATATTTTAATATTCTGTTTAAATGGTGATTTATTAAGTCTATGATTAACTAAATGCTAAGTATTTATTTGACCATGTATATATGTGAAGAAAATAACTCTTTTTTATTGTATAATATAAACAGCATATTTCTAGAGCTCATTATTATAGCAGAATAATTATTAATAAAATCTGTTTAAATGGTAATTTCTTAAGTCCTGTGACTAATTAAATGAAAAAAAATATTTATTTGACCATATATATGTGAAAAAAAAAATATCTTTATCATACTATAATTCAATAGCATATTTCTGTAATGCATTAGTATAGTACAATGATTCTTATGAAAGCACCTTTCTAAAGTGCCATGAATATTCAATATTTATTTTATGGGAAGTTTATGTAAAATAATAAATCACATTACTTTTATTTTTATTAGATATTTTAATAATGTAAACATCATAGTGCATGTTGTAGATACCCTTTTTCTACAGGGATGTATATGTTATTATAGTTTTTAATATTACAATAGTTTTATGCATGTAAAAATTGTGCTATTTTATATTTTTATATCACCTTATTTATTAGAGATATTCTTACATGATATGTACTTATTGTTTATTTAACTCAATACCAGTTTTTTTTAATTTTTCTGGGTAATTGTAATATTCACATCAATGTTCTGAAAATTTATACAAAAAAGATAATCTATATATTTTTGAAATATCTTTAAACTAACAATAAATATTATACAATCTTAACTCTCTGTTTCTCACAGAATTCCAATGATGATGATACTGTACCATTTTTGTCTAGTCTTAATTTTTCTAGAAACATTTGTTTTTATTTAAAATTAGATAAGTGATCACATAGTTTTACACACAATTTTCTATTTTAATTTTATATTTCTCAATAGATGGAATCTAAAATTAAGCATAAATATTAAGTGAAAAAGTTTTTATTTTATTTTAAATTAATTAAATACTTGTTTTAATATATAAATACTATTTTAAATGATTTATTTTTTAAGCATTCTTATATTTTTCCTGTAATTTGAGATGAAAAGCAATAATTTATATATAGAGAGAAAATAATTTGTATTACCTTTTTAGTTTTGTTTTGAAAATATATACAATAAAAATATAGAGAAAATATACATTTTAAAAATAAATATACTAATGAAATGTAGAAATACTTCACCATATAAAAAATACATACATAGATCTCTGGCAAGAAATATATACATAATTAAGTGACTGCAATCAACCACAATTGGAACTTTTAGATTTAACTTGAAATAAAAACATAGGAGATGGATCCAAAAATTAATTTAGTCAATCCCTTGATATAAAAAATATAGATAGGCTTAATTAATTTCTGGATTCTCCATGCTTTTATTTCAAGTTAAATCTAAAAGTTTAATTGTAATTGAAGAAACACTTATTTTATTTCTTTTTAGTGCACAGTCAATAAAAGCATTTGATATTTAAGTTTTTTGTATTAACACTGTAAATGAAAATTTAAAACTATATTGTACTTTAAATTGATTGGACATGTATAATTGATATATTGAAGCAATTGGTGTCTAATCTTCATTGATGCTTCATGTTTCACCATCTATGCTAACCTCCTAGGGGTCTGCAATTCAGACCTTGCTATAAATATATGCTATTCACTCACACACTGTATGCCGAATCATTAGAGAAATTAGTAAAATTAATTTTTATTTCTTAAAGTAAAACAGTAGTGTGCATGATGCATATATATATGACTGAAGCAATAATGTTATTAATGTTTATTGCTGACAACTAAACATTTTCTTTATATAATTATAATTTTTTTGTTATATCTATATATATTTTGATTTAAAGTATTTAATTAAACTATTGGAATGTAACAACAAAGAAAAATGGGAAAGGCTTGAAATACTGAAATTATCTTTATCACTAGTCAGATCATTGTCTATAATTAAAATTTATAAATCTTAATTAAAATTGAAAAACAAATCATTTATCAGTTGTTGTCAAATGATTTAAATTCAGCTTGTTGCCTTTAATTAGAATTGTCAATCGCAATTAAGATTGAAAACAAATTGTTTATCAGTTGTTGTCAAATGATTTAAAATAGCTAAAAATGGTATTTCGAGCCTTATCTGTTGAAAATATTTTGCTAATTAAATGTTGTTTTTAAAGGGATTATAGAGATAGGGTTGGTATATGAAATTGCATTCTGGGTGATATTAAAACATTATAAAAGGAGTCACAGAACAAAAGGAGAGTGGACTTTCAGTTTTTAGTTAAGTTCAGAGGAGTTTTTAATCAGTTGAGTTTAATTACTTTTAAGAGCCAACACAAGTTCTGCATGATGAAGCGTGAGTAGTGGAGCCATCCACCTTTCTTTTTCCTCTCAGAGGACTTTCTACCAGCTGTCAAAATTCCATCTGATGGACATATGAGATAAAGAATTGCCAACCTGCCTGCCAGCTGCTATGCTGATATTTTAGATAAAATCATGTAATTTAGAGCTGCCTTAATACGAACATTCATGGGTGATTTATAATTTGCAGCTAAATTAATTCATAGATCCATTTATGATGTTTTGCTAGTTTTGCTCGTAAACTCTCTCTCTATAATCCTTTATTAATACTTATGTAATTCTAAATATACATTGCTTTCACGCTTAATTTTTGTTTATATAACTTTATGCAGCTCAATTAAATGTATACAACTTATTTTGTTTAATATATATATTATTTTCTCTAATATGTCAGTATCAATCAATATTGCTACTTTAATTAAATTCATTAGTAAAATTATATTCATTTGTTCATTTAAAATAAAAAACGTTCGCTAGGTTGGTTGAATACCTAAAAGTATTTTATTGTAATTGCATATTTTATTTTTGTTGTTTAGTTGCCTTTATAAAAGATCACGACACTTAATATGAAATTCTATTTTTTTTCTTACCATTGCCTGAAGGGCGAATTCTACCAGTTAATACGTATTTGGGAATCAATTCTTTAAATATAAATGTTGTTAGTTTAATAATATTATAAATAGAAGTGTTATTATTCATTATGATTAGTTAATGACTCAGGTTTGAAAACAGATTATTGCACAAGAGGTTAGACCCTTTCCAACCTTTAAGTAATAATATAAAATTATATAAACATTGCTGGCATACCTTTTCTTTATTCTGATATTTTATCTTTTCCATTTCTTGATTGTTTTGTTATTGGGGACATCGAAAGCTTGAAGCTCCCTTCCTACTTTTCAAAATCATTTGTAATCAGACACACTACTCTCTGTGGAACGTAAGGTTTATGAGGATTATGTGCTGCACAGGACAGTACATAATGATCTGGGATCTCAAACTCAGCCTCTCCTTCGATATCGCTCCGTCAGAATGCATGGACATATCAAATCTAAGTTTGTCTCAAGTATTCTTTTAAATGATAAAATATCCAAATGCCATGAAAGCCAGATTTCTTTAATTGTACGCTAGTGCCATTAATCTTGTCTTTAATTTAATCACCTTTCACCTAATCTTAGTAAGTCACAATGATATGTTGAAGATAATGATTCATTTCATAAAAAAAGAATACATTCAGTTCATTGAGTTAAAATGCTTTCTTTGAAAAACCATTATCGATTCCCAGAGACATAAAATCAATTTGTATAATTATTTATTATATCATGTAATCTCGTAAATAAAGCACATTGTTTGTTTCTTATTTCTAAAAGACGTCTTTGCCAAACAATGCAAATAAAAATATAAATAATGGTTGTCCTAAGAAATACATGATTGAAATCATATATTTTGCCTGTTATCAAATAAATCATTTACTGTTAAAACTGTCACGATCTTTTATATTTAATTTCGACATCCACAATGCTCCATAGCAAAAGTTTTCTTTAATTAGCTTATTAACTTCACACAAGTTATAAAACACTATAAAATTGTATCTGTAAAATTATATTTATTAAATGAGTGATAGAGGGGATTTTATACAACAAATTCTCAAGTCTTGTAGATAAACAATATTGTCCTAAGCATGAAACTATTTGGTAAAATATACATTAGTTTCTTTAATCTTTTGTAATATATATATGCATTTTTTTAATATTTAATAAATATATCTATTTCATATAAATCCTGGTTTGTTGTTGAATTATTAGTTTCAAGTTAATATTTAGAACTACTTTCTTTAGCTAAGAGCTTAGCATTAATAAATAACTATAATAAATGTAATTTCTGGGCTACTTCGACCTCAATCATCATCATCAGTCTGATCTTATGCTCTACCGCTTTGCTCCTGGGCACGGATTTAAAATGATTTTACTGTGTCATCAGAATTGTTGTTCATTGAGTCAGAGATTCGAAGAATAGGCAAATAGGCTAGAATTCAGGACTGTTCCAGACCTGGTATCTCGAGCATGATCGGATTCGAGGTACTTTTGCTTAGGATTTGAATCTTTTTAAGTGAGCATACTATTTTGACCGGTATAATATATATATATATATCACTAGATATTTCTGTTCTGAGTTGAAATGTATACCCTTTATTTATATATCATATTTAGTGTGTGTACATAATAATACATGTGTATATACTATAAATCAACTTTACTTCATGCATATAATTTTACTTTAAATTAATATCACACATGTTGTATATATAAGTCATTAGATATTTCTGTAAGAAGTTAATACATATACTGTTAAAATATATATATGCATAATGAATCAGTAACTAAATTTTCTATTTAAAATTGTTTGATAGTTTTTATTATTTTAATCCAATTGTTTTTTAAAAAAATGTTAAAGAAGAAAATTTACAATCATTGTTTTAAATAATTATCAAGGATTTTCTTTTTTAACTTTTTAGTGATTTTAAATAATGTGAGTTTCCTAGTTTAGCTTTTATTTAAAACAATTATTTAAAAAAAATAAAAAAACTATTGAACAATTTTAAATAGAAAATTTAGTTATTGATTTATTATATGTATACACATACTAAATATGATCTATACATTAAGAGTTTAAAATGGTTAAAATGTTATTAAATTGAAAGAAAAAATTATACTGCCCACTTACAGTCATTATTTAAACAAGGCAAAGTTTTAAAAATAATTGTTAATTGTGATATATGAAGTTATTAAATATTTTTAATATTTATTCACTCTCTGATCCATATCTATAAAACTAGTTGTCATACAAAAAATATAAATATTTCAAATTGATTAAGCTAGTATAACTTAATAATATAGCAATTCTATTGAATTTAAATATATTAACCTTACATGTGATCAATTTATTTATTGGCCAAGTGAGATAAAACTCTGAACTTTTAATTGATCAATTCACAAACTCTGTGATAAAAATATATTAATCTTTTAATATTATATTAATTTTAGTTTCGTTTGCAAAAAGTAGGTTAATAATTTGTAAGGTTTTGAAAGTAAACAAAAGTTTTTCAAAAATATATTTTTATTTATAATTATAAAAATATTCAAGGAAAAAATAAAAAAAAAGATTGTAGCAAATTACAAGTCATGTAAATGTCATTGTGTCCCTCCTCAATTTATGTAGCATTTTTCTAAAAATAATAATATTTTCAGCATATTTTAACCAAAATACATTATAATATATAAATAAATATCAGAAAAATATTTTAAAACATTAATCTTTGTTTGAAAATCAAATAAACAGTTTGGGGCAATCTAAACTCTTGACAGGCATATCAAAATTATTACTACCACTGGTTTCTTTTTCAATTAACGATCGTGTAAAGTATACAATTTTTTAATAAAACCTTATTACTTTTGTAAAATAAGTATATTTTCAGCAGAATTTATAAAAATAATTTATAATATGCACAAAAAATAATAAAAAAACACTCTAAAACATATATTTTCATTTTCAGCAGTGAAAAATATTTATCGGCAGTCTCTTTTTGACCAAATAATCATCAGCCTATCAGCATTGAGAACAGACAGCCTCCTTATTTTTTTTAGACTTAAAGCATTCTTATTATTGATTTTTTACTTGTAAATTAATTCAAAAGAGGGCAGCATCTTATGGGACTTTTCTAAGCTTTCAAAGAACATAAAATCATCACCGTTGCTCAAAAAATGATCGGTTTCAAGTGACCTAAAGCTGTTGATGTGAATAAGCATCAAAACCTAGTGGAAGATTAAAGCACAATTTTAATATTTCATTCTAAATGAAAAAAGATGAAAAGTTAACAAATGACCAGAAAAAGTTGAAAAGTTAACAAATGATCAATCTTTAATAAAAGCATTTAATAAAAAAAAACTATTTTTTGAAATTATTCAGTTAGTTTTTTCCTTTTTTAAATGAAAGAATATTTGTAAGTTTGAATGTTTTTTTGCAGTAAAAAAAATTAGATATTTGTTTATTCATTATAATATTACTAAAAAATGTTGGCATTTTATTTACAATTGTATTAATATCATAAATGCATATTCTCAAAATAAAACTTAATACACACTAAGAAAGCAAAATAAAGCAATGATATACTTTATGATCATTGTTTAAAATCTAAGAAAATTATTCACAGAAATAACATTATAAATATACTTGCTTATGTACCATGCAAAGCCATCAGGTAATCTTGACAAAATTTTACCCCAGTTCTGTTTTATGTAGTTTATGTTTAATAAAACACAAACTATTTAATAGTGAAAATTATAAATAAAATAAAATGAACTAAAACACAGGTATATTATGTGTGAAAATGTATTTCATCATATTGCAATGAAAATAAACTAATCTCTAAAAGCTAAAATTATACCTGGACCAATTTTGCAATAGATTAAATATTCAAATAAAATAATTAAAATAAATAAATAGTACATTTGTATAAACAAGTTACTGAGATATAATGTAATCTGAAAGAGGGGTGAGGTATGGATGAACTAGCCCAAATTGTATCTAAATGTCTTGTGTAAATTTAGAACTAGCCCATTGGAGGTGGATACCATCATAGGTTATGTGATTCATTATGTCATTCACAGCATTATACCAGAAGACTCTAGGTCAGACCTGAAGTGAGATGCATTTCCCCTCTTCTGGTGGAAAACTCAGACCATTACAATGTATATTATATAATTATCAAATCTATCATTAGATATTTGTATTTCATTTAAAATATATATATAAATATACCTTTAAATGTATTGAATATAAGTGAATAATTAAACTGCATTCAAAAATATGAATGAATAAATCACTAGTTACCAATTTCAATGCACATAGATAAGCTAACTACTTATGTACTATATTTGAAGCTATAAATTTATTTTAAGATCTTTCCCTTTAATATATTCTTTTGACTGCCTCTATTATTTCTATATGATTATTCATATGACAAATGAATTTGGATGGACTGCTTTTACATGTGAAAATAATTAAAAATACCATAGATTTATTTTAGTATAAATTTTAAATAAAATATCAGTTATATTTTATTAGAATCTAGATAAATAGTGAATGTGTTGGTTATATTTTTTGTAGGTTTTATAAAATCTCTTCAGTTTTTAGCAATTATTGTTGAGATCTACAATTTAACAAATTTGATAAAAATTGTTTTTTATTGACAACTATTTTACCCCCCCCCCCAGCAAAGACAAGATTTATAATAATAAAAGTTTACTCCATTTTTCGCATGTGATGTCATGTGGTGCAAATAAAGCTCGGAAACCACTAATGTATTTTCCATGATTGCAATATTTACATAATTAAATTAATATTAAAAATTTTCAAGCAATACTAAATGCTTGAAAAATCTGTGAATAAATACTTTGCAAATATTTATATATTATTCTGACATTATTGTCAGTTTGGTAAGGAATGATATAATCTTGTAAATTATCAGTTAAAAGTTAAAAATAAGATAGATTTTTTATTTCTAAAAAAATTAGTTCTTAGTTTATAAAATCTGAATAGATTTTAAAATTTGTATCCTACAAGCATAGATATATGTGGATTACACATGCATAGTAAAAATTTTGATTTTTGTAAAACAATCTAAAGAATATTACGAATCAAGGCAAATGTTATAAAATAAGGTTGATTGTGGTGAAAAACATGAAAATGAATTTATTAAAATCAAAATACTCTGAAGTCTTTATATGTTCGTTTGAATCTTTTATAAAAAGTAGAGCAGTTTTTGTTAAGTTTAATGGTCAAATATTTTCCCACTATTATTATCTTGGAGTGTCTCAACATAATATTTTCTTTCTATTCATGACTGTGTATTGCTTCAAGATGATATTAATAGTTTTTCCCAGTGATGAGAAAAAAATAGACAGATAGTCAATATAGACAAACCCTTTTCTATACTTTACTTCAATAAATCTGAAATTCTAAGATTTGAATATTGTATTAATAATTTAAAAATAAAAGCAGCTGATGTGGAATTATATTTTTCAGTGATGGCTCATTTCATCATCATATAGAATCCAAAATAAATAAAGCCCTCAAGATAATTGAAAGTATTTACAGACATAGTTGTGTTTTTGAATATTCCACAAAATATAACATTTTTGTATCTTTGGTTTGTTTTATTTTGGAATTTGAATTACTTTTATGGAATACACATTCAAAAAATGACATAAATAAAATGCAATTAGTTTTCAAAAAAAATTCTAAGATTTGTCAACTGAAAAATTATTGTAGTATATCTCTTTTAAAAAAAATATAAGCTAGGGAAATGACATTTTTTTACAAGGGCATTACTAAAAATTATATTTATAACTTCAAAACTGCATGTGAATTCTTGTCAATATGAAACTCATAAATATAATTATTTATTCATTGAAACTTGTAGATATGATACATTAAATTGTTTTCCAATTTTTCATCTACTTAATATTTACAAATTAGATTGTGTTAATGAAAACCTCTTTCAATTTAATATCAATGAATGTTTAAAGGTTTTAAAATATATATATATAACATATGACTGGTGAATTTTTTTCATACCTCCCCTTAAACATATAGTATATACCTTTTTTATATGCAATCTGTAATTGGCTTTTGCCTGTGATAATGTACATTAATTAAAGAATTGAATAATAATAATAATAATAATAATAATAATAATAATAATAATAATAATAATAATAATAATAATAATAATAATAATAATAATAATAATAATAATAATAATAATATTTTAACAATATATTGACCAAAAAGATCTGTTACAGAGGTTTTACAAATGTGTTACAAACGTTTTGCTAGGGTTGCAAAGACATTTCAAATATAATAATTGTTTATTATATAAATTTGATTAACAATGCTGATTAAAGTACAGTTATGTAAACATTATTAATTATACATGATTATTGTTAATAATACTTTTTGTATACAAGATAGTATTGGATATATAAAAAAAATTTCATAGCCTTTGACTTAAAATTCATTTACTTTGAGCTTGACCGGTCTGGGTAGATAGCCTTCTATGAAATTGAACTATTGTAATGATTGTTTGGAATGTAGTTTTTTATGTATCTAGTTGTATTATGAAAATAAAATGTCTCAAAAGATTGTTAACCTTTTCGATATGTAGCCTGATGCCTCTTACATTTCAGAATATCTGAAATTTTTTTGTCTCACACATCAACATAAAATATATGATAAAATGATCATTACGTATCAGAAAATAACAAATTTGACTTCATTTGATAGATATTTTTGTTTACTACTGAAATAGATTTTAAATGTTCACATTTTCTTTCTGTAAATATTAAAAAAATGAGATTGCAATCAGAACAAAGACTTTACACATCATCACTTCTAGAAAGATTATTTTCAGTTTATAAAATCAACAAAATATTTTTTAATTCTCATTATTTTTACACATCTAAATGAATAATTATTTATTTCTCTTATATATAATAAATTATGCTTGAAAAGTTTAAATTTTTTGAATATTTATTGCAAAATTGCAATACTTTTTTACTTGAAAATATAAAGTAGATTGTTTACATCAAAGCTAGTCTTCTAATTTCCTTCAGGCCATATTTATGTTAGCTACTAATATAACATTATATTTTTGATAATAAAGTATTTCAACTCAAAATAAGTTATTAATAATTTATATTTTTTGATATCTAATAAATATAGTGTAAATTATTTTTAAAAAAATATTTAAAACTGTAATAAATTTGCAAATAAACATGTTTTTGCTTTATTGGAAAGTTCAATGTCATAAAACACAGAACATTTTACAGCTTTGGTAATGGACAATGGATAAACATGTTAGGGTGTGGCTTATGTTTATCATTAGAGTGGAATTTTGAATTTTGCACTTTTAGTGCAAAATTTTCAGAAAAAAATTTATTATAACAAAATATACTGTTTTACATGCATTTTAACATATAATTGTTATGAAAAAATTCGCCAGGAGGCAAATTGCCCAAATGATGAAATAATTAATCTCAATCAATCATTGGGTTAATATTGCCTACTATGGTTGTAGCAGTTTATATGTTAGACTGCTTTCTAATATATGACCACCTAGTGGCAAAAATTGTCCAGGAGTGCTATGTTATTGTCCGATGCTTTTAGCTGGCATAAGTTATTGATGTGGATAAATGCCTCCTAGGGTTATTGCCTAACATAAAGGTGCAGCAAGTTCACCAGAAGTCAAACAGCATAAATGTGACAGTATGTGCTGCAGGAATGTGTAAATCTTTGAAAAAGGACTCTATGTGGTAGTTGGAAGTATAGGTCTGCCTATATGCAATTAACCTAATTTTCCATGTGGAGTTTAAGGTTTGGCAGTCATTGAGAAGTGTTGTTAAGTCTCTTCAGCTTCATGGCAAAGCCTATAAAATAAATCAATATTTCTGTATAGATAATACTGCAGAAAAAAAGTTGTTGGAATTGCATCCAAGATAAGTCTAATTATGAAGTCAAAAAAAATTTGATTCTAGAGACCACTTTTGAAATTGGCAGAGATCGTGTTGGTTATTTATTCCAAGCATAGACAGAAGATAATCATTGTCAGGTGTGGATAAAGCAGGCTATATGTTTAGCAGTAAATATACTTGAATTTGTGATAGAGACTGTTCTGATTGGTGGTACCTGGGATTGAACAAATAAGATATGCGATATCTGTAGGGGTACTTTCAAAAAGCACTGAAGATTTGGGATGTGGTAATAGATGCTATTTAACACCTGATTGCTGTGCAAGCCTGTACTGTTGTACAAGGGTTAATGGTTGAGCCATTTTATGAATATTGATTATATTGCCTATGGAATTTATGACAGAAATGGACATCTTTGAAGATTTGATAATAGGTGTAAAGTATGTGATTTTTGTCAGAGAAAGAGTATTGAACAGGTGTATCTTGGAGTAAATGGATAAATATACCTTAGAAAGTGAGTTGGTAATGTGCAGTACAGAATCCTATAATATTATTTGTATTGTGAGTCTCAAAGCCTAAGGATGGAGAGGGTTTTCTTTTGTACATGGGAATATGATATTTTTGTGAATATGGTTAATGCAGCAATTTTTGGGATTAAAGTGCTGTTTGTAGGTTGCTGTGTGTCATTTAGAATGGATTGCAATATTACAAAGTTGTTTCTGGGAAGGCAGGTAGATGGTGTTCTCATCAATGTAGGCTATGCAAGAAATGTATTACTTGGGTGAATTTGAATTCCTGTAAATTTTATTCTGTATTTGTTGCAAAAGGGGATTTATGTAGAATGCAAAATATAATGAACTTTAAGTGGGATTAAAGGTTGAAGAATTTCTATCATTAAGAGTGATGTGCACCTCACAATTCTGAAGAAGGTTGGTGATTAGGTATAGCCAAGTGGTGGGATAGTTTTGTTAGCAAGCATTTGAATAAGTAGATTGAGATGAATTCAAAAGCTTCTTGTATAACAAGCTGATCTATAATGAAATAAATGTTTTAACAGCTTAGAGTTATATAAATATACATGCCACTAATCTGGTGCAGGAGCCTTTTCTGAGCAAACTGTAGATGTGACAATAATTAAAAGATGTGTGGTTCAATTTTGTTCTTGATTACTTTTTCAAGTATTTAAAGGCTAATGCATCCATGGATATAGGCTGAAAGTTGGTTTGATCAAATTTAGCCTCATGTTTTTAGCAAAAGGCAATGACAATTGGATATGAACCTTTTAAACTATATATCCTTTGAAAAAGGAAATTGGCCCAATCCCTAATGTAAAGCATAGTGAAATGACTAAGATGACTTAAATATAAGAATTCCATGAGGCTCAGGATGATAAAAGGTTTCAATAGTGGTAAGTTTGGTAACAAATTAACTGGTGTGGAAAGACATAGTAATTTCTAGTGGTCCAAACAGTGTATTGATAGAGTGAATATATCATGAAGTTTTTTTTTAAAAATGAAGATATATAGGGTGGAACATATTATGCCCAGTTCATGCACCTATGTCAGTTTGGAGTTCCATATGAACTTTTGATGAGATGAGTGACCCAAAGCCTAGCATATGTATGCTGTTGTCCACATGCACAGCTGTGTTAGTCTAATTTTTCTTTTTTTTGATTGCATTGTAGTCCTTAAACTGTTTGCATACATTATGGTAAGTTTGAGTAAGCCTGACTAACTGTTGGTGTGTTTAGAGGGTAGGCTTAGTAATGGTAATTTGCTTATATAACTCACTAGCCAATGCTAGAAGACACAGAGGTGATGTGATCAATTTATTAAGTGTTGAATATTAAATGATAACATGTTTATGAAAGCAAGGTATTTCTAAACTAAGACTATAGACATTTGGTGTTGCTTGTTTAACAAAATATAAAATTTGAAAATTCACTATTAAGTGAAGGAGAAATCATGTATATTGTTTTACATAATTCAATGGATGTTGCCTGAAGTTCATTAAGGTTAAGAG
Source organism: Epiperipatus broadwayi (assembly GCA_028023455.1). NCBI lineage: Eukaryota > Metazoa > Onychophora > Udeonychophora > Euonychophora > Peripatidae > Epiperipatus > Epiperipatus broadwayi. The sequence goes on along the minus strand of JAQFVV010006229.1, from coordinate 6,745,711 downwards.
CAACTGCTTGGGCAGACTTATTTTATAATAATGTAGGATTAAGTTCTATTGAGTGATGTAACATTGGAGAGTAAAAATAGGTCAATGAGTATAGCTTGCTAGCTGTTATGAAAATTGATTGAACCAAATTGTGGAAAACCCTGGGCACTCATTAGTAGAAAGTTTAAGAAATGAAGCCCTTTATTTATAAAGGTTGAGTAATCATATTGAATTCATTTATTAATATAGTTGGGGGTTGCCTAGTTGCAAGAACTGAATTGATGGTTTGAATGATATGTTTGATAATTGTAATACTGGGGTAATATAACTGAATACTAGGGAGTGCCACTATATAGAGATAAAAATGGTAATTAGTAAGTGCCCTTCAATATATAGAAATTTTAAATGTCTTGAATAGGCAATTGAAGGTGATGAGAATACCAATATCTTCTGATGGTGAGAAAATATTTTTGGAGAAAGCACAGAAGCCATGTCTATGGAGATGGTCAGTGGAGTCAATTTGAGATTCTCTGTAAATTTTGATTTCCAGTAATCTGAGATGAGATTGAATTATAGTAATTCATTCTGTCGTTTTGTATAGCTTTAATGATGATTGAGACCATGTATATTGAGCCTATTATTCTCAGTTCCATGGCATATAAAATGGTTAATGATGTCAAAATGGTTTTTTTTTAAAGTAAGATTCTGAGAAATGGAATTTGATTCTGCTAATATGGAGCATCAGTGGGTGCAATTTTTATTAATGAATTGTTACTGAGGGTAATTTATGGGTTTCATTGGAGGGAGGAATGTTGAGAAAACAAAGTAATCAGGATGGCACAATGAGATGGTGGTTTGCATGCTCTTTTAGGAGTTATCAGCAATTTCATTGATGAATGATATGTGTTCTGTCTTTTTGGTTTTTTTGTTGATGATTTTTCTAGGGCCATCCAGTTTTTTTCTTGCTTTCATTAGGGATTTGGTGTGTAGGGGAAATTGTAATGCATGATAGGCATGGTGCAATTTTTTCCACAATATTTATTTTATATGAAGGGTTAATTTTGTGATGTGTTTTGATGTGAATTTATCTCAAGAGGAGGTTGGGAATTTGGGCTATGCCTGGCATTCTTGCTGCAGGGAGGGGAAGGTAACTTATTAACTAGTTTCTAAAATACAAAGTTGATTGTCTATACACAATGGGATAGACTGAGGAATTTATTTTGATGTGAGGGTGGAATTCATTGACATGAATTGTCATCTGGAATGATGGCTGTTGCTGCAATACCCAGATAAAAAGTGGCCAAATTCTAATTATTGACTAGTTATTTTGAAATTTGTTTTAGGGATAGTTGTTGATGAAGGTGGGACTGGTATGTTGAAGAATGTATGGATGGAGCAAAAGTTAAAAGTAGATATATTCTTAGATTTAATATATTTAAAAATTGTTTTTTATTAATATATCTTTATAAAACTTCTCTTGCTGAATGGCATTGCCAACTTATTTTTAAAAAGTCAATTATCTTCCACATGCTTATTTCTTACTTTGAGACAACTTATACCAGGTTTATTATAGTTGTCAGGAATTCAATAAAAAGGTTGTTTTATATAAGTAAACACTCATATATATATATATATATATCTTTTCTACAGGTGTGAGGTCATGTGTATCAGTAGTATTAGATAGTTAAAGGTTGCTTGAAAGTCTGAGTTTAAATTCCCTATATTTACAATTAAGTTCCAGGTATAAGAATGCCTGTATTTCAAATCAGATTTAAAAGAAATTGTAGTTATTTTATTTTTTAAATTGCAGGTATATGTTTTTTTTTAATTTTAATTTTTTTTTTCCTTTTCATTATTATTTTTTTTTTAAGCCCATTTTATTTCAGTATTTTTTTTCTTTACAAGTGACTTGCAGATTATTTGATTTAGATTCTTCCATATTGTTACTGAATCTTTTTAAACTCTCACTAACTTGTTAATATTAGCTAAAATGTAACTTAATTAGGGTTATCTGATATAAACTGTATTAACATATAATAAATCAGATAAATAATTTTGATTATAAAGTTTGGAATGAATGTTGAGGATAGGAAGTTTAATTTTTGTGTATTTACAGTTACTGAAAATAAGCATAAGATTTGTTAAGTAAAATTCTTAAAAGTTAATGGAAAAGTGAATACATCTATATTTAAAGCATTTATTAAAAATAAATATTCTAACATATGAAGAATATTGTTAGACCAAATGCCATAGAGTTAGGCAATGGTTTAAATATTTATATGAGTAGGTGTTGTGAAATATTTTTTATGTCTGCAAGAGGAAATGGTTTATTTATTTCTCAACATAGATGTCAGTGAGGTCCACTAGTATCTTAACTCTCATAGATTAATTAAACCTGCTACTCTATTTAAACAGTGAGATGATTATGTAGGTATTTTATACATTGTTTTCTTTTTTGTTAGTTGTTTTCTTATGGTTGTCTATAAACCATGCCTCCTTAATCTTTCTGTTTATGAGAGCTATAATTCTGGTGGACTTCACTGAAATTGCACTCAGCCATGTCTAAGTTACAAAATAAACATTTCATGTCCAAACATGAAAACATTTTTAATCAACTTACAAGTACAAATGAACTAAAACTTAATATTAAATTATATTTGTGACAGAAATAATACAGAATATATTAAACTAAGTATTTTTGACTAAACAGATTTTCATTAAAAACAGAGTTTATTAAAATTTGAAAAGAGACTTATCAAATATTATGCTTTATATGAATCACTGCATTAGTTAAATGATTAGAAAAAATAAGTGAAAAATCAAAAGAATGATCCTAAAAATGTTGAAATATTCGACAAAATTAGAGCAAAAAAATGAATCAAAAATATATCCTTAGAAATAGGGTAATTATGTAAGATATATTAAAAGATTATACAGAAAAAAATGGAAGAAAAAGTAACAATATGTTGATTGAATTGGTAAAAAAAAAAACACTAAGAGTAAAGGTTTGAAACTTTGAGCAGAGGATGTAAAGACTTAGAGAATATTGGACTTATATATTCTTGCATTGTTTCTCTTAAAACTAATCACAAACTTGTCAGAAATAGTGTGATAAATCACTGATAATATAGCATAACTCCAATGCATTTTTTTTAAAAAAATATTAAGTTCTAAGAAAAATATGTTATGATTATACTAACATATTATCTATTTGTTTATTTTGATGGCTTAAAGTTTTGTCATATTTTAATTTTTATGATGCAGTGCTGATATTAAATATGTAAATATAACTTAAATAATATAAAAATTTTCTTATGCCATGAGTACATTAAAATATTGAAAGAATATTATAAATGTATATTAATATGTTTATACTGAACATGTAATCAATATTTGTCCTCTTCAGATCAAAAAATTGTAATATACATTTAGGGTTAATGAAAAACTTTGATAAAATTAAATTATATATAAAGATGAACAATCCTAAAATGTATGTATTAAATTATATTTAGATTCTATGGAAACATGAAGAGAGCAATAGTTATACTAAAAGCTATATTTAAGGTTGATGGTAAAATTATAAAGTTTATTGATAATTTTTTATATTCTTAAATCATTCATCATCATCATCATTACAGTATATAATAATCAAGAGATGTATCTAAATAAATAATTGGGTGGGGTTGAAATAAAAATAAGTATAAAAGTTCTCATCAATATACTTTTAAAAGTAAAATTCAAAATTCTTTAAGTTATGACATTTTGTATAAATTTTTAATGTGAAAAGAGAAATAAGATAGTACAAGTATTGATATTTTGTAGCTGTTATGAATCCACTACATTTGAAGGATGATAGTTAAATTAAAATTGTAATACTTTAATCAAATTGTGCAACATCCAGAGTCATTGTAAAATGAAATAAAGCTCATAAATATTGTAAAAAAGAGAAGGCAACCAAAAGTAAGACGGATAGATCCATCATCATAATAATAAAGTGGTTTTTGAGAAGCATTAAAATTTAAGTGGATTAAAAACATTCTAAAGAAATGATATTGATGATACCATAATTTAATTTGATGTTATCTAATAATAATAATGTTTATTCTTTTATATGCTTAAATCACTTTTTTAACATATATATAATGATCAGCAAAAAAATTAGATTGGTCTCTGAGATATAAGATGAAATATCCATACCTTATATATATATATATATATATATATATATATATATATATATATATATATCAAATGCATTGACTGAGATATCTTTTCCCCATTATTTGTTCTGCATTGATTTAAATAATTCTAATATAAATTTTCATAATATTTAAGCACACTATGCTCTTCACACAACTTTATATCATTATTAAATTTTTCAATCCAACTGTTAATTTTGTCCGTAGAACAGTTTTTGGCAAAACATTTTAGGAATTCACATACAAATGTTTGCAAGCAAAGCAGCAACTAATTCTGAGGAAGGCTAGTGTATAGTCAAAATTCAGCTGGATTGGAAAATATATAGCATTGTATTGTGTTTTTAAACATGTATTTAAATATTATTGATATTTATATTATCTACAATAACAGTAATACTTATATAGAATTATATATGTATTTTTAAAATTGTTTTAATTTATTTATTTATTTTTTGCAATATTGAAAATCTGCAGCAGATAAATAACAAAAGTAGTTATCAACAGATGTTCCAAAAAACGAAACATAAAACATATTAACAACTAATTAATATCAGGGTGTCAATCACACATTACTATTAACAAAATTAAATAAATAAATAAATATTACAATATATATATATTATGTTTACATTATTTTTATGCACTGGTGAAAATAGAAGTCCGGGCCTTTAAAATATTGCATCATGTTATAGCTATAATTTTAGTTCAAACCTTGTTTAAGTAAGGCTTCAAACTTTTATGAAATGACAAATAAGTTTGTTTTCTTTTCAGATAAGAAACTCTTAGCTAACTCAGTTGGTCATCTTAGCTGAAGGTAAAACCATATGGATAACATTAAAACATGCTATTTATTTGTCAAACCTCTAAAGAATTGTCTGAAAAGCATTTACACTGTGTCAGACTATTTAAATGTGATTGTAGCTTTTTCTGACAACGTATACTATATCCGTATTATTTTATTTTCTAAGAGAAAAGATTATAAATGATTATAAAATATAAAGTGAATACAATATGAAGTTAAAAATTATTATTTTTTTAAAATTGTTTTTTTAATTATTGCTTGAACAATTAACAAGTTTTTTTAAAGGGTACCAGACAAAAGAAAATTTAGGTTTAAAATAAGGAATCAGTTATCCAACAAAAATTATATACATGGCTCTAGATTAACAGTATGTGCTCTCATTTATTTCTATCGCAGCAGCTTTAATCAGTAATATATTTACCAACTTTATATATATGATTTAAAATCAAATATTCTCAAAATAAATTATGTTTATAAATAATAATGGATGTTAAGCCCAATAAAAAAAATATTTTTTTTAGTATCTAAATCATCATCATCAACCATTATAAATCCACTGCAGGATGAAGATCTCTCCAAGTTCAATCCATCTTTTCCTATCTTTAGCTTCTCTTCTCCACATCACCCCTGCATACTTTCTTATTCTATCCATCCATCTCACATGTGGTCACTTTCTGGGTCTTTTACAATCTCTTGGAATCCGGTTTAAAATTTCAATTGTCCATCTATTATCTTCTCTTCTAACAATATGTCCAGCCCAACTCCAGTCTTTTATTTTTTTCAATGATGTCAGTAACACCTATTTGTTCTCTTACCCATACATTGCATTTTTGATCTCTTCTTGTTACTCCCAACATGCATCTCTCCATACTTTTTTGAGTGGTCTGAAGTCTCTGTATTGCTCTTCTATTAAGTGTCCAAGTCTCGGATCCATAAGTAAGAACCGGCAAAACACATTTATTAAAAACCTTCCTTTTCAAACACATAGGCATATTTCCTTTTAGTATCAAGTTATTTCTACCAAAAGCACTCCAAACAAGTTTAATTCTATGATTAATTTCATTCATTATGTTTCCATATGTATTAATAATCTGACCAAGGTATTTGTAACTGTTAACTTCTTCTAACTCATAATAATCAATCTTTATTTTCATATTTTGAGAAAATCTATTAAACATTACTTTAATCTTTTTAACATTTATCTTTAATCCTACTTTCCTACTTTCATCTGATATCTTCATTTCTCTTAATCTTTCATAACATCCATGTGCTTATATATACATATGCGTGTGTGTTTTACATACCCGTGCTATTTAAATAAAACAGAAAAGAAATATGACTATACAGTTTTTTTAATTTTCCAATACGTTAAAATAGTTGTAATCATTTAAATACTAATAATAATCAAATGTTAAGTATTCAGAAGATAAAATAAAATTCAAATATAAGAAATAATGAATTTAACTTCATTTCAGGAACGTTTAACTCACAAAACTATTATTTTACTACCGCAATAAACCACACAAATCTACTGGTTTAAATATCATCTTTAGAAAGGTAATGATAAACTGTTAGTTCAGTATTCATAGGATTATGACTTCCTCTCATTAGGATGAAATGTACATTATAATGCTTATGTTGTGAATTTACAGTTACACTTAATATATTGATTGACGCTTATCTGAAAAATCACCTTAAATTTTGTTTTTATCATCTAGCTAGATACCCATTTATTACTGAATAACTAGTTTGGGTTTGGCCTCCTTATGATAAAAAAAAAAAATCCAAGTTTTATTCAACATGGTCTCAAATCTTGAACCATGAGTTTTTACTTTGAATTTTTTTAGTGGCAGTAAATATTCTATTTTTTTTTTAAAATATAGTTTAAAATAAATATAATAATTTAAAAATGCAAATCAAAGATGAAAATATAAAAATGTCTTTTTCTTTGTCACGAGGAAGCTTAAAACTTAATATTAATATAACTTCTGAAATAAAATTTCTATAAGAGCTTATTATTAAGAGAAGTTTTAATTACATTAAATTACCTTAATTGAAAAATGAAATGTTAAATGGTAGTTAAAGTAGTTGTTACTAATAATTTTATCAACAAATTTAAATGCCATTTAATCTAGACATTTAAAAAAGATGAATATTAAATATTCAAAATTAACCTTTTATTATTAAAATTTTAGAGCAATGTAATGCTGTTAATTTTTTTTAGATATCTTATATATAGTTTAGAAGAATTGTAAACTTCTTAGAAAATAAATATTGACGTAAACCCTTGTAAAATTAAATAATAATAAAAAAAACCTTAAAGAAAAACAAAAACATTCTACTAAAAAGAAAAAAAAATTAGGTTACCGTTTTTGACCGCAATTCTAAATATAATGATTTTTTAAGATCTTAAATATTTTACATGTGTAGTATAGACGATACAATAAATATAAATGATTTATACCTTGGTTGCTGATCTGTACTGATTAATATTGTATTAGATAAAATGTAAGAATAAAAAAATTCAAGACTTTTATTGCTTTTATATACTATTATAAAAACTTTTTTTTTTTTCACGTTTTAAAAAAAATCAAATATTTTATTTATAATGTAAATTTTTTTTTTGAACATAAATTCTAAAAATTATACAATTTAAAATTTACAAATACCAACAGCTAGTTCAACATAAACTGAATAATTTATTTTATACCAAAATAAGAAAAAATCGCAGATTGAAATATTCTTTAATTAATAATACTATGTATTTATTGTTAAAATATAATGCAATTTTTATCGTAGGAAAAAAAAAAATAATTATGTTGCTCATTAAGATACAACTGTAACTATAGAGGGCAGCATTTTAAAAATGATCGGAAAAGTAGTTTATTGTTTAAGGCTCAAATGGGATCTTTAGCAACAGAAGATTATACACGTAAATGGAAAAATATGGGTGATTTAGTCTGCAAGTTGTGTAAGGAAGGCATAAAAAGTATTAGCCATCTGTTGATTTAATGTAAAGCAGAAAGAGTACAATAATGAAGTTACGGAAGATTAAATATAAACAAAGTGATTATAAAGTGAGTTATTGGTTTTTATGCTGGATTTTGGAAAAAAATAAGGGTTATTTAGATAAGAAGGCCATGGAGTTGACAAAGATTCTGTTGTGGAAATGGAATGTAGCAAATTATGATAAATCATAGGGTAGGAATGGAAAGGAAGGTAAAGTGGCTGACAGGTTTCTCTGGCATAATTGCTGAGAGATTCCTGACTCTGTATAAAGAGAAGTCACAGTGCATCACATCACATCAATATATTAATTTAATATCTTAAGAATATTAAAATTGAAAACTATGCCAATACTTTTAATAGACTTCTTTATTATTAACATTAATAACAAACAATATTCATTAAATAAAGATAAAAAAATTGAAATGAGAAAAAATTGTTTGTAATTTTTGATATTCCGTAAAAATATACAAATAAATTTCATTATAAAACTTTTATTGTATAACAAAAATATATAATATATTGATCACAATGTTTAAATGAATACACTTTATAAACAGTGAGGATTGCCAATTCCTCTACAAGCTTTATGATAAATGCTTAGCCAGAGCCAGCACTTAAAATATCTCTTACAAGCTTAAGAGATAGGGTCATATGATCTATGAATTGATCTATGACTTTTAATACACTTTATGTCTTATAAAATAATTAACATTTTATGTTTTTGTGCTTTTGTATGAAAAACATGAAAAGCTTCATAACTTATTAAAACAATATTTTTTGTACATATTTAATATTAAAGCAAAGAAATTATTATGCATAAAATAGTATACTTAGTTATGAAAACCTTTCCACTTTAAATAAAAAGAATGCAACATAATTGTAGTTTTTCAACTAATTTTAGATTTAAATGTAGTTTAGTGCTTGCAAATAAATATTCATTGTAGTAATTTTTGCTGAAGTCAAATCTTTTTGCAAGAGCATTCATAAATTTTAAATTTAATCCATAATAACTTATAAAATAGTATTTAAGATTTTTCTGTGATAAAAACAATTGCAAATATGACAAGATTTAAATATAAATTTAAATGTAAATTAAATATGGCATATGGTAGAGATTAAGCCTCAAATATTAATTTAGTGCTTTATTTCATTTTATTTATTTATTTAATTTGCAATATATATTTGTACAAAATTATAATTTTGAATATATATTTTATGTATTGTAAGAGAGCCTTAATAATGATCTAGTTTATATATAAAAAAGATTGAAATATTACATTTTACTAAGCTGTAATGAAAGAATATCAGTGAGTAAATAAATAAAAATAAAACAGAAACAAAATTGTTTGTATGTATCATTAATAAACAAAATTATATAATAATATTTAATGTTGATGCATGTTTTTTTTTTGATGTAGCTATCATAAAAATAATCTTTGTGCTTTAAAATAGGTATGTTTATTGTAAAATGTATTATAGATTGGAATATTTTAGCATAGGAGACAAAATATTTGAGTGAAAAAAGAAATTTAAATGACTAATTCAATTCACCATTAAATATAAATCTAAAAATATTATATATTGAATAGTTGCAAATTGAAATTCTAAACAAAATTTAAATTCCATTTTAATAAAATTTTATATTTGTCATTATTTTCTGAGATTATAATAAAAACTAACATATCTCTGAATTAAATTGCATTTAAATTACCTGTTTCAAATATTCATTTAATTTTTTTTCTAATGTTCATGTAATTTTAAATCAGTTGTCACTGTTTTTTTTTTTAAAAAGAATTCTTACAATTTTATTATTATTTATTTGATAGTCATATTTTTTCAGGTAAAAATATTTGAAAAATTAGTTTCATGCTAATTTAAAAATAAAAAATAATTTCTGCAGAATATATTTATTATCCAAATTATCAAATTTTAATGCTTTAATGTGCAATCACCTGGAAGTTGGTGCATTTAGCAGATATTACTTTTTTAGTATTATACCTCATGAATTTAAGTGAAAGATCTCTGCTTCACAGTGGGATGTTTAAAAATTATTTTACTTTTTTTATTTTTAAAAGGACTTTACTAACTGAATAAAAAAGTTACAACTGTTCACTTACATTGAACATACATAGTTTTATATTTACATTATAGAAAAAATCCAGTTTATTTAATTTAAATCCCATGCTTTACAAACATAGATTACAGATCTACATATTAATGAATTCATGATAACCATCAAGTCTAAAGGCAATAACACCTTAGTCAATGTTCATGTGGTGATATTAGAAAAAACAACATTTAAAATTTCCAATAAGATCTTATCACAGTCTGTATGATGTTTGTTGAAGATTTAAGAGGGTCCATGTAGTATAATATATAGAATCAGAGACAAGTTTCTTGTCTCTTTCTTTAATGCTTTCAAGTTTATTCCAAAATATATTTGTATGTCTTCTTGGATTGTTATGGTATAAAAAGGTGCATCTAGTACACCAGAATGCAAAAAGAGCAAAAGTACTGGTACAAATATTGGCATATGTACCTTGTTTGAAACTTTGAAAAAGTGTGTTAATTTTAACTTTTAAATTTTTAAATAATGGCAGAATTTCTCTACAAATATTATTAAAGCAGGTTCATTCAAAAAAGATGTGATGCTGGTTTTCAGTGTTTATATGGCAAAGTTTGCAGTGTCCATCCACACCATTGCAATTTCCTTTATGTCTGTAGAAATATAAAGTAGGTAAAGCTTCAAGGTTAATTTTAACAAGGAAATCAAAATACTTAGCTCCAAAAGTTAAATGTCTAAATTTATTAATAAGTTGTTTGTCATTTAGGTCTAAAATTGGAATATTAAGGAAAGCATAATGATCACACTGAAACCATTTATATATTTCCCAATATTTGAATTTTTTAGATGTGGACAGGAGTTCATGTTTGGAGATAACCTGAAGAGGAAGAATGAGTTTTTTTTCCAAAAACTAACAACAGGTGGTCTATCCATAGGGGTAATTTTCTGCAGTATTTCTTTTACCTTTTTTTAATATAAAGTTATACAATTAAATAGTTACAGTATTTATATATACATATTGCAATGGTATGAGAAGAAAAAAAGTAATATAGGGAAATGAGATAACAACATCATCCCTAGTGAATGCAAATAAACAATTAATATTGGATTAACAAATATAAAATGAATAAATACTTAAAGGAGAATGAGGTCATCAGCATTTAATAAAATAAATACAGTGAATAAAAGCAGAGAGACACTACTGGGATAAAATATACATAGTTATATTAATAATTAAGTTGGCTTATCAGGAAGTTTTTGTGACTGAATTTGAGAGGTTCAGTAAACAATGCCAAACTTAGAGCATAATATACAACAATTATTTGGATGCACATACTTATGTGTTAAAATATCTATCAATATAAAAATAAATGATGAATTTCTGACACATGAATATACAGGCCAACTATCAATTAATCTAAAATATATAGTGAATAAACTTTAAAAGTGTATGTACATTTGCATGATGAAGAAAGATATCAGGATGTCTAAACACCTTCACATATAAGTAAATATTTATTAATTATCTAGTGTTATATCAAGATCATAAGACTCTAAGGATTGTAACTGTGAATGAGAGTAAGTAAAAATGGATAAGCTTACTCTACCTTAAATAGTTTTACTGAGATAATTTACAAATCCCTTAAAACTCTATGCTTTAGTGAAATCAAGTCATTTATTTGCACTACCAATTCATAGAACTGTATAAAGATATTAACACTTATATTTTAACAATTAATTAATAAATAGTAAATTATTAAAACAATTAGGAAAATATATGACAATTCCAAATTATATTTTTGTCATCAACATATAATTTCATATATCAAATATTATTAACCAGTGGTCTGATTTTATTAATTCAATTAACTAATATTAATTTTAAACAAAATTGTAGTTTCTCTCTATATTGATTATAAATGAAAAACAGCATTTCAAAAATAAAACATTTAAATTAATTAAAAATTCACTTTCCCTTTTCTTATGAAAGTGAAAAGGCCCTATGCCAGGGATGGGCAATTGTTTTGGCTCAGAAGCCGCATTGGGGGTCACTTTTTGGAAGTGAAGGGCCACACCTTTCTTCATGACACAATAAACACACTGCTTTATTCTCTGTATTACCAAAGAAATATTTGTTTGTACATTCTTCATTAAACACATGACATTCATCACTGATTTTACATTTTTTCAGAGGGTTCATGTCTTCTCTAAAGTTGAAAATATATATATTTGCTAATGCAAAGACAAAATTGAAATTAACCAGATCAACTGGAAAAGCACTGCACATTATATCTACACTGTGCATGTGTATTGACATGGCCATCCTAGTGGAAAATACGAGATGAATCTTTGGTTGTGCATGGGAAGGAAATCTCAGTTCAAGGCGAATTTTTCCAATTGTCTTGGTGGGCCACATAAAACCTCTTAGTGGGCCACATTTGGCCCTCAGGCTGCTATTTTTCCACCCCCGCCCTATGCAATTAATTTGTGGTAGAAAAATAAGATAAAAAAATATTTTAATGAATTAAAAATAATAATAATAATGGTTCAACATTACTTATTATTACTAATTTTAGAAATTATACATAAGTTTATATGTATATGTGCACATTATAATACCTTTGCTTACTATTGTTTTGTTTTACTTTTGAGTCCTTGTTTGGTAGTTGTAATTTTGGGGTTTTTCCATGTTGGTTTTTTTCTTATAAATTTTTACATTAAAATATATTTTCAGAGTTATGTACATAGTTAAATTTTTTGATTTTTACAATATTTTCACTTTTTACACAGGCTGATTTTTTTCATCTTTACAATATAATAAACAGTAATGCTAATAACAAAGTCAGAGTATTCTTATCTACACTTTCTTTAGTGAACAATTTACATGGTGAGATATGCTCAGCTTCTTGCTAAAACTTAGCACATGGTTTGTCCCCAATCCATTTTAGACTTCACTTTATTAGCTTATGGCAAGATGATTCTTATTTTAGACTATCAAACTATTTCTCACTGTTCTTTTCACTATTGGACTGCTATTTCTACTTTCTTCAACAGCTTGATCTAGAGTAACAGCTACTTCGAATACACTAAGATCTATTGCTCTAAACTGCCCCTTATATTATTTTTGGAATAATCATGCATCCTTTTAATTACATCTTATCTCACCCATGACCCTATTAAAACCTAATCAATTGACTCTATTTTTACAAAATGTTATATATATATATATATATATATATATATATAACATTTTGTAAAAATATATATTTTTAATTAAATATATATATATATATATATATATATCTTTTAATTAAAAAAATAGTAATCATAAAAAATAAATTCATATAATCATTTAAATATTTTTTGATTTGGACAATATTACATTTTGTTCTAAAGAGAAAAAAAAAGAAACAAAAACTTTAATTAGTTTAAAGAAATTTTTTTAATAAAATATTAAAACCATATTTTTTTAAATTTTCTTTTAAAAATCTGACAAAAACAAATTTTTGCCTATTTATCTTTCTTATCACCTTATAAAAATAAAAATAAAAACTTTTCAATTACTTACTGAATAGATTTTTTTTTCTTATTCTTTATTTCAAAATTAAAACTGGTAAATAAAATTACAGAGAAAATAAAAGAAATTATCTATCTTATCTTATACGTATCTTTCTCTTTTACAAATACTTCTCAAATTATAATAGCATTTCCATTTGAAGCCATTCTAAATACAAATGTAAAATAGTACTCGTATAGAGCTTAAATGTAAAATATTGTTAAAATTGTATATTTAAACTCTGTATGAATATTATTTTTCAAATTATAAATATTCACACTATTATTTAAAAAGAACAATGTTTTTAATTTTTATATTATTAGTCAATAAATAAATATATTTAAATAAATCAATACTTTTTATTATATAAAATGAGAAAATTAAATATTATTTCCTTTTCAAGCAATATTTTTATAAACTTGTAATATTTGGCATGGCTAGAGTTTGACTTTGTCTACAATATATATATATATATATATATATATATATATATATATATATATATATATATATATATATATATATATATATATATATATATATATAAAATAACAAGAAATATCAACTCCAATCAGTGTGCCTAAAACCTTCACTTTTGTTTTCCATTCTATGTGAAATATTTGACAAATCATTCTTTAATATGTATACATCATATAAATTTACTTTATTAGCTACTTTACTCGTTACAATCATTCATACAAATGTAACAACCATTAAAAAATAATCCAATTGATATTATTCGGAAGGATATAAGTAGATTGTGCACCAGAAATGATGCAGATTGGACTGTGATATATGAACTTTAAGATTCAGAATATATTACTATATCACTGTACCAAATATTATATGACTTTATAACCACTTATCTCAGTAATGTCTTTTTTCTATTAATAAACCTATGGCATTATGGCTAAAAATTAATTGAAGCAGAAATCAGAAATGTATTTTCTTAATTAACTTTACATAAAAAAAAAAAAACTTTACATTGAAATGTAGATTTAATAGATTGATATATTGTGAAATAATGAAACAAATTAAGAGAGATAGCAGATTCCATCACTATGCATAAAACATCATTATTTGTTGTTATAATAAATAAAAATTGGCAAATACTTCATAGTATGTGTACACCTCAGGGATTTTTAATCAGTTGCCTGAATTTCTTAAATGTATATATACTACAAATAAATTTATCAGTTTTTTTCCATAGTATGGCAACTAAGGCAAAACTTTCCATACATTAGTGCCACCTCGTGCTATCAAGAGTAACCAATGGATGCCAGAAGGCTTGTGCATGAAATCCCTATCTAGTGCCTACTCATCCAATATCCCCAAACTAGTTTCTGGCTTGTGGCCATCATCAGTGAGGAGCCTTGGATCTGAGAGCGCTGCACCTAGATCTTAGGATCTTATGCAACTCTCCAGCAGCCACCTTTTATCTCTACTTTACTACAAAACTATGAGAATGAAATTGAAAACAATAATATTTTCAATCTAAGCTCAATTGCTTATATAGCCATATGAGTCTGAACTCAATTCAGCTCCCATACATTTTGGTATCTTTGGCTCTTAGACAATCATAGCCACCACTATCATATTAGGCAGGATTGGTGTTAAACCACTAAACATCACATGATCACCATCTCGTACTAGCACATAATTGTTGTAAACAAAGGCAAAACTCTTCATACAGTAGTGCCACTTCGTGCTAACAAGAGTAATTAATGGATGCCAGACGGCTTGTGCATAAAATCCCTATCTAGTGCCTATTCATCCAATATCCCCAGAAGGGTTACATAAGATCCTAAGATCTAGGTGCAGTAATCTCAGATCCAAGGCTCCTCACTGATAATGGCCACAAGCCATAAACTAGTCTGGGGATATTGGATGAGTAGGCACTAGATAGGGATTTTATGCACAAGCCTTCAGGAATCCATTGATTACTCTTGTTAGCACAAGGTGGCACTACTGTATAGAGAGTTTTGCCTTTGTTTACAACAATTATGTGCTAGTATGAGATGGTGATCATGAGATGTTTAGTATCGCAACTAAATAAGAATTTTTTATGCATTGTTATTGAAAATGACATTTCTTCAATATTTGATTACATCATTTCAAAGAGTATTAATCTATTAGTTATATATATTTATATTAAACCATTTAAATCATAATAACAGTACATAAAATAGTACTGAGCAGTATAGTTAGATGGCACTAATATACATAGTATAGAAATCAAGTCATAATGTTAAGGTTTTCTTTTCTTTTTTTGTAATTGTAAAATAAGTTTATATTAACAATAAGATTATAGTCAATTTATTAAACATAAAAAGAATAGTTTGAAATAAAAAAACATCCCTAGATTAGCATCAATTTCTTCTACTTACCAGTGCAGTAACATCAAGGTGGGCACAAGATTTGAAATAAAAAACATCCCTAGATTAGTATCGATTCGTTCTATTTACCAGTACAGTAACATCTAGGTGAGCACAAAATGACCATGGTGATGGATGGCATGAGTAGCAAAACATGCACAAATGCACAAGTAGCAAAAAAAATGCAGGAGCAACAATATAAATTAGATAACAGCAAATAACAGTAACAAAAATAAAAACATACAAAGATTCCATCGATCCACAGCAAATGATCTAATCAACTTGGATTTGTTCACAGCAACATCAGATTATAGATTATGAAAAGATTTCTAAAGCCTTTAACAGAATGATACTGAAAAAATTATATAATTCATTCAAACATTTCTTCACTAAAAAATTGATAATCATTAGGATTACAGATCACTGTTGAAGCCTATTTAGATTCCCAAAAGAAATATTATTTGATCTAACTACAGCCAAAACCTTAAATTTCTTGTACAGTTGATCATCCAAATCCTAGATATCTTGTGCTGGAATTTAAAGCACAAGAGTTAAGAAATATTTTTCAAAAAGAAATCAGAATGTTGGATCGCTACACATTAGTAGTAGTAAACTCACATAGACATAACATTATATATGGAACACTGAAGAATGCTTACTTAAACTACAAAAGTGAGACTTTGTTAAATTAATGGAGCCATTTGGGACAGTTTTTTAGCTTCAGCCAAACCAGCTCCCAAATATGCTAATACCAATGTACAGGAACAGTTTCTCATTTAGACTTAAGCTACATAAGAATGTAGAACCAAAAGACATTCCCTCTCAAATAATATCAGGAGGCAATGTTGTGTTTAATGATAAAAGGAATAAAGCTTCAGAGTTATCATTGCAAAGAGCATGGACATCTAATCAATGTCTGTCCTAAAATGCATTGTAACCCAATGTAAAATAAAAATGATCCTATTACATCAATGTCTGAATACAAATAATGACTTGTCTGAAAATGCATTAAATAACATCTCTCAAACAGAATAAATAGTAGAAGCTGAAAGCGCTGTCAGATCAACCCCATCATTGAATGATAAACCGGAAATACAAATAAAGGGAATGTCCACAAAGCTAGCATTCTCATCCCAGTTGATAAGGTAATTAGTTCTGTTATTGAACAATCAGAATTTCAATTTAATATTTTAAGGAAAACCACTCCAGAGATTATGGAATCACTTTTGCAATATATGCCATTAAAAGAAAATTCAAATACATCAAATAAACTGATGCCCAGTTGGCTGCCAAAGAAAAAAAAAGAAAGAATAAATGACAAACAAAAGATAATGTGGGCACTGTTTCTGAAGTTAATCATATGATAGAAATTGCAAAAAAAGTTAAAACCAATATCAGTAACAAACACATTGATTCTACAATTCATGTTGATAAAGACAATTTTGTAGAGGAGATATGTTGAGTCATACTTGAATAAACTAATAAACTAAATAAAATCATAGATTCTCTTTTTATGACAACTAATAACTTATCTGAGAATTTAAGTCAATCAAAAACAGTTGATAATTAGAACATAATTGTAATGTGCTTGTTGCTGAGAAATTAGTTTTTTATTTTCATTTTAGTACTGCTTATCTTGTCAGTTGAAATTTTTTGTGTTTTTGGTTTAAGAAATGGTGGATTTGATAATAGATGTTAATGAAAATAAAAATTGCATTCTTAAATATTACAGGTCTTAACTCCACTAATATAATTTATCAATTGAAACAATAGTATAACATTGTCTATCTGCATCTAACAGGTCTACTTGAAACCAAAATATATAATGGTTCACATATTGACTTTTCTGTTTACTTTGTAAATAAAGGTTTTGCAGCTTTCTCTAAATCTTCCAAATCTGCCTTCTGCTGGTACAGAGAATATTATAGATATTAGCCCTTTTAACTCTTTTAAAATTTCAATTTATTAATGAACATTTTACTATTATTTTATTGAAACATAAAGCAGTGGTGCTAGATGTAATTTTTGTACATTTTGCTCCTGGACCTACAATAAATAATAAACAGGCTGATACTCACATTAAATTCCATGCTTGGTTCCTCTCCCTACCCATGCATACTTATGGGTGATTTTAATTTGTCATATGAAAAATTTGTTAAAAAGTGGTTACATCTTTTTTTCCTTCCCACTGATGAGTGGGGAAGGTTTTTTGCCAAATGGTACCATTTTCTTTAACAATGGAAGGCATTCTTCACTAAATGATCTCGTTTTATTCCCCATCAATTCATCACCTTATTAATCTTGAAATAAAAAAATGCACCCTTTTCAAACTATGCTGCACTTGTCACTAAAATTGATCTGAATTTCAATAATAAAAATTTAATATCCACTGATATACTATTACAATATTACTTCCATCTAGAACACCCAAATTTCTGTTTTCAGACATTTATATATATTTGAATAAATAGAGTAAGATTGATATGGATCCAGCACAAACCTGGATAGGATAATTAAGCATATTATCAAACATGAGTTACCATATTACCAGAACCATACCATCATTAACATGCCTATTGGCACTAATGGAAAAAAATCTACAAAAATATTATTCAGACTCCATTCTCAGTAAATGAACAAGAAAAATTAAAAAAAAACCTTAAAAATTTATATAATAATAAATAATATACACTCAAAGAATATCTAGCACTAAAGAAGAGGACAATATTTACTGGACAAACTCATACCTAGTCTAGAAACTATATCAGATGGTCCTTGGGTTACCCTAATTCAAACAGAGTGCCAACAGCCATCCAAATGCAAACAGAGACAGTTAGTGTGATTTACATGCCGGAACCAGCCAACTTGTATTATAAGAATAGGTTGCAATCTGGAAACTCTTATAACATTGCAAAAAAGCCTTTCAGTGAGTCTAAAAAAGATATTTTTTTCCCAAAAGAATTTACAAGGAAACTGGAATTCATAGCTCAATTTTGCCATCCCAGCCTTCATGGGATACCTCACTTTGTATATTGACATTTAAATTTCTTTTACCTCCAATTACCTAGAAAATCTAGCAAATTTCTTGTCAAAAGAAATATACACAATGCAAAATGTATATTCTATATTACTAGTACCTTTTTAAAAAAACAAAAGATATCAACCATGGAAAAACTAAGACCAATTTCAATGAGTTCATTGGAGATTAAGATATTGGAGGCTATTGTATATATAAAATAAAGCCATATATTTTACCTATGTTCTTTAAATGCCAATTCTAAAAAAAGGCTCATCCACTAACCAAACATCTTTTATATTTAGAACTATTACTGACATGATTAAAGAAAAAAATATGGTCCTGTTGTGATTCAGCTGAATATTAAATCTGCATTTTATACAGTTCCTATTGATATTTCTGGTTAACACTCTAGCTGAAACAAGTATACATAAAGCTTTCCTTTATGTCTTGACAAATTTGCTTCAGAACAGGGAGATTCATGTAGCTATAAATGGACAAACATCACTGCTTATTATCCCCAATTGTTCTATACATCAAGGTTTATTAATGAGTGCACTTTTCTTCTCAATATACATAAACATTTTACTAGCAGATATCAAAAAAGAAATGACAGGCATATATATCCAAGACTTAAACACCAATATTATGTGTGATGTTTACATTAATGATATTATAATTTTCTTATCATCCAAAAAACAAATTCCACTTGTAATAAAATTGCTAAAACAATACACTGACAAATTCAAACTCATGTTTAATATGAAAAATCAACTGCATGGCAAATTTACACAGGTCACAATATTATAGAACATTTTAAAAGAAAACCCAAAATATTTTTTAGGTTTTCATTTTTACTTAAATCCTGCACAAGTATTCAAAACCAACTAACAAATAAAATAGAATATATAATTAAATCCCTAACAAAAGCTTATCTCTCTATATATGCCAACGTTTCATTATACAACATGCTAATTGTGACTAGAATAATATATTATATACCAATAAAATTTCCAAAATGTATTAACTATAGTTATACACTACTGAGAAAACTTCTCTGGAATAGAAGGATTTCATCAATCTCAAACAGAAAGCTCCAGTGTCCATTGGCAAGCAATGGCCTGGGTCTACATTCAATAAAAGTATTTGAAATGCAAGAATCACTTAATATCATCTGATGATGTACTAAGATGTTTCCTTACCTGGAAATATCATCTAAATCACACCTACAGATGGACCACCTCCACTTACAAGATATTTAAAGGTCATTAGAGTCTCAGTTCAAGAAATACAAAATTTTGTCTATATTTCCCTGAAGAATAAATATCAATATTGGGAAGTATATTTATTACTTTCACCAGCCACAAAAATTCACAAAAAGTCACCTTACAAATAAAATTATTTTCACAAATTTAGATAGTGGTCACTTGAACCTAAATTCTTTGATTTTCTGATTAAGATCAACTTAGAAGCATTTACCGACCAATTTTTTTTTTACAAATATAAAAGACAGATTCAACCAATAGACGATTGCTATAGTCTTTGTAAAAGGAAGTCTGAAACTCATTCTCACATTTATGTTTCATGTCCCAGCTTTGACCCGATCAGGGTAGAAATACCAGTCATATTTAAGAATACAAATATAAATATTAGATATGTTTAGTAAATTTGGTAAAGGTCTTTTTTTCGAATGTACACACTAATATCTTTGCTCTCTATGCTATATGGAGCATAAGGTGCATATGTGTCTATGAAAACACCCCACTAGTTGCTTTTAGAAATAATCTAGAAACAATAAGACAAAGGGATAGAAAATGTTCTGAATACAAGGTATATATATAAGCCTGGTCAAGACTCTCGATCTTTAAAGCTATAGCATGACACAGTTGCCTCAATAATATTTTTTTGAGTGATTTATTGTATCTAGTGTCTATGAATTAGTTAATGTTGTAAAAAAAGAGTAAACACATGTAACCAATGATTTTCTTTACAAAAATGAATAAAGTACCTTTGAAACGTAAAATAATAATGGGCAATATTTGGCTGAACAATATTTTTCTTAGTTGTACATTACTTTAAAATAATATGAAATATGTAAATTAAATATCCATCTATATAAAAATGAAACATTTTTATCTGCCCTCAAATACTAATCATAATAATATAATATATAAATAAGCAAAATGAACTCCTTTTAAAAACTTGCTTTTTGTATGATTATAGTCATATAAAAAGCAAGTTTTTAAAAGAAGGAATTTGTTTGTTTACTTATATATTGGATATTTATGAACTACTTTGGAAAAAAGAACTGTGTGGTTGATATATATTAAATTTTAGTCATAATAATTATAGTTTATAAGTTATATATAATATGTTATGTAATTTTTTTCTTCTGTATTTGTTTTATAAAAAAAGATAAAAATTATGAAGATTGTCTATCTTAATATATATATCTGAGCACTTATTGCATATATGGTTAGAGATGATAATCTGAACCAACTGATGATTGCTGGTTTAGCATGAAATACATATATTGATGAATATTTATTTTTCCGACATATTTGTGTTCAAGTGTATTAGTGATATGAGATAGAGTGGTGAGTGGTGGATCATGTAAAAGTCTGTGCTCATATACCCCATATATTAAAAAAATATAATGTACAATTTATTATTTATTTATATTATTATTTGAATACAAGTATAATTTACATTCTTGGAGTTTAGATGTCATTATAGGGATTTGAACACAGACTTTCAACTTCCCTCCAGCTATCCACTCTATCTCATACAATTGGTATACATGACAACATATATATTGAAGCAATGGATCTGCAGACCAGATCTATGCTTCACATCTTTCTAGATTTCTAGACTAGGATCAAACCAGATCCATGCATGTTACAATCTGCCATTTAACTGATTAAAATATTTTTTAAATTTAAAATGTTTTTATTATAAATATTGGAGGGGCTCAGATATAAATATATATATATATACACACACCTGGGTCTCGTTTTACGTGATAGATAGGTTTCTCAGAAAACACGCGCAAACGAAATTGCGCAAAAATAGATGTAACTTACATTGAAAAGGGGGGGGGGTGCAGTCTGTGATTTTTCAAAATTCACATAAAAGCAAAGCACCAACGTAAAATTACTTTAAAATTCACGCAAAAAAAAAATAAGGAAATAAAATATGACTAATAAAAAATTTCAAATTTGAAAAAAATTGATACAAGACAAACTTTTTTTAACTATAATATTTAATTTTATTCAAAATAATACATTTTTATGCATAATTTACAGTACAGTAATTTACATTTTTATACACATTTTAATTATTATAGCTATTTGCTGAAAAAAATGTTCGTTTGCAAACAACTAGCGCCAACTTCACACTCATGTTGTGTCAATGGTTTTCTGGTGACAATGTAATTAGTAATTAATCTTTGAGATGATGATTTTATTAATTGTTTATAAAACTAACAACTAAAAATTAAATTGTTATTTTTGTCTTTAATTTTTAATTCCATTTAAAAATCAAATTTCACATGATATTAATTTCAAGTCGCCGCGGTAAGTAATTTTTAAATTGTTAATTACAATTAAAAATCAGATTTTAATTTTTAATTGTCAAATTTAATTGTGCCCACTGCTATTACTGACCTTTTAAAAATTAACTTGTGGACACTAAATGATCAATAATTGATTATGTTCTTTTTTAAAAAGCAAAAAACAGAATGTGATTTAAAATGCAAAATTAACATGCACAATCTTTGAACAAATTTACATTATAATCTTGTAAAATTTAATGTGTGTATACATAAAATGTGGAAATCATGATTTTAATTTCATTATTGCGTAAAATCTTACTATTATAAATCACTGAAAATATTGAAATTACTAAGATGAAAGTCAAATTCCAATAATGTGCTATTACTTTCAATATAATGTAAGTGCGCAAAATTTATTATTTAAAGTAATAGCGCATTATCGGAGTTCGACTTCTGGTGAAACATGAATCGCATAACTTCAAAATCATGTTAAATAAGTCTGCATAAAAAGAGACCCAGGTGTATGTGCAAATACATATATATATATATAATTTCAGACAAAAACTTTTATAAAAATCAATAAATAAATTTTAATGTGCTATTTTTTTAAGTATTTTATTTTGGAGATTTGCTTTCATGATAAACCCTACTAACATGCCATAGTGTCTACCAAAAAAAAAATCGATTAACAAAATGGTAATGGATTTTCTAATTAAAGTAAAATTAAAATGAAAAAGGTATTTGAAATATAAATTTTTCAAATCTACATTTAATTAAAATTATATATGAAACAATTAAATCATTGGGTTTATCAGGAGAGTGGATCTCAGGAAAACAATGCAAATATACTTTAGGTCAATAATTGCCATCACTGAAATTTCCACATAGCCACTTAGCCTGGAGTGCATGAAAAAGGGAATTTCCCAAACATAGTCAGAAAAGGGTATAAATAGCCAGGAAAACAATAGAGGTCAGCCAGTCATAGTTTTTGTCAGCAATTTCCTGACAAACCCATGCCGGTTAAATTTTTAATAAATATTTAGAAGCATGGTAGTGGATTAGACAGCCTTTGTAGCCTGTCCATCTTTCCACTGTCCCAAAGATGATTGTCAAATACCTTATGCTGGAAAAACTTCATCAAAATGTGTCATTGTAAACTGCTGAACTCTCATATTAAAATACATACCTAGCTATGCCTATGTGGAAATTCATATTTTATCATGGGATCCAAACTTCTACAAAGACTCAGAATAAATTAGATATGTTCCAATTTGTTATTTCTAACCACCTAATTTATTCTTAAAAACTCCAGTGACCCAATAATGTAAATTTTGGTACTTTTAATGTCTTCTAAAATGAAATCCCCATAATGTAATATAAATGTTTAACTAATATTCTGTAAATTATACTTGCTATCACTTTAAATCAAATGTCTTTACTCTCATTCTATATGTCTTAAAGTTATGCCTTTTAATGCTAAACTTTCTTCTAATGCAGTTTAGAAAATATTATTTATTTAAATGAAATGAATATATCCCAATTTGTTCCATCTCCACAAAAGTTTTATCTAATTAAATATTGTGCTCCCTATATCCTGACCAATCTTTGGTGATAAATAAAAATGAATAATTCTCTAGCTCTGAAAGATTAATACTTGGCACAACCATTGTTTTGTTGAGATGAAACCCTTTTATATCATTAATATATGTTATTTTAAAAAAATATTTATGCGTACATGGTTTAGTTGTGGGGCGACACTAGATTCAAGCATGAGATTTTATTTAGATATATTATTTCATTTTTAAAGAGAGGGGATTTAGACATATATTCTTACTAAATTATAAAGAGAGTAATAAAATGATAATTGACATATTAGTGGGATTTTGTATTGAAGGGAGAGACATATCGCTCATAAAAGGATATTCATAATAATAATTTATGCTTATTTTATTCTTGTTGGTCTGACCTTGGTCAATCCTTATAACATTTGCGTAATCTTTATAGCTCAGCACAATTATATAGTTACATTCTAAAATATATTCTCCAGTACTCATATTTTGCCTTGCCAGTATTTTGCTTGATTATTTGTCTTTTGTTCTTTGTGATCACTAGATCAGAATTAGACCACATGATAATTTCACTGGCCATAAATTTTCTTATCAGAATATGAAAGACAAAATGGGAATAACTGGGGCAAGCTGAGCATAGCTAGCCTTGGCAATTCTCATACTTTCACCTGAAATATTTTAGGTTTACTAATAGCACAGACCATTCTTTCATTATTTCTTGGCATCACTGGAATGGGGCAGGTGAATTGAGTCTATGCTGGTAATGTTCTGAGCACATCATGGTGGATTGACAATGATCTGATTAATTTATGTGTTTTAAAATCTTAAAATGTTTATTTGTGAATATTGCAATCTGTTTATATTTTAAATGTGTCACTCTCTTCTAAACCAATTCCTAAAATCTGAGTTAATTATTTCTATTTTAAAATAGTTTCACCTGTAATAAAGTTGTATTTAAAGAGGAGGTTGTTTAAAATATTTGTTTCATATATCTCAGACTTGGGTGAGTGTCTTCCATAAAACTTTAATCGTTTACATTTGCTAGATTGGCACATGAACCATACTGCTCCCTTACTTGAGGCATAATTAATGACAGAATAAAAGTTTATGTTAACTAATTTCTGAAATAAAAACAGAGACATTAGATAAATTTATATATATATATATATATATATATATATATATATATATATATATATATATATGAATTTAAACTACCTGTGGTTTGTCTGAATTTATTTCATTCTAAAATTATCTTTTCTAATTAATTATTGTGCTACTATCTGAGGACTCAAGGTTGCATGCATACTATTCTTATATTTAAGTTAATGGATAGGTCTAATTAGAATTAATATTAAAGTTAGATATTAGAATTAGTTGAGGCTCATGCTCCACCGTTGATGCTAGCGGGCCAGAGTGTAGAAAGAATTAATTGCTTGCCTCAAAAATGTTATTAATTAGTTGGTAGATTTAGAGAGTGGGTAAACAGGGCAGAATCCATAAGTATTCTTTATCTTTGATCTTGCATATGGTTGGATTTGAAGTAGTTTTACCCAGGCTGTGAATTGTGTTGAGTTAACATGCAATTTCGACCAGTACAATATGAAAAAGATAAAGGATCTCCAACATGTGTATTTTATACTGAACCATCACTTAACATTTAACTTTTTTACATATGTATGGTCATGTGTATCAGGTTTATGAAATATAGTGAATAGCTGAAAGGGAGCTTGAAAGTCTCTGCTCAAAACTCCTATAATTATACTATTATTATAAAATCATCATCATCGTCTTCTTCTTCTTCTTCTTCTTCTTCTTCTTATTATTATTATTATTATTATTATTATTATTATTATTATTATTATTATTATTATTATTATTATTATTATTATTATTATTATTATTATTATTATTATTATTATTATTATTATTATTATTATTAAATCTTATTTGTTTTATTGAGGACTTAGTCAAACTTGGACATAAACATTCAATTATCAATAACAGAGTTGTAAAATTTTTATATAATTTGCAGTTTAAACCTGACAAGATTGAAAAACCTCATATAGTTTTACCATTTATCCATTCTATTGCAAAACAGTTAATTAATAAGTTATCTCCAGATTTTCAAGTAATTTTTCATTCACCCCCAAATACGAATAGATTGATTAACAATTCAAAATTTAAAATTGAATCTAATTTAACTCAGCATGTGGTTTATAGTGTTTCTTGTCCTCATAAAGATTGTTGTTCTATTTATTATGGTGAAAACTAAAGCCAATATTTTAAATAGTTTCACAGCATAAATATTTATATCATCATACTAAAACTAAATTTTTGGGAAATTCAGTGTTTGTAGAACATGAAAATAAGGCTGGACACTTATGTCAACCAGTAGAGGCAAAATTAGTGTGTACAGAGAAGAATGACATAAAGTGTAAGATTAAAGAAGCTTGTTTTATAGCTGGTAATCCCAATGCTATTAATAGAAAGGATTCTTGTTTTAATATTTCTAAAATATGGACGTTATGTAATTTATTTATATTGTATTTTATTTATTTATTTAGATTTAGTTTACATTTTATTTGAGGTATGCATTTTACTTGTGAATAAGTGTTTATATTTTGTATTTATTTTGTATTGAGCTATGATTATGGAGGCTTAAGTCTTCCAAAAGTGTTCAGCTTTATTGTTATAATTTTATGTTTAAAGCTTCAGCAACTGTGTTTTATATTATTATTATAATTTTAAATACATTTAGCAGGTAACTTATTAACAATTATTTTATTTTTTATTACAAATATCTAAAGAGTAAAATAATTTAACCAACTACATAATGTGATGCATATTTTCATTTTATAAATAATAAAAAACACTAAATAATATAGCTTAATATTATGTAAAAGAATTATGTTCATAAAAATAAGGGAAATGATTTGTTTCAGTTTTCATGTACTTAAAATATATATTTTATATTTTAATATAAAGTGTTATATTTAAAAATGATCTGATTTTATTAAGACTTACAATAGTTTTCATATTAAATAATATTTTTGAAGATAAAATTCATATTTAAAAGAAAACAAATAAGTACTTGTTAATAATAATATCCTTGGTAGTTTTGAAAATAAGACTGAATGAAGTGCTTTTATTTTCTGAATTTATTTCCAAATTTACAATGATTATAATCACCAATGATTTTTGTAAAATAGTATTGTAAAAGGGATTGTACTCTTATAATCTTTTTTTTTGAATACATATTTGTATATATAAAACTTTTGTTGTGAGTGGATATTATTATGTTTTAGCCACATTGCAAGTAGCATAGCTGTATTTACTAATATTCATCTTTATATTTTAATAAAATTCAGTGTATCATGAAAACATCTAATTTTGGTATTGCAGAGTGATTTTTTTGATGGAGAGCCATGGCCAAATCAATAAAAGCAATACATAATCATTTGTGTTTTTTTAATTCTCCTGCATTTTTATGACACTAAAAATTGTGGATGTAGTTGTATTTTTATACTGGACTATTTCCATCATCTAATATATATATATATATATATATATATATATATATATATATATATATATATATATATATATATATATATATATATATATATATATATATATATATATATATTTTGAATGTCTTTAAAAAATTAACTTTATTTAAATTTTCCAAATACATTCAACTGTTAGTAATAGCATAAAAACAACCTACTTTCAATATAACACAGAATTCTTCCAACAAAATCAAAGAATGGCTATGGGCTTACCATTGTCTCCCCTCATTACAAATATTTACATGGAAGAACTTGAAACCTTAGCCATAAAACTACTCCATATCCACCTAAAGTTTGGCTTCACTATGTGGATGATACATTTGTTGTAGCCACATGGTGAAGCACTGCTCCAAACTTTCTGGAAACACATCAGCACTATATCCCTTTCATATAAATTCACAATAGAATCAGAACAAGAACAAAAATTGGCATTCTTAGATGTTCTTGGGAAAAGTCTCCCTCATGGCAAAATCAAAACTACAGTTTACCTAAAACCTACACATACAGGAAAATATCTAGTCTAAACATCCAATTATATCAGAAACACGACACATGGATTTATAATATCACTATAGAGCAGAGCAAAAAAAGTTTGTTCAGAAACCAGCAATTTGGAAAAAGAAAAGATCTATATAGAACAAACTCTTATGTAAAATGGTTACCCATCAGTTGTTATTAAGAAAACTTTAAATAGAAAAAAAGTACTATCAAGGGAAAAGACAATTATTGATACTGTAGTGAATCTATACATTCCAAACATAGCAGACAAATTAAGAAAAATATGCAATCAGTATAATATCAGAACAGCTTTCCAGAGCCTATACCACCCTACATGAAATTTTAACATCTGCAAAGCCTAAACATGAAATAATGAAAAGAAAAAAACTGCATCTATGAAATACTATGTGTATATGGTGAGACTAGTTGTCCCATGGAAAAGCATTTGCAAAAACACAAACTGATGATTAAAAGAGAGAAAACAGATGTGTCTAAGGTAGCAGAACATGTATGTGCCAATGAACATATGTTCAATTAGGAAAATACAAAAATATTGGATAGAGTAGAAAAGGTACAAAGAAGAAAACTCAAAGAAGCTGCTTACATGACCACGGCAAAAAAATTCCATAAGCCAACCCAGTGTAACTATAGATAATGTATGGAAACCACTAAATAATGTATGGAAACCACTAATCAACTTTGCTTTTAAAAAAAGTGAAGAAATCAGCAGGAAACTCATAGATGAGTATATGAAATTACTACAGACTCATTGCTTTTCACAGGATGGCTCAGTTTGTTAGAGCCTTACCTTAAAATTCAAAAACTCAAGAATCTAAGGATCCAGGTTCGAATCCCATGCTAGTACTGTCACTGATTGGGCCACAAACACTCGAAGAAGAGAGGAGACTAATACCTCTTGAAACATTGTGCATATAATAACCTGTTTGAAGTGCTCTTACTAACAGTTGAATGTATTTGGAAAATTTAAATCAAGTTAAATTTTTCTAAAGACATTCAATACATATATTAGATGATGGAAATAGTCGAATATAAAAATACAACTAGAACACCATCATCAGAAAACTTCAGGAAAACACTGTGGATGTAGTATTTCTTGAATATAATATATTCAGAAGTATATTAATATTTACACTTGCCATTGTGCTGTATTAAAGAATAAAAAATACTTATAAATGTTTCTTGATTGTCTAAAACGATATTAAATTTCTGGTAACCATTCATCTATTCTTGGAATCAAATAGAGTTCAGCATACATATCTATATAACTGAGTAAAAATGATGAGTATAAATTAATATTCTTGGAATATTAAAGATGCTTTGATAATTATAAATTAATATTCTTGGAATATTAAAGATGCTTTGATAATTGTAAAAGACCTATACACAATAAATAAAAAAGTTTTATGTGGTACACTAGCAAGAAAATTGAACATTTAAATAAATTTGCATAAGGCACGTTTGATTTAAATATTATATTGATTCAAAAATATGAATCTGACAAGAATTGTTGAAAATATGTTAAGCAAATAATAAATAATTTGTAATTATAGTATCTTTTCTGAATAAATGTTGAAACAATTACATAGATATAACATTATATATATATCACATTAAACTGTGTTTTGTGATCGGATTTTTTTGAAAGTTAGATATTTATTTTAAAAATATATATCTTGTCAGTATTTCAATAGAAATAATTCTGAAAGAACGCCTGATTTTTTTTTTTTTATATTTAAAACGTTGCAGTTGATTTTTTTTAAAAAAAGAGAGAACAAGCATTCTCTATTACTTTATTTTTACATTTAATTATGATATCTTATTGCAAAACCCTTTGTGATAGAATGGGTGATTAAGAAGCTAATGATTTCCCGGATCGTTTCTATGCTAGGTGTAAGGAAAAACGCTTCTTAACTAATTGTATAGAGCTTTTATCCTGACTTACTAATTGAATGTTCGAACAACACGTGACATCCCCAATAACTAACCTAATGGTTAATAGCTATATTATTAATGTTTTATTGTGGTTTCACACTAATGATAGTATTTAATTTTGGAAGACTTAATAAAGAAAAGGGAACATGAGTTTATTAAAATGTGAGTACGAAATTTAATTAAACTAGCAACTGGTCACACTATTTTAAAGCTTACATTAAAGTAATAATTTTGGTGTGAATGATCATTTTGCAACTATAATATCAAAAATGATTTAGTAAATTAAACTATATTACTATTCACAACATGTAAAATGAGAATAAAAATTAAGAAAATAACAAATTAATTTATTATGATTTATATTTATTTTCTCTCTCTCTCTATATATATATATATCAATGTAAAAAAATACTCATATAGAGTTTAAATATAAAATGCAATAATATATATTCTACCGAATATACTTTTGATCATTTCCCATCATATTCATGGTCAGCCTGCTAAGAATATCGTATTAAAATATTTTTTATATTTAAGACATAAAACAATCTCAATAAACAGAAAACACATTGCAATGATATAGTTTTGTTGAAGTCTATTTCGGAATAAAATTAAAATGTAATACTAAATTATTATTATTATTATTATTATTATTATTATTATTATTATTATTATTATTATTATTATTATTATTATTATTATTATTATTATTATTATTATTATTATTATTATTATTATTATTATTATTATTATTATTATTATTATTATTATTATTATTATTATTATTATTATTATTATGTTTTGCCATTAATGTTTTTGCCCTTTATCTATAAAATTATTTTGAGCATTATCTGGATCAGTGTTGATCCTAATCTTCACAACTTTATCCATTGGTTAGTTAGAACAGTGTTTCCCAACCTGTGGTACGCACACCTTTCCCAACCTGTGGTACGCGTACCACTGGTGGTACGCGAGTTGCTGGTTGGTGGTACATGAAAAATAATCAATAATGGCGGACATAAAAAAAATTAAATCATAAAATTATCATAGAAATGTTTTTTCCTATAATTCATAAAAATTATTTTAATTAATAATATTATACAGTAAAGTTGTTAATATGTACAGTCGATAACGATCTTTAATGTTAATGATAAAATTGAAAGTATGATTAAGAAATTAGATTTTTGGAAAACAGTGTATCAAAAACAATCAACTGGAAGTATTCGAAATCTACATATTTTTTGTTTGAAAATAAGGTTAGTCTGTCTCAAGATATATGAGAAAATATAATAGCACATTTAACAGGATTAAAAACGTCTTTCATGAAATATTTTCCAAAACCCGAAAACACAAATGATAATTGGATTTCAAACCCCTTCTATGAAGAAAATTTAGAAAAAGCTACATCATTATCAATAAAGGATAAAGAAAATTTAATAGAATTATCATGTGACAGAACTTTACAAGTAGAATTCAAACGACACAATCTAATTAATTTTTGGTTAAACATTAAAGAATATGAACAACTTTCTGAGAAAGCTCTTAAATTATTATTACCGTTTACTAGTACGGAATTAGTAGAAAGAGCTTTTTCTTCATATATTTTTTTAAAAAATAAGTATTGAAACAGATTGAATGCATCTTTTGAACCAAATTTCAAAAAATTATGTTTTTCGAAACAAGCACAAGGATCTCATTAAATTTATTTTATAAAAATATTTGATTATGATAAAAAAATATATTAATTGGTTTTTTATAATTTTGTGTTTTTATTAAAACCATTTATTAGTAAATGAAATATGATAAAATAATAGATAAATATGAAACTTTGAACAAACATATATATATATATATTACAGTGAGTTTATAATTTCAATGAATTTATAATCCGGTTGATGTTTAGGCGTGTTTCAATGAAATTTTTCTCATTATGTGATGTGATTACATACATGGTCACCATATAATATTTATAATGCAAATAAAATAACACACTCGCAATAACAAATTTCATGAAATACAATCATTTTTATGAAGTGGTACAATTTAGCGTGATGTACTACCAAGTGATACGCAAGCCAAAAAAGGTTGGGAAACGCTGAGTTAGAACATTGCATTGGCAAATAGTAATACAGTAAATAATCATTGCTTTATTGCTTAGGAGTTCATAAGAAGTTTCAGCACCAGAAGCTCTATGCAATCTGCAGATCTTAAGCTCCAAAATCTATCTCTCCAATAAATGACATTGAACTATTGATATAATTATCTATTACCTCATTTTATTTATACAGAATTGTTTTATTTAAAGATGTTAGTAATTTATTATTAGTTTCTAAATATTCAATAGCTGTGCCTACCTGTTTGAAGTTTTGTTTTCTAACATTGATTTTATTTTCTTTAGTTCATGACTTCTTTAATTGACATTATTTATATTTATACAATTCACTTCATTAAAATTTCTTCAGGTAAGACTTTTTAATATAAGGATGTTTTTTTAATTTTCCAATATTCTTTAGTACTATTTTTTCTGGTAAGCAAATTCTGATTTGCATTATTATCAGTAACTTCCTATGCAATGTTATATATTTTTTAAATAGCTGTTAATTAATTGTAATATGTTTTCAGTAATAATTCCATTTAATTCTCTCTAAGTATGAATCAGAATCTATTGTATATGAGGTGGATAGAAGCATTACTAAGTCAAAAACTCAGGGCCTTTTTATGTTTTAATTTGAATTTCTAGAAGAGACATTGGATGTTATATATTACTGTATTGCATTTTATACAGAATCTAAATTTCAAATTTGTCTGAAGGTTGGCTCTCTCACATGTGACAGTTTTTTTGTTTTCACTTGCTGTAAGCTTCCAACTTTAATTTTAGTACTGAACCATGACTATATATCAGAGTATAATAAATTTGCCTTAGTTTGATAAATATTTTAATCAGAAATAAAATAAATTCTAAAAAATAACTTTTAAATTTAGTAAGTATTTAAAAAATTAGATTTTAATCAAAATAAAACATGATGTCATCATTCAGTTGCCAGAAGAAGCAGATTGATTTCAGAAAGTAAATGAAATCTTTTTTATTTGACATTTGTCTTTAAAATATAAATAAATAAATATCATTTTCTGATAAATCTATCAAATTATGTTTTAAAAGTTTAATTTTTTTAAATATTGCAATAAATTCTAACAGACTTTTTGTGATGACATGTTAGTAAACAGCATGAAACTTCTGTTTAATAATTTGCATTGTTAACATTATGAAAAAAAATATAACCATTTATTTTTTAAGATAAAACAATTATATACAAAATAAATATCTAATAATATATATTATTGATATTTAATAAGTTAAAGCACAATTAGTGTGCAAAAATAATTATGAATCTTAATAAACATCCCCCAAAAATTCATTTTTAGTTATTCAAAATAATTTTTTGAAGTAATATCACAAAGTTCAAGTTTTCCAAAAAAAAAAAAAAAAAACAATAGAAAGTTACCATTCAAAATTTAAAGTACTTTTATCTTGCTATACTTTCAACATTTCTGAATTCTGACATCTTTAGAATTTTTTGGAATTAAAATATGAGAATAATATATATGTGAATTTTAATGATCAAAA
Source organism: Epiperipatus broadwayi (assembly GCA_028023455.1). Taxonomy (NCBI): domain Eukaryota; kingdom Metazoa; phylum Onychophora; class Udeonychophora; order Euonychophora; family Peripatidae; genus Epiperipatus; species Epiperipatus broadwayi. Next base: position 6,711,941 of record JAQFVV010006229.1, on the reverse strand, counting down.
AACAAGTTAGTCAAATATCTCAACAAGTGGCTATACCTACAAATGAAATTTCTTGATTTCTCATACAAAAGACATTCATTTGATGATGGAGAATGGTTAGTGATGATGCCATTTTAGTATTACTTATATGTTGGATTAAATGCATCATTTAAAGTTAAATATTGAATATCTTTAGAAAATAGAAAGACTATTGGAATACATTCAATTGTTAGTAATAGCACTCAGGTTAGTATATAACATAACATTTCAAGTGGCATTATTCTCCTCTGTTCTTCAGCTGTTGCTGATATAACCAGTCAGTACTAGTATGGAAATAAGACCTAAACCTTTAAATTTATGAATATTGAATTAAAACTTTCTCTTAAGAAAAAAAATGGAGAAATCAAGAATATCCTCATAAATTAGCATATGAAAATTTTACTGACTGTTAATCTTTGGTAAAACAGCTCATTTGTTACAGTTTTAATGTAAAATTCAATAACCATAGATCCAAAGATCCAGGTTCAATTCCCTTGCTAGTATTGTCACTGGCCAGGTTCAACACATGAAAAAGGGAGAATAATATCCTTCAAAATGTCATATACTAACATGAGTGGCATTATTAACAACAGAATGTATTTGGAAAGATTAATAGCATATAAAAGCGATTTACCCACTGACGAAGAAGTTGCAAAAACCAAAACAATTAAATGGGTTGCGCTTTCAAGGTTTTCCCTCATATTCATGGCCAACATAAGTTATAAATCATTTATGTAATATTGCTAACTAATAAAATATGCAAATGTGAATGCAAATTAATTTGTCCATTTTTTTTATATAGAAAAACGCATGTCGCATCTATTGATGGAATTGTTATCACTGATAACAAAATACGCCTCCTTGATTTTTCTTTTGCAGTCATTGGCTTCAGAGCATACTATCTTGGGGTTGCCAGGTTCAAACACATGACCAGCCTGCTTCTCATGTTTGAAGAATATTGAGAAGTTATCATTGTTCTTTTTTGCTCTTCTGTAAGTATAAATGTGTTGAGTAGCTCTATTATGATCAGTGGCCTTGGTTTCCCCATAGTATGTGGCACTGCATCCAGCCTGAAAGCATGAAATACTGTATACGACTTGGGGTGTCTGACATGGATCTGTTCTATCCTTAGAATTATTAATAAGTCTGTTAGTATTAGGGGGAGTTCAGAAGCCAACCTTAAATTCACCAACCAAAGTCTTTATCATATGTTGTGATAATTTGGGAATATAAGGGAAGGTAATTTGTGGTTTATCTTTACTTATGTGGTTAGTTATTGATTTTCTGTAAAATTGATCCATTTTCTTTGTAATTAATCTGTAGCTGAATCCAACACTTAATAAATCTTTTATATAGCATGCAATATTAGTCTTCCTATCAGCCTCAAATTTACACAAATTTTGATTCCTAAATAAAAACGCGTTTAAACCTGCGAATTTATGTGATGTAGGTGAAATGGATTTCGGGTGGGTAAAACCTCTGACCTCAAGAGGCTTAACAATCATGCAATAATGCAGAGCTCTGCCTTCTCTATGGACCAGCAAATCCAAATATTTTAGCTTCTGCCATTCGTTTTCCCAAGTGGTGTTTATAATCAATTTAGTTTGCAGTTGTAATTCATTTTTAATGTTGGTGATTACATCTTTTGGAGCTGCCATAAACACATCGTCTACATAACGCAAGTAAATTAATCCAGCAGTGTTAGAGATGTATTTAGAAATGATTTGTTTTTCAAAAAAGTTTAAAAATATGCTCGAAATTAAATAAAGTTTTAATATTTTTTTCTAAAGATATTCAATATTATTATTAGTCCATTGAAATAGTCCAACATTTAATTAATACATTTCTTCTTTTTTCTACTAATTAAAAAGTTACTCATTTTTATTAAATATAGTTATTTTTATTTAATGGATTATATATTTCATCTCTGTCATTTGACTTTTATTTAATGACTGATTTTTTTAAATTTAAAAATGTTTATTTTTCTATAAAAGAAATATGTTTTGGGATTATCTTTAAGTTTATTTTAAAATTTTATTTTTTTTTTTCATGACAATTCCCATTTTCTTGTTTCACTTTTAAAAAATTACTGAATCTTTAAATATCTATCAGAAAAAAAATATCACTATTTATTACCTGAGGAAAAAAAAACATTTTTTATTTTCATTAGATCTTTATAATTTTTATTAGAATTCATGATTGGCGAAAGCTAATACGATACTTTTTTCTGAAGTTTGGATTTTAACACTACTATCTTATTTGTCCGCAACTATTTTTTTACCAATTCTAGAAAATCTTAATCTATCCATGTAAAAGCATGTATATATTTATTATGTATTTATGTATGTATCTATATATTCATCTTATCTTCTTATCTCTGTCTTCCTGTGTAACTTTTTATCTATCTGTCCATTTATATCTTCATCCAATCATTTTTAAAACAACTCGGGGGGGGGGGTACAAATTACTAATATTATTAATACAAATACTGAATATATTTTATACTAAATATGCATCTGTTTAATAACTGGCTAAGAATTAAATAATTTAATAGACTTAAAACAAATTTATATCACTATAAAAAATAAAACATTTGTTTACCTTTAGTTATATGTTGATCTACTTTCATCATGTAATTTTTTTATATATAGGTCAAAGCGTTGACTGGGAAGCGAACCCTGGCCGGCTGCTTGGAAGGCAGCTACGCTATCCGCTAGGCCACCAACGCTTGTGAATTTATGTCTTTACAAAGATTTCCATTTTGTGTGTATATTTTCAAATATATTTTCATTGTTATAACTAAAACACAGGCTTATTCTATACCTGTGTCTATATATGTAATATATAGGGTATATGAGCACAGACTTTCAGATGACCCATCACTCTCCACTCTATCTAATAACACTGATACACTCAAGCACATATATGCTAAAAAGATAAATAATCACCAATATACGTATTTTATGCTAAACCAGCAATCATTAGTTGGTCCAGATTATCATCTCCCACACATATATATTATAAGTGCTCAGATATATTTTAAGATAGACAATCTTCATACTTTAATGGACAGGCTCCAATCTACCACACACTCCAACTCTTCAACCGTCCATCCAATTGAAAATCTGATGATGGGTGTGACAAGAATCTCGGTCTCAGGGTGGCCTTCGAGCATTCCATCATCAGATTTTCAATTGGCTGGACGATTGAAGAGTTGGAGTGTGTAGTAGATTGGAGCCTGTCCATTAAAGTATGAAGATTGTCTATCTTAAAATATATCTGAGCACTTATAGTATATATGTGTAGGAGATGATAATCTGGACCAACTGATGATTGCTGGTTTAGCATGAAATACGGATATTGGTGATTATTTATCTTTTCAGCATATATGTGTTTGAGTGTATCAGTGTTATTAGATAGAGTAGAGAGTGATGGGTCATCTGAAAGTCTGTGCTCATATACCCTATATATTTCATTGTTGTAATAAAACAGATTAGGAAAAAATAATTTTTGAATGTTATTCTTTTTCACTGTTTTTTGAGTGATGCTAATAATGACAATACTAATATTGGGATTGACCAGTGATATTTAGATTTGTAAAACTATATTTAATGTTATACTCTATAAGCTACTTATTACTAGCATTATCATTAATCAGAATACTACTACTCAAAATATTGTGCTCTATCTAACATATATGTTAGTAATAAGAGGTGAATGTTTCTGAAAAAATTTCAGTAAAGCTTGAATTTAAAATTCCATCACGAATCTTCAGTCATATGTTTTTAAAATTTATTTTCAATTACTAACTAGTTAATATATAATACAGTGTTTTGTCACTTAGTGATAAAAGATGTCTTGGTTTAGTAATTACATTTTTTCTTCTAAATTGTGATTTAATGTTAGCTGTAAGAGATGTCGGGCTGATGAAGTATAAGAACAGTGGTGTACTTTGTGACATTTCCCTTAGATTTCTTTTTTCATGATAGCCAAGTTTCTTACTAAGATAATATTTTGTACTTTAACATGCATGAGTATATGTAGATGGTTACAATATATATATATATATATATATATATATATATATGTATAATATATATGATATATATATATATATATATATCATCAACCATTATCAATTAACTGCAGGATGAAGGTCTCTCCAAGTTTAATCCATCTTCACCGATCTTTAGCTTCTCTTCTCCACATCACCCCTACACATTTTCTTATTTCATTCATCCATCTCATATGTGGTCTCTTTCTGGGTCTTTTACAATCTCTTGGAATCCAGTTTAAGATTTCAATATATATATATACAGAGGAAGAGAGAGAACAGGTTCTGGGCATAGATATTTTTAAATATATCTACACAATAATACATTATTAATTTTTTCTATATTAAAATTCCTCAGTTGTTTAAATCAACTGATTTTTAAATGATTGTAATTTGGCATTGTGAACACCTGCCTAAGTGTATTTGTTAAGTGCACATTGTCAGGTGCATAAATAGAGATCTTTAATTTGCAATTTTTTTAATTATCTTTCTGCAAGAGAAAATTCAACTACGTTGCAAACAACACAGAGACTGGTAATTAAAAAGGTGAGAAAATCAGCACTAAGCATTAGAAGTAAAATTAACAATCAACAGTAATAATTATAAAATTACTTTTCAATTATAAAAGAATCATATATGATCATTTTATAAAATAGTTTTTGAAGTTATATATCTATAAGACAAAATAACTTCTGATTATCTCACTCAATATGAAGCTCTCTAAAAAATCTCTCATAGCGGCCTATTAGTAAAGGCATTACAAAATAAGCTTGCTAATTGCTGGATAATAATGGTTTGAGTAATATTTTATTATTTTACTCTGTAATTAAGAATAGTTCTATTATCAACGTATTGACCAATTTTGATGATTAGTTAAGTTAGCTGTGATTGAGCCAATCAAAGGCAAAATTCATCTTTAACTGGATGGAGTTCTAACTAAGGTTAAAGGCATACAAGATAAAATATTAAATGTGATAGTTGAGAAAAATGTTATAGATAAAGTTATTGGTTTTAAATTGTTAGCAACTTGATTAATTGACCATAGTAAGAATAGTAAATAATTAGAATGAGAAATATACCTTAATAATGACTCTAAGAAAAATAAGATTAATGAATGCAGTTTCCTTTTTTTAATTGATTAAAATATTTCAAAGATAGAAGAGAATTAAAAAATATAAGATACAACTGTAACATTTTAAATATTAGAGAAAAATAACTATAATAGTAAAAATTATGTTTTTAGAAAAAAAAAAAAAGAAATGGAAGTTTTTAATGGGCATATACTTAAAGGTAGAGCCATTAGTATGATGTATAAATCTACTCTTTTGTTATGGATTATAGATGTTTGTATGCATGTTAACGGATGATGATGTTTTAAACAAAAAAAAAACCATTACATAATATTTAAGCTAAATATGCGACTTTTTTTTTTTCGCATTAAATAGTGAAGCTATAATTTTACACTAATTTATAATAGGTTTGCTTAGCGCTTTCGAGATTTCATGTTCGAATCTCATACTCATAGCTTTGTAAATAAAGATTGTTAAGATTTATGCAATTTGTACAGAAAAAAATGACGCCAAAAGAAAAGTTAAAAAAGCTTTATATATAGCAAATGACATCAATGCCATTAATAGAAGAGAGGCATGTTTTGCTCTCTCTAAACAATGGACTAATTAAAAATTCAAACGCATTTGCATAAATCATAACAATCTTTATTTACAAAGCTATGAGTATGAGATTCGAACATGAAATCTCGAAAGCGTTAAGCAAACCTATTATAAATTAGTGTAAAATTATAGCTTCACTATTTAATGCGAAAAAAAAAAGTCGCATATTTATAATTACAATTTTATTAGTGAAGAAAAAAGAAATTTATTAAGCAATTATACTGATAAAAATAGTAGCAGTTAATTCTGTAGACTTGAGCTAAATTTTTTAGTCCATGATCTAAAATACTCTAATTTTTGATATCTTCGAAAATCATCAAAATTGCAAAAAAATAATTTGGTTATTGTTTCAATAGCTATTTAATTAATTATAAGTACATAATGATTGTCAAGCATTGGTGGCCTAGTGGTTAGCATAGCTGCCTTCCAAGCAGCTAGCCTGGGTTTGCTTCCTGGTCAATATGAAAAAAAAAAAGAAATACATAATGATAAAACATTTTTATCACAATTCGGAAAAAAATATTAAATACAGATAAATAATATTATTATAAATACTGAATGTATTTTATATCAAATATGCATACAATTAGTAACTGGTAAAAAATAAATAATTTGATAAACGTACAAAAAGTATATCAATATAAAAAAATTAAACATTTTTATACTTTTAGTTCTATGTTCCTCTACTTTGATCATGTAGTTGAAATGTGAATTCATGTTTTTATAATAATTCACACCATGTGTGCATTTTTCCAAATATATTTTCACTGTTAATCTTTAACAATGGTCAAACAGAAATTTGTCTACAATGTTGTTTTCAATAATGATTCCAACACAATTGAAATAAAACAACTTTATAAAAATAATAAATATTTTTTTATTGAACAGATTTTTACTCTATACTAGAGTTTTTTTAAAATACACTTTTCAAATACAATCACATGTTCCTATATCTATCAATACTTTTTCTAACGTTCATTTGACATAATCATTTTATATAATCACATAACCTAATAACATATATATATACTTCCCCTCTTTTTTATATACATATTATTTTTATACAATAAATAAAATTACATTAATTACAATCCAATAAGTATATACATAGATTATGCACCATAAATAATATATTACTTTACTTTACAGTAAATCCATTAAATTAATTATATATACATACTTTATATATTAAACTAACTTATATATCATTTCTCATATATTTCTACTAACCATATCTTCAAATACAATCTTATTTATAATTAACTAATTATTTACATATATCACATATATTAATTTAAAAAACAACAACAAAACAAAAAACAAATCAACCATATATTAAATTTTTCAGTAATCCATGTCCATTAAGGTCTTTTAATTAAATTAGCACATTTACTCATATTCTCTTGAATATATATTATCTCATAATATTTTCCTATAATCTTTATCATATTTTATAACTTCCATATCTTCAATACATCTCATTTTATGACCAGTATTCATATAGAGAGTTTTGCCTGTTTTAATAACAGTATTCAAATAATGAACATATGGTCCAGAATTCATATCCATGCTATAAATAGCCCTATTATGCTCCTTTCCCATTTCTATTGCTCTTTTCCCTGTTTGACCTATATATATTTTACTGTAACTCCTATAAATTATTTTGTGTACCAATCCTATTTTACTATCTTTATTATTCTCTCTCTTCACATTTGATATCCATATTTTCAATGATTTATTGTTTTTCCAAGCAATTCTTATACTCTCATTCTACTTCCCTTTTTCTAAAATCTTATATACATCTTTATAATAAGGTATTGATATCCATTTATTATTGATCCATCCATCTTTATTTTTATTTTCCTTTTTCCTTTCCCCATATTTTACTGTTCAAAACTTTTCTAATATCTTTTTTATTATATCCCATTTTCACACAATTCTTTTCTATATTTATTTTTTGTTCAATAGATTTCTTTTTATTTAGTGTAAAGTAGAGTAGTAAATGGGCATTAAAGAATAACTGGAAAATTTAATATATGATTGATTTTTTTTTTTGTTTGGTTGTTGTTTTTTAAATTAATATATATATGACATATGTAAATAATTAGTTAATGTAAATAATTAGTTAACTATAAATAAATAAGGTTGTATTTGAAAATATGTTTAGTAGAAATATATGAGAAATGATATATAATTTAGTTTAGGGTATAAAATATGTATATATAATTAATTTAATAGAGTTAATGTAAAGTAATATTTAATTTATAGTGTTTAATATATTAAATAATTATTGAATTGTAATTAATGTAATTTTATTTATTGTATAAAAATAATATATATATATATAAAGGGGGGAGTATATATATATATATATATGTGTGTGTGTGTGTGTTTTAGGTTATGTGATTATATAAAATGATGAATATTTACTAAGGCTTTAACCTCAAGAATATGTGTGTAAAAATGCGATATTAGGGACCTCTACAGGTCTTAACCACAAGCTGACACTTCTTCCAAAGCATAAGCTTGTGGTTAAGACCTGTAGAGGTCCCTAATATCGCATTTTTACACATATATTCTTGAGGTTAAAGCCTTAGTAAATATTACTTATGCAATCAATGTGCAAAAAATGTGCATTTAAAAAATTTTATAGTTATAAAACAATTATGTAAAATAAAAATTAAAGTATATTTTGAAAAGGTCCTAGTACAGGGTGAAAACCAGTTCAATAAAGAAAATAATTATTATTTTTATATAGTTGTTTTATTCCAATTGTGTTGGAACCATTATTTCCACGGTTAGTAATAAAACACAGATTAGGAAAAAAATTGAATGTTCTTCTCTCTTCTTTGTATGTTGCTAATAATGATAATACTAATACTAGGATTGACCAGCGATATTTAGATTTGTAAACACTAAATTTAAAGTGATACTTTATAAGCTACTCATTACTAGCACTGTCACTAGTCAGTAGAAAAAAAGAAAGAATACGACTATTCAAATGTGCTCTATTTAACTTGTATGTTATTACTAATCAGTGAATGCATTTGAAAAGTTTTAATAATGTTTGAATTAAAAATGCCATCACCACCAATCTTCAACCATACATTTTTATAATTTATTTTAAATTAGAGACTTGTTAACATGTAGTGTTGTTTCATTTAGTGATAAAAATGCTTTGGTTTAGTAATTAATTTTTTTTTCCTAAACTATGATTTAATTCTAAATGAAATAGAAGTATTTCAGTTTTAGAACAAGTATAGAAACTTTTTTTCATGTACTTGATTCATAGCAAGCCTGCATAGTTATGCAGTTATTGACTAAAAAATATTGTATGGAAGTTAAAAGTCACATAACAACTTTGCTGATTATCTGAACCTCAATGTCTGGAAAATATGACCAGATTTAATATGGGTGAATGAAATAATCCTACTGTTATTGTTACTGAAACAATGTTTTCTTTTATTTAATAATATGATGATTTAATGTATTTTTAAATGAAATTTTGGATGAATCTATTATTTAGATAACATGCGGTTAAATAACATTAAGAAGGGTATAAAGAGTCCACCCCACTACAGACAGGCAATCTAACTTAAGAATTAATGTTGCAGTCCTCCAACACAGAAAAAGAAACTTCAATTTGTTTACAATTGTGTCATTTCTGAAAATATAGGGATGTATTTAGTTAACAGTTTGGAAAACATTTATGTGTTATGAAAAAACATTATTTATTTTTAATAATTATATTCATGATAAAAAAAACTGATAAAATTATTGATGTCAACGTATTATTTTTTTACATTATATATTTATCAATTCTAATAAAATTACAAAATTTTGTTTCAAAATTACAAATTTTTAATACCTTATTAAATTGGAAAAGGATCGTGTTGTTTACTGAAAAAAAATCGATGAATTAAAAATTATTTTAATAATACAATCAACACTTTCAATAAACTGTTTGAACATATAACTTTAGAATCAATTTCATTATCATTTTTAGCTAAGTGTCTTAAAGTCTTTTATCACACTTTTAATCAATGATATTAACCTTTTTAAAATATTTATTTTTCTCTTAATTTACTTTTCCCCCCCCCATATGTCAAATGCGTTGACCGGATAGCGAACCTGGGCCAGCTGCTTGGAAGGCAGCTATGCTAACCGCTAGGCCACAAACGCTTGACATTATATACATAAAAATGTTCAATTAAAAAAAAAAAAACGAAAATGAATATTGATAGTAATGTATTAAAGGAAGTGGGACTATAACTATCTGGGTTGGACTATTAATAGAAAAAGAACATAATGAATTAAATTAATTATAAAATTCACATTGAAAGTGGTGTTTATGTTATAAATAACTTAATATTAAAATAAAATATGCCTATGGTACTTAAAAATATCTTTAGTAAAAAAAGTTTTGTCAGTCCGTTGTATGTTTTGGACTTTGACATTTAATACAAATTATATATATAGGAGTACAGAAAGATTTGTTAGGAGTAATAAGAAAATATTGAATTTATGTATAAAAAGCAAGAAGATATTTCTGGCATAATTGAATAATTACAAGGCCAGCACATCCGACAAAAAGAGGAGAATATTATTACTTGAAATAGTTTTATATTTTAACTTATATGTTATTACTAAAAGTTGAAAATATTTACAACAGTATTTATACAGTTTGATTTTTTTTAAAATCATTTAACAGTCCAACCAGATAAAGAAATTAGTTCAACATATAATTATATACAAAATTCTATCACCTTGAAAATTTCAGCCAAACCATACTTGAAAAGGTCTATTTGTTAATAGTTGTTGAAGAATTTTAGCAATATTTTGTTTTGGCTAGTATTGTAATGATGTGATTTTCTATTTTATATATTAATCTTTTATTTATTAATAGATGAAACTATGGCTGCAAAATTTTTTTTTGTAAAATTTTGTTGGTTTTGACTATTATTGTAATGATGTATAATTTTCTGTTTTATTTATAATTACTAGTACAGCAGTAGTCAGTATTTAATTTTTAAGAATATATGTATATTCCTGTATATTCATATAATCGCAAATAATCATTAATTTATATGTACTGTCTCTTGTCTATTATAAATGATATTAATTATCACGTTCACTGTTTCTTATGCTTGCTTATAACTGTTACTAAAACAGGCTAAACTTTTTATACAGTAGTGCCACTCAGGGAAAGCCAGAGTAATCAATAAATGCCAGAAGGGCTTGTGCATAAAATCCCTATATAGTGCCTACTCATCCAATATCTCCAGACTACTTTCTAGCTAGTGGCCTTCATCAGTGAGAAACTTTGGATCTGAGAGCCTGCACCTAGATCTTGGGATCAAATGCAACTCTCCAGCAGCCACCTTTTGTCTCTACTTAACTACAAAACTATGAGAATAAAGTTGAAAACACAATATTTTTAATCCAAGCTCATTAGTTTATATAGTCATATAGGTCTGAACTCAGTTCACTACCCCATACATTTGGGTGTCCTTGGTTCTTTAATAACCATAGCCACCACTATCCTATTAGGCAGAATTGGTGTTAAACTAAACATCACATGATCACTGTTTCTTATGCTTGCTCATAACTGTTATTAAAATGGGCAAAACTCTCCATACAGTAATGTCATTCAGTGCAAGTCAGAGTAATCAATGGATGCCAGAAGTCTTGTGCACAAAATCTCTATCTAGTGCTTACTCATCCAATATCCCCAGACTGAGTGGCATTACTGTATGGAGAATTTTGCCTGTTTTAATAACAGTTATGAGCATGCATAAGAAACAGTAATCATGTGATGTTTAGTGGTTTAACACCAATACTGACTAACATTAAATGATCAAAGACACCAAAATGTATGGGTACTGAATTGAGTTCATACCTATATGACTATGCTAATGAGCATGGATTGAAAATATTATTGTGCTTTCAATTTTATTTTCATAGTTTTGTAGTTAAATAGAGATAAAAGATAGCTGCTGTAGGATTGCATTAGATAATAAGATCTAGGTGCAGTGCTCTCAGATCTAAAGCTGCTCACTGATGAAAGCCACAAGCCAGAAACCAGTCTGGAGATATTGGATGAGTAGGCACTAGATAGGAATTTTATGCACAAGCTTTCTGGCATCCATTGATTACTCTGGCTTGCACTGAATGACACTACTGTATAGAGAGTTTTGCCTGTTTTAATTATATTAATTATAAAGTAATAATCTCATAATTCAAATTGACATCATATTTATTATCTAATGCTTATAAAAAGTCTTATATAACATTGTGGTATCAACTTAAAATTTTAAGATTCCTTTTTTATAATAAATGTAATTGATAATATTAATAACTAGGGGACATTAAAAATAATAATGAATATACAATACATATAAATTAATGAGTATGAGAAGATGTACAGACATGGATATACATTTTATATTTTAATTAATCTTGTTGTTTTATTTTGTTTTTTAACTGTTTTTATTTATATTGTGTAAATTTTATTTTTTCTTTGTTTTTTGTATTTTAATTTTATCTACATTTGTTCTGCTTATTTTTTTAAATTTTATTCATTTCATTGTTTTGATTATTTATTTGTTTTATACTATTTTATTCATACTATTTTATTTATAACATATCATAGCTTTGAAGTAATCTAAAGGACAATCAAAATGTCACATTTAGATATAAAAGTTCACAATAAAGTGTTTAAATTAAGGGGGATAACTGTATATAAATGAAATAATTAGCAAAATAAAAGAATAAAGATTTTATAACATTCATGATGATTTTGTCGATTAAAATAGAAAGCTAAGGTAGTAAAGGTAAATGGAGATTATTTCAGTCATGTGATATGGCTATATTGTATAAATATTGCTCCAGAGTTTTAAAAAATGTTGCAAGACATATAAAAATAAAAATACTGTACTCAAGATAAATGTAAAAAAGTTTAAAATAATGTGCAATGAATTTTCTGAAAAAAGTAAAATAAAGATGAATAATCTTTTTTTTTCTCAGTGATGAGATGTTTATTCATCAAGAAAAAAACAGATACAGTGAAACAAATGAAATTTCAGGAACAAAATGGTAAGAGGGGAGGATACATGTAAAAAGGAATGGGAAGTGGAGAGGGGAATTGGTGTGTAGTTCAGGCTGGCTAGAAGAGCATGTCTTTGTGATTGAGTCCTATGGCAGAGGCTGAGAGGATGGGAGTTGGAGGATTGCCCAAGTGTCTGTGAGGAGTGGAGATGGAGCTAGTTCGGTGTCTCGGGTTTTGAGAGTGTGAATTAAGTCCAAGAGCTTTTGATTTACAGAAAGTACTCTCTGATCAAGGATGATGGCACATCAGAGCAACCAGAGAGCATAGATGAGAAAAATTGACAGTCTAATGATTGCAAAGACCCCTGTTTCTATGGATTCTTGGAGGTTGAAGATGGTATTTCTGTGCGAGGAAAGGTAATAATCTTCAGTTAGAAGAAACTAACAATTGTAAATATATTGGTAAAATTATTATTATAGACAGAAACTTAATGAATCAAATTAACTTATAGGAATCAAATTAGATGTGATATTTTTGTATAAATAACTTAGCATTAAAGTCCCTAGGGGTTTGAAAAAAGAAGATTTTTAATAGATGCATTTTACAAATTCTTATTTATAGAACTGTTACTCAAACAGCTATCATAAGAATAATACAGAATCTTTAGATCATTTAATAAAGAATAGAATGATGTATGTTAGGAGTAACAAGAGGTAATCAAAAAGAAAATGCATGGGTTAGAGAAAATTGAAATATCATTGATAAGTAAGAAACTGAAATGGATTTGATGTGGACATATTACAGAAGAAATAATTACACATGGACAGTTGAAGTTTTAAATTGGATCTCAAGAGACTGTAAACGACCTAAGTGAGATGTATGGATAAACCAAAAATGTTGGTTGGTAAATCATAAAGGAATGAAGTTATAAAATAGAGAAAGAGGATCAAATTTGAAAACACGTTTATCCTTTAGTAGACTGATAGTAGCTGAAAATGTTGATGAATCAAAATTGTATAAGTTTTTTTATCATCATATTTAAAATATAAAACAAGATATTACACGTGGGAAAAAGAAATTTGAATAACTCCATGTGTTTGTGTATTTAATTTTAAAAAAAATAGATGTATTAATCTTTAATTGAGATTTAAAGTTTATATCTATGCTAGAGATAATCTTTGTGATTAATAATAGTCATTACTATATTTATCTAAAGTGGATAACATCGAAGATGTGGGTTGAGTTAATTTGACACTTGTAATTCAAAGTGTAATTATTAAATATATCAGCTTGTTTACAAAATATAATTTCCCCCCATGTGTCACAGCATCAGCCGGGACGCGAACCCGCCAACCTGGGACAACTGCCTGCAAAGCAGCCATTGCCAACCTCTCGACCACCAATGCTTGACTTATAAAAAATAATTGAAGCGTAATTAAGATGTTAAAGCCCATAATATAGCTTACCAATGGCAAAAATGTTTGCATTGTCAATCCTGCCTTTATAAATATAACAATCAGATAAAGTTAGTTCAGTTGTACAATTAAATTTAAAGGCAATTGCAGAACCAAAAAATTGAAACATTCCCTTTTCAATTTCAAGTAGAAAGTTTAATTATTAATGTTCATTAATCGAAAAGACAAAAAAAAAGAATTACCTAGAAAATGACTATTTATTATAGAAGGTTGATATATAACTTCCATTATAATTCTGTTCTTCAGCCACGGTCATCATGCTTGTAAGTAAAATTCTCAAAATAATTAGGTATCAACTCTATTTTATAGGATTGCTATTTTTCTTTTAAACATTAAATATAGAGAGAACTTGAATGAAAAATATTTACCTAAATCTTCAAATGTCTAAAATAGTAATTAATACTGTTTACACCTATCTGATGTTTGCATTACTTCTAATAAAATTCTGTCTACCAAAGAAGACATGAGCCATAGAAATAAATGCCCAACAGCTCAAAATTTACATTTACTTAATATAGAGAACTACGACGTAGACTGAGATCAAAACAATCTATTAAAAAAGAGAGCTTTATTAATAACCTAGTAAGGACATTATATATATATATATATATATATATATATATATATATATATATATATTTCACTTGATAGTTATTTCTTTTAAAACCATTACACTGTCTTTCTTATATAGTTTATCACTGAATTGAGTATGTAAACATTATCAATTTAATAGACAACTATCTATTTGAATCATATATGTATTTTCATCTAATCGACTTTCATTGAAAATTGAACCTCATCAAGATGTTGCATTAATTCAAAATGTTATGTGATTTACATATCATCTTAGAACACTCCCTATTGACCAACCTAAAAAAATATATATTTATACTTTTCAATTTTTATATAATGGCCATTTTTTCCTAACTTTATTGAGCCTTGTACTAAATTTATGCATTTCTTTTTATTTTCTTCTATATACTGTAAGAGTATAGAAAATTTGGGGTGTGATCTGGGGTGAACCTCAAGCAAATGACTCAAAATTTAAAACATTAATTGCAAAAGGATTGAGCATGATATCTCATTCTGTGTGAGAGATCACTCTGGGTGATCAGCACAGCTAACTCTATGAAGTATAAGTATGCTAACTATAATTTCACAAGTATTGCCCAAAAGTAATACTCATTTATCATCATAAATGATTTAAATTAAAAGTAAATCAACAGTTAATCAGCTGGATTTAAAATGGGTCTGCTATAGACCATGCTAATTATTTAGCCCTTGCCAGCTTGGGGAAGATTATTTAAATAGTAATTTGGATACATAAACTTAAGTGCTAATCCATCAGAATATATAACAATAAAAACAATAATGATGGGATATTTGATTGTCCTGGTAGCATATTTAATTTTTTAACAAAACTGACTTGAGATACAATTTTTACAATAATTTCTGTTTTAATAACGTAAGAGTAAAAAACTTTATATTGATAAAAACTAGAAAAAGTATGAAAAATAATAAGGCTAAGACAAATAGTGATTACTATTTAAAAAATAAGGAAAAAAAATTCAATACTCAGCATAATTATTACTTTATTTGGTTGCTCATAATTTCTAATTTATCATTAATGAAGTTTAAATTACATTTCCATTGATAATTTCTTTGTATTCCTCATAAAATTATCTTTCAAACCATATATAATACTTTTTACCTGAGATAATCCATAACTTCAGAATCTCCAAAACTAGTCACATAAAAATTTTTCATTTTTATTTTGTAACCCAAAAGATAACAAATCTCAAAGGCATCTATAAAAAGATTCAATATAATAAAATATATGAAAAAAATAATTTCCAGGAGGTAAATATGCACTTGTCATCATATCAATTGATTTCTTGTCTATCTAAAACAAGAAATTGTAGGCTACTGTCTGTATCAATGATAAAATGAGTTTCATCTTTTTATTTTATATTTTTGGTTATACCAGTGATGTTTATATTCTTCATGTATACCAGTGATGCTATCTTTTTATATTTATTACCCACATAAATATAATTTATTTGCAAGTAGCTCATCGGCTAGCTATAGATTTGAAAATAATGTGATGCAAAATGTGGCAAAACTACTGATTCCACAGCATAAGTATCAAGGCATAGGCAAGAATGAAATTTTTATTCTTTGCCTGCATACAATTCCATGTGGTAGAACCATTGTGGTTATCACTACACACATACACAGACCATTTGAAATCTCTCTTTATTGATTTTAAATGTTTATATTTTCACATGGTACTATGCCAAGTAAATTTTGTGATTGCTTTATCAACTGCAATCTTTCTGTACATCTAATAATCAGTCTTAAAAATTTACATTGCACTGCTCCATATATGTAAATCATTACTTGTTATACAAACATGATCATGCAAGTGCAAACACAGATACCCTAATACAAATATAAACACATTAATAAATTATTAAATCTTTTGACAATTGTTGTGTCTATAAAATATGGTTGCCTCAAACTTGGATCAGAGATCCAAAATTACATTGTACATAAACCATTGTACATAAACCACTTTTGTTATATTTGAATACAAATTTATATACTGTATAAAAAAAGAACATAAATGATTTAATATTATATAATTTATATACTAGACAGATACACCAATACAAATGCAAACACATTAATAAATTATACCATTTATCAAATAAGTAAAAAAAATTAAAATATTATTCAAATAATTAAAAAAATAAAATTAAATACTTATGACCAATATTCCACAATTTCCTTTTTATCACATTGAAAGCCTTGAAATGTGAATCATCCATGTATTTTTAATCCATTTTACTAATTAATCTGGTTTATAAAGCAATTCTGCCTTTGTCATCTTCATGTAATCTAGTAAACTGACCAGAAAAGAAAAGAAAAATTCAAATTTTATCCAATTTCAAATTGTGGTGCACCATTTTAAAGAGGAAATTAAGCAGCAATGAATGACAGAATTTCTGTTGACATTGTGCTTATAGTTTAAATACAATTTAAAAAAAAACAAAACTTCAATGAATTAGCTGCCACAAGCATATGGCACACTACAATTGATGAACCCATTAAAACATGCTGATCATCATCAATGTTCCTGCCACTTATTACCAGTGTGCTAGCCAACAATAAACTTAATTTCTAAATTAAAACTAAATAAAATGTAGTACATAGACTTTAAATGATATCCCATTTGAGTCAATCCAGGGTTATCATTATCAACTGAATTATAAACACTAATATAATCTCCTTTTATATAAAAGACCATTATGCATGAATCTAGTTCAGGGAACACATGCTCTATAACTGTTACTATAAGCAAAAGATTATGTAATATATAATATTCTCAACTATTCAGAATTAAGTTCATTGGAATAATTTTAACAATGAAATATCAGTGAATTAATAACACTAAAAAATTAAATTAAGATCTGCAGATACATATATAAATTAAGCCTTCAGATTTTGACTAATATACAAAAAGATATCACATTTTGATTTATAAAAACCTCACAATGGGTATATATATATATATATATATATATATATATTATATGTCTATGTGCTGATATATATATATATATATATATATATATCAGCACATAGACATGTAATATAATAATTTATGAACATATTTGAATTGTTATATAATAATAAAAAATGATTAATTTTTACATATATGTGTCTACCTGACATACATTGATATGTGCACACAGATGGCCATATAATTTATGTTATAATATATAATTAATGATTGATTTAACATATATGTGTCTGCACATGAAAATGTATATGCACACTGATATTTATATTATATGATATTTTAATTTATCAAAATAATAAAATTACTAAAAATATATTTTTTACAATTAATTCAATGTTGAAAGTAGACATAAAATTCACACTTATTTCAATAATAAAAGTTTATCTTTTTTCTTGTCTTTTGTTTTTATTTATAAAAAGTAATATCAATGTTTGACAAGTTACTATTTAATTAATTGAAAACATCTTTAAAAATACTCCAGCAAGTTTCTTTGTTTTCCAATTGAAAAATGCCTTTGGAGACTACCTTTTATTTTATAAAATATAAAATTGTCTATGAATTAATTCTTTATTTTAGAGTTTTAATTCAGGTAAAAATTATTTACTCATTTTACTTTTCAATTGTAGATTTTAAATGTCATTTTCACTAAAGAAATTATTTAATCTTTTGATTTAGTGGGACACCAGAGATTTGACTTTTGACTAATTTGCCCCTGGTGAATTTTTTCATAAGTATTATATGTTAAAATTGTGTATTTTATTATAATAAATTTTCACTGAAGGTGGGAAATTCAAAATTCCCACTCTTACAATAGACATAAGCCCTACCCTGACATGTTCAGCCATTGTGTGTTGCCAAGGCTGTAAAATGTTTGGCATTTTATGGCATTGTTTAAAGTAAATAGTTCCAATGACCAAAAATTTGTTTATTTGCAAGTTTATTATGGTTTTAGATATTTTTAAAAATAATTTACACTATATTTATTAGATATCAAGTAATATAAACTATTAATAACTTATTTTGACTTGAAATACTTTATTTTCAAAAATATAACGTTATATTAGCAGAGGATCTAAGCATGGCCTGAAGCAATTTATAAGCTTAGTTTCTACATAGACCATTTATTTTTATTTACAAGTATGAAACTACCACAATTTTGCAATAAATATTTAAAAATTTTAAATTTTTAAAGCATAATTAATTTGATATAAGAGAAATAAATAATTATTCATTCAGATGTTTAAAAATAATCAGAATTAAAAAATATTTTGTTGATTTTATAAACCAAAAATAATCATTTTAGAAATGATATCAAAAACTTTTTGTTTTGTTTATGATCTCATTTTTTTAACATTTACAGAAACAAAATGTGAACGTTTAAAATTTATTTCAGTAGTAAACAAAAATATCTATCAGATGAAGTCAAATTTATTATTTTCAAATAAGTAATAATCATTTTTTCATATATTTTATGTTGATGGGTGAAACAAAAAAAATGTCAGAAAAGACAGACCTTGAAAGGGTTAAACTATCATTCTCAATGTATATAATATTACTCACCAGCTGCATTTTATATATATATGATGCTGCATGTTTATCTGTGATTCTCTGCATATAGATAAAACAGAATATGCATAACTAATTCTTCAGCAAGATTATGGATTCTCAGAGTAAGCTGGTCCCTTCTAAATAGTATACTAGTTTATTGCCATTTTTGGAAAAAAATATAATTCAGGTAATTGTTTCAATTTCAATGTCTCCATTTAGTTTACAATTGGATGAACATTTGGCAAGACATCTAATACAATGTCAGCTATGGAGACTATAGAAAAGCTGGATCTTTCCTCCCAGGTGAATTCAAACTCCAACATTGTGAAATAGTATCAGCTATTAGATCCACTGTCTTGACTTTAGTTATTTTTCATGGTAGTTCTGTATAACTCGAAAACCAACCCTTAAGAACAACTCTGTAATCTTTTTCCCTACCCTTTTCTAGTCATTTGTGGGAGAAAAATACATTAAGTACAAATATTTTTCCTACCGTGAGTGAAAAAAGTTAATGATACTTTTCAAATTACTTTAATCCTTTGAAAACAATTTTGTAGAATTTTATTAAAATATATTGTACCATTTATTTATATATAAAGTACAAATTACTTTTTGATATTAGGTATTATAAAAAAAAAAAGAAAGCGAACACGATCTTTATTTTTTTTGTAGCATAATGTTTTAAAGAAAAAAAAAACGTACAGTGAAAGTTTAATTTTTCTTTTTTTTTAGAAATAAGTTAACTAAAATAAATTCCATGTTGGAAAAGTGCATATTGAATCATTGACTCAAATAGTGAAAGGAAATTTCAAAAGGTGAAAGATTGCTATCAGAAACAACTTTCTGATAGTAATTAAAAATGGCAGAAATTCTTAGTGGAAAAACAGACTTTGTAATAAGAAAAGGAGAAGAATGTAGAAGTTTATAAAGTAGAACAAAGAAAAAAAAAGAACGTGCACAGAGCTTCTAAAAAGAATCTAGGAGTATAAAAGGAGCCGACAGATTTGAAAAGGGGTCTTTTTTATCTTATTGTTCCAATAGTGCTGAGCAATTGGAAGTGCTTCATATTCTTTTAATAAAATGTGTTCACTTAGATACAACTGAAATCGCTCGCCATGAGTGAGTAGAACGATATTGTTTGCCGACACTTTCTCTCAGAAAAAGTCACCTAGATCGTCATCTGGCTACCTAAATTAGATCGGAGATTCGGAAATAAAACTAAAAGAAAAACAACTACTGTGGACTACTCACTAACTGAATTGTACGTCGGGAAGATCGATGACCTACTTAATGTTAACTTACCGGTAAGTAAATGTACATAAATTTTCTTTACATAAAGCTTTATGAATAGTGAATTGAATGGAAATGTTATCCCATAAATTTTTCTTGGATCAGAAGATTTGCGAACTGAGAAATGAACCAAACTGTTACTACGGAAAATCAGACTAAATAATTAATACTCCAATATTTGAATCAAATTATTGAATTCATATGCACAATCTTTTCCAACGTTGTAATTTTTGTCTTAATCATAAATATTGAATGCTTGACGAGTTAGAATAAATCTTTATTATTAACTTCACTTTCATTGTACGTGTATAAAATTAATGCTATTCTATTTAAGTTTTACCTTTAGTTATTTAACTTAGATCGTATAATTATTACCTTACGGGCTACAATATTTGACGCAGTCTCAGTGGGTCTAATGACTCTGGCGCCCTCAAGTAGAAATTAAAAACTGGTTCTGCTTATGATTGTACTCGGTAATAATTCTAGGCCGAAGTTGATCAGGAAAAATAGCTGTGTTGAGAATTGAAATACAACTTTCTTTTTTCTTTTGATACAGCTTGATCAACTCACACTCAAATATAAATTTGAGGCATATAAGGGCCTAGTAATACGAAAAACGTTACAATGGTGACCCAACTCGAGGCTTACGAAAAGAAAAAAAAAACCACGACCTGAGAAAATTTAAAAACGGCATAAATAATTGAGAATTTAATGTCCGTAGCCAGAAAATAAATATGACCACAAATAGTGCGCAAGTCTAAAAAATTATTGCATACGATTACAAAAGTTTTTTTTTAGAGTAGGATTTTAAATAAGGACTATATTGAAAGAAAATAATAGCTTATAAATTATTAAATAATAAATAAAACCGATCAAAGGTAAGAAATGACGGTAAAGGTAGAGGGGGACGGGAGATTATAGGGTGATAAAAGAGAGGGGTGTCGGTGAACAAATTTATTAGCAAAGCAAAATAAAATATTATATTTATATCGTAAAAATTGATAGCGTTAAGATTTTGTTTACTGTAGCAAAAATAAGCAACACGGCCATATATGAAATTGAGAAGTAATAAAAATACACAAAATATGGCAGAAGGCGTGGAAGAATTAAAAGAGGGCTCGGAACTCTTAATAAAAAAACTATTATACGAATGCATGACAGAATTCAAAGAAGAAATAAAAAAAGAAATGACAGAGATGGTCAGAGGATTAAAAGAAGAAATAAAAGAACCAGTAAAAAAAAAAGGAAAAGAAATAAAGTGATCAGTAGAACAACAGAAAAAAAGAGGATAGATAATCTTATTTGTGAATGGGATGGCGAATCGATTAAGTACACATCTCAAGAATGCCCAAAGGTTGTTTTGCAAGTAAATAATGTCAAAGTAGAGACATTGTGGGATTCTGGCAGCCAGATATCGGTAATGTCAGAAACAACGTATGAGCGCATGCAGAGCCAATCCATAGAGATACCAACTCTACCAGTGAAAAGCACGCTAATAACATTAGCAAATAACAAAAAGGCACAATTGGGATCAAAACAGGTTTGGGTGCAAATTAAGATAGGGGATAAAATTATGCCCCACACGCTATTAATTCTAAAAGGGTTGGTACATGAAGCCATATTGGGGTCAGATTTTATGCACAAAACTGGGTGTGTGATCAATTATAAAGATGAAAAGATTATCTGTGATGGGGAAGAAGTGGAGTTTGGGTCGTGGATGAGAATGAACCATCAAAACGTATGTAATATGGAGGTTGAGACAGAACAGCCTTCAATAGAGGCACGGATTGATGAAGTAATAAAGGGAGTGAAGGAAGGATGGAAAGAGGACCTAAAAGAAGTCTTAAATGAATATAAATCGAATTTTTCAGATAAACCCGGTGTTATTAAAGGGTATGAGCACAGGATCAAGATCACTTACAGTACACCATACCAGGCAAGATCATACCCAGTCCCACACCACTATAGAGCTGAGGTAGAGAGAGAATTAGCTAAAATGGAGGAGTGGGATATTATCACTAAGGGTTCGTCAGCATATAATAACCCATTGGTGGTTGTAAAAAAAAAGATGGAACCATACGACTGTGTTTGGATGCCAGGCAATTGAACAAGATTACATGGCCAGATCAAAATGTTCCACCTCCAATAAATGAGTTGGTAAATAAATTCCAGGGGAAAAAGATATTTTCCACGTTAGATCTGATTGCCAGCTATTGGCAGATCAGGTTACACCCTGCTGACCGGAAGTACACAGCATTTCGATATAATGGTATATCGTACCAATTTAACAGAATGCCTTTTGGTCTCAAGAATAGTGGAGCAGGCCTGCTAAAATGTCTCGATCGTGTGCTGTGCCCGGAAATAAAAAAGTTAATCACTGTTTACATGGATGATGTGATTATTGCATCCAATAATGCCCAGGAACACTTACAACACCTCAAGCTGTTTCTACAAGAGTGCAATATGAAGGATATTTGCATTAATCTGCAAAAAAGCTGTTTAGCAGTGGAAGAAGTGAATTTCTTAGGGCAATTAATTAATTCCAATGGGATTAGACCCCACCCGGACAAAATCCAGGCAATATGAGATTTCCCAGCCCCTCGAACACCAAAACAGGTGAGATCATTTTTGGGGATGTGTAATTTCTACAATAAATTTTACAAAAACTTTGCTTCAGACATGGAGCCTCTGCTGCAATTATTACGTAAGGGAACGTCATGGAAATGGACGGAAGAGCATGAGACCAATTTTAGAGTTATTAAAGAGAAATTCCTTAGTCAAGTGATGCTGGTTTACCCTGACTTAAGGAAACCGTTTATTGTTCAGGTAGATAGTAGTGGGTATGGGTTAGGTGCTGCTCTTATGCAAGCTCAAGAGGATGGTACCTGGGGTGTAATTTATTTTGTCAGCAGACCACTGAGAGGTGCAGAGATTAATTACTGTGTAACAGAGAAAGAGGCCTTGGCTGTGGTGTGGGCATTTCAGAAGTTCCGTCTGAATTCTTGATAGGATCGGAAACGATTGTTAGGACAGATCATAAGAGCCTAGAGTTCTTAAATCACAGTTATTTAACAAGTAGTAGGCTAATCCGATGGAGCCTTTTTCTCCAGGAGTTCAATTATTCCATCCAGTATTGTAAGGGCACTGAAAATGTGGTAGCCGACACATTGAGCCAGAATATTGTTCCTGATACCCAGGACCATTTGCAGATGGAAGATATCTGTTTGGCAAGTGTAGAAGTAGAAACAGATGCTGTAGTAGAAGAAGGATTGAGACACTTAGGAAAGGTACAATGGCAAAGCCCGACCTACAAGAAAATTATTGATCAACTAGAAGACAAAGATGAAGTGGGAGAAACAGCAGATGCTAACACTGATGAGAGATACCGCCTGAAAGAAGGGATCCTATGGTATATCACCGATCCTCAAAAGGATCAATGGAAAATGATCATACCAGAAAGTTTACAGGAAGGACTTATTGACTACACACATCATTTGTATGGGCACTATGGTGTAAATAAAGTGGAAGCCTTATTGAGGACATGGTTCCACTGGCCGAATATGAGAGCACAGGTCACCAGGATAGTAAGCTCATGTGAAATGTGTCAGAAGACAAAACCAGCAAACAAGTTGTATCAAGGTCCATTGAATTCTATCATCCCTAAAGAACCCAATGACCTGGTGGCTATTGATTTCTATGGACCATTGCCGGCTTTTGGGAAAATGAAATATCTACTAGTAGTATATGACCTTTTTTCAAAATGGGTGTCAGCATTTCTGGTGAGCCCTTGAGGTATGATATTTTAAAAGGGTAGGCAAACCAAAAGCTATTTTGTTGGACCACGGTACGCCGTTCACATCTTATGATTGGCAACAGTGGATAGATAGGATGGAGGTAAAACGCATATTGTCATCCATACGAAATCCACAATCAAACCCTTGTGAGCGGGTGATGAGAGAGTTAGGATGCCTCTTCAGAGTATATACTGCATCCAACCATAGAGGATGGGTGAAACAACTCCCAAGGGTGTTAAATTTCATAAATTGGTCTCATAATGAATCTACTGGATTTGCACCTGTAAGACTTCACTTCGGACAAGCAATACCTAGGTTGTACCAATCCAAGTTACCCGCTGGTCCAGAAAACATTGATAAAGGGAGAGATCATGAAGAAGCAAGAAAAAAATTGGAACACTGTGCCAAGCTGCGAACCCAGCGGAAAGGAGGCCTGACTGATAAGTTTAAAACAGGGGATACAGTATGGGTAAAAATGAACCCTGTGAGTCAAACTGGGAAGCATATTTTTAAGAAGTTCCAAAATTTGTATGAGGGACCTTACCAAATCAGCCGACAGGATGGTCCAAATGCTTTCACTTTATAGAATGGTGAAGGAGAAAGGGGTACCTATAACGCTAGGTCACTGAAACCATATAAGACTAGGACGTGGGTTAGAAGTACTCCATAAAGACTTATTAAGAATAAAATTAGTTCAAGCCCATATTTTATTCTCATTCCCCTGCCCCGGTGGTATTGTACCATTTATTTATATATAAAGTACAAATTACTTTTTGATATTAGGTATTATAAAAAAAAAAAAGAAAGCGAACACGATCTTTATTTTTTTTGTAGCATAATGTTTTAAAGAAAAAAAAAAACGTACAGTGAAAGTTTAATTTTTCTTTTTTTTTAGAAATAAGTTAACTAAAATAAATTCCATGTTGGAAAAGTGCACATTGAATCATTGATTCAAATAGTGAAAGGAAATTTCAAAAGGCGAAAGATTGCTATCAGAAACAACTTTCTGATAGTAATTAAAAATGGCAGAAATTCTTAGCAGAAAAACAGACTTTGTAATAAGAAAAGGAGAAGAATGTAGAAGTTTATAAAGTAGAACAAAGAAAAAAAAGAACGTGCGCAGAGCTTCTAAAAAGAATCTAGGAGTATAAAAGGAGCCGACAGATTTGAAAAGGGGTCTTTTTTATCTTATTGTTCCAATAGTGCTGAGCAATTGGAAGTGCTTCATATTCTTTTAATAAAATGTGTTCACTTAGATACAAACTGAAATCGCTCGCCATGAGTGAGTAGAACGATATCGTTTGCCGACACTTTCTCTCGGAAAAAGTCACCTAGATCGTCATCTGGCTACCTAAATTAGATCGGAGATTCGGAAATAAAACTAAAAGAAAAACAACTACTGTGGACTACTCACTAACTGAATTGTACGTCGGGAAGATCGATGACCTACTTAATGTTAACTTACCGGTAAGTAAATGTACATAAATTTTTTTTACATAAAGCTTTATGAATAGTGAATTGAATGGAAATGTTATCCCATAAATTTTTCTTGGATCAGAAGATTTGCGAACTGAGAAATAAACCAAACTGTTACTATGGAAAATCAGACTAAATAATTAATACTCCAATATTTGAATCAAATTATTGAATTCATATCTACAATCTTTTCCAACGTTGTAATTTTGTCTTAATCATAAATATTGAATGCTTGATGAGTTAGAATAAATCTTTATTATTAACTTCACTTTCATTGTACGTGTATAAAATTAATGCTATTCTATTTAAGTTTTACCTTTAGTTATTTAACTTAGATCGTATAATTATTACCTTACGGGCTACAATATTTGATGCAGTCTCAGTGGGTCTAACGACTCTGGCGCCCTCAAGTAGAAATTAAAAACTGGTTCTGCTTACGATTGTACTCGGTAATAATTCTCGGCCGAAGTTGATCAGGAAAAATAGCTGTGTTGAGAATTGAAATACAACTTTCTTTTTTCTTTTGATACAGCTTGATCAACTCACGCTCAAATATAAATTTGAGGCATATAAGGGCCTAGTAATACGAAAAACGTTACAATATTATACAAGCATTACTTTTAAAAAAATTTAAAAATAGATAGTGGAATTTTATAATTGTTAGTATATCTATTTTAACATAAAAATGTGCTTGTTTTAATTTCAAAATCAGAATTAATAAATATATGTGTGTGCATGTGTGTGCACATACTACTATGTTGTTGTATGCCATGAAACCCATAATGGTTTCAATACATTGTCTCATATTTCTTTTCTTTATAATTTGTACAATATTTGATTACTTTAATACTTTCTTCATATTTCATAACATGACCTGTTTCTAAAAAATGCCAAAATAGTTCTCACTTAATATCTCTCCTATTTATTGATCTGTCATGCTTCTTCCCCTTTCTGTCTTAATTTTCACTGACTGACCTATATATACCATTATATATTCTTTAAATATAATTTTATAAACTATATCTACCTTATCATTTTTATTGTTTTTCATTTTTGCATTACTCACTAACTTTTTTAGTTATTTACTATTTATCCATCCTATATGTTTACATATTCAATTCAGTGAGAATATATAAATAAATGATATATTTTGTGGGTTTATTTATGTATGATTTTTATTATAAATATACCTATGTTTTAAGAAGCCATCAATTGGGTGATAAATAGAATATTATAAAAATGGTTGTAGAGGTGTTATAAAAAGTAATATGTAACAATATTAACATCCCATCATTAAAAAAAGAATAGATATATAAAAATAAAATAAAAGTCAGAAAATCTTTAGAGTAATGTGTTTTTATAGAAATTCTTCAAATAGTAGGAAGTTTGAATGTGTTATCATGTTTGTTGAGACAAGTTTGTCTTTTTAGTATAATAAATGAGTTTCTGATCTTCCATTGGTAAAATGTGTCACATATGGATAGAATTCCAGTATTACAGAAATCAATATTGTGCCTCTACTATCATCTTTATAATATTCTATTCATCACCCAGTTGATGGCTTGTATGAGCAAAAAACATCAGTACTTTTATAATCAAAATCATACGATTGAATCTGCAAAATATATCATATATATATATGTAACTCACAAAAATCTTCATATAAATATATATATATATATATATTGTAACAATATATAAATATGTCATTACATTTATTTAAAATAAAAACTTAAAAGTTCGCAAATAAAAGTAAAAAACTAAACACTAAAATTAAAATGTTTGTTAAATGTATATACATTCGCACAGATGCCAAACTTTAAAAATATTTTTTTTTAAAAAAAACAAATAAATAAGTATTTGAACGTACTTTTTTTATAAAAAAAAAAAAGTACAAGATTTTAAAATAAAAACAGGTATTAATCAATGTAATCTGTAAATGGAAAGGATTGTTTATAAATTGTTTGAAAAGCAAGCTAGCCGTGGGCTCTTGTATAACTAAAATGATCTGATGAAAAATAGATAAGAAAAAAAAAGAAATTAGCTTGACCAATGGAAGCACCAAGCCTCATCCCGGACCCGAACGAAAATTTGGATTAGTGACGTCTTTGTTCATTCAATCTGGAGATTTACTATAAAAAGAGAAATATTGAGTTCCAGACAGTTTTTTTTTCAGACTTGATTTGATGAGAACAGTAAGACGCACTTGCCGTTCTCTCTCATTTTTTTGTTTGTTTTAAAAAAATATATAAAATGAAAAGACATTATCTTCCAATGGAGACATCGCGGGAATTAAAAAACAGGAACCTGGACTCTTCTACCATAAGGTATATTGACATGAACTCTAAATTTAAAAATAACTAAGAACTTTCGTTCAAGCTTATGAACTTCCATCTGACTTTTTTAAGTTTAAAATCAAATTAATAATGTTTAATTTTATATGTTTTCCGATTGATAAAAATCATTTCCATTTTTTTTCTTCTTATTGTATAAAGTGTTTATTGTTTAAATTTTAAATGATGAAATTTAGGTTGGGTATAGACATTGCATAGATTCTTTAGCGGTTGAAAATGTTGTGGTTTTCACATTCGATTAGAATATATGTCAACGATATCACTGCAAGCATCTTACGATGAATGCTAATGTGATTTGTATATTCCCTATGCAAGTGACGTTTATCGATGACTTTGTATTTTGATCGGTTGTGTTGAATTTGGAATGTTTTTGACCGGGGAATCTGTGCAGCTGATCTGTACTCAATATTTTAAAACAAATTTTATAAAATGCATTGGTGCGAACGTATTTAAATGTTAAATTTAAGTCGGGCGTGAATGGCTATATAGATTTGTAAAGTTATATTAGGGGAGGGTAATCTTAGGTTATTTGTGTCATTGTTGAATTGGGTCAATGGATTGGATATATTTGTGTAATTAGTAGATGTAGTATAAGTTTCGCTATGTGCAGAATCGCTGAATACACCGCACCAACCCTTTGCCTATGGATGGGATTGTAAGTCGGCAAAAAGGATCGCGGTCCCTTCCTATGGAGTTTTTATTTTATTGTTCTTCTTGCTATACAGACATCATATTCCTGTATTGGACAAGAGTCAATATTTTCTCTAACTATACTGTTCAGATTTCCATTCCTGACAGTATAGTATATTTGTGCTGTTGTATTTTCATACTACATTGAATACATAAATGTATCAGATGGATTTATGCCAGTTTGACTGCGAATTTTAGCCTAAGGTTAAATAGGGATAGAATGTTTTATTTTCAAATGCAAATCTATGTAGTCTATTCATACTTGACCATCTAAATAAAATATTAAACTCATTGAAATCTATATAAATGTACAATTAAAGAGTAATATAAAAATCTAAAAATGTTAAACTTATTCCTCAAAATTTAAATGTTATTTTATATTTGCGTAAATAAATATTTTTGTGTGTTAATTTCTGGCAGTGGCTTTTATTCTTTTATATTTAAGATATAAAATTTATATTTTTTTTATCTCTGCTACTCCGCTGAGCTAGTGACTTGGGCTAACGATCGGAATATTTAAATAAAGTGGAAACTTAACAGCACGTATCTGCCTACTCTATAAATTTTTCTAGGCTCACATGCCTAGATGGCGCCCTGGTAGTTGCAGATATTGTTTTTGCGGTTAGATTCGATCTTCACTTACATTTCGATCGTTATAATATATATAACTATAAGTAAAAAGGCTTTATTATATTACTTGAATATATATATATATATATATATATATATATATATATATATATATATATATATATATATATATATTTGAATTATTGTTACAAAATTTAATATTATTATATCTTTTTACAATGTCCTTGAAAATAAAAATATATTTAATATATAAAATCAAAGTAGAGAATATATATATCTCACCTTCACCATTTGAAATCAAAACATATAACAAATTTAGCCATTCTGTTCTTTATAATAATTTCATATTTATTATAAATTACATTATTGTTAAATATATTTCTGTATTGTAAATAATCTTTATTTTCTGAGATATACTTTATACCAAATCCTTTCTATGTGTGTAAATGACTGATCATCTGAATTAAAAAGTTAGGCCGTGGACCTTGTGATACACGTCCATGAATTATGAAGGTTGGATTGATATTAGAGAGATACAAATATTTGGTATAGCTAATTCATCAAAAAACGTGATGGTTGCATAATAAAAGAGTATTACATGAAAAAACCATAGATAACTAGCTAAATTAATTCATTGTATTCTTGATATAATATCTCTATTTAAAAGCTAATGATTAAGTAAAACAGCTCAGTTTTTTATATTAGTACATGTATATCTGAGAATAATTGTTAACCACAAAGTGAGCTAAAAGTTTAAACACTCTACTTATCAAAAATTATAGCTCACCTTTTCTTTAAATACCATGATTGCAAACTTTTTGATATTAACATTGGTAAAATGTTTGCACCATTAATGCACTGAAACACTGTGGTTGCTGTAAATTGATTCATAATAACATAATTCAACAGTAGGTCCGAAAGTTTTAATTTATAATTTTACAGTTTCATTTTAATGTTAATAATTTTAGTAATGTCAAGTGTAATGAAAAGATTAAAAAATCTGTAAATGTCAAGAATCCACTTCAAAATATTGATAGGCATTGTTTATGTTGTGTTTAAAGGACTTTTTTTTTATAGCTATTTTTTAAATTGTTTTTATTAATTTAAAATATAATTATAAATATAAAATATATTTTATGCTTAATATTAAAAATATGTTTTAAAGCTTTTAATTTACGTAGTAGGACATTACAAAAATATTTTTTGTTATTTTAATAAAATTAAAAATGTAAACTTTTTATATAATAATTTTATGAAACTAATCACTGGATGCAATAAGCACTTGCACTTAATGGCACTACTGTGTGGAGAATCTGGTACTCTTATTAACAGCATGTGTAATCATATGGAATGGTGAACATGTGATGTTTGAATAGTTTTCACAACACTTTTGTTATTTCAATGAGTTGAAAAATATTTTTAATAATAAATATGCAAGAAAATTATTTTTCCAGAAACTATTTTCAAACTGATGGTATATATATATATTGTGCCAGACCATGTAAAATGGCCATGCACAAAATATCTGTTGCTGAAGATGCAGCACAGCTAAAATGCATAATATTAAAATTGTAATTTTTAACAGATCTATTAAATCATAATTTAGATGTGTATTTGGAGGTACTTATATATAGTACACAAATAAATGGATTTGGTCTATATTATATTCCTATTATACCCACAGTACAAGTGTATGCAGTATATGTGTTAATAATTTTATTTGCACAGCAAATCTATATCATAAAAGGAAAACTAAGCTTGTAACATTTGTTTACGTGTGGAACAGTTTTTTTGTATTTAAGTTTATTACCACATGTAAATGTTCCAATACACGTATATAGAAATGTATTTTTTATTTTTCCTAAAAATTGTTTAAATAGAATTTGAATTTTGTACTTATTAGAATTTAAATTTTATATTTATTAGAATAAGATGGTTGGTAATTAATATTAATTTATCAAAAAAAAAAAGAAAAAAACCTTTTGTCAATTGTAATCTACTTTTAGCAAAAGAAAAATGTTTTGTAATAAAAGAAATTTGTTCGGGTTGATTGTGGATAAAGATAAAATCAAAAAGTCAATTTTATCTAAAAAGAACGTAAACACAATGAGTGGTGTATTAATCAATATGGAAGCTATACAAATTCCAATATTAGAGAAATCGTACTTTAATTCATAAAAAGTGAAAGAATGTGGGTAAAGTAATGTAAAATATAGTCTTATTATCAGCCAATGAAATAGTTCATAGGGGGGGGTATTTCAATTATACTAATTGGGATATATGTGGTACTTACTTGGGG
The DNA here is from genome assembly GCA_028023455.1 of Epiperipatus broadwayi. Taxonomy (NCBI): domain Eukaryota; kingdom Metazoa; phylum Onychophora; class Udeonychophora; order Euonychophora; family Peripatidae; genus Epiperipatus; species Epiperipatus broadwayi. Next base: position 6,680,048 of record JAQFVV010006229.1, on the reverse strand, counting down.
CATTGAGTTCAGTTGTTGCTAGCTCACCAAAGCAGATGTTTAAGAAAATAAAAACTTTGTTTCCAGCTTGTCCCAAAAATAGGACGATTTATGTTTGCTAAAATAAGAGTTGGCTCCAGCATGTCTAAACAATGGAATGGTATATGCTGCAGAAAATAACAAAGCAGAAAGAAAGGAGAAATGATATTTGTTTGCTAAAAATTATAGTTGTATCTGGCTGGTCTAAAGAATAGAAAAAAGAAAGGAAATTTGAAATTAGCCATTCAAACATGGGAGGATCATTAAATGGATTTTAGAAAAGTTATCAACAGTATGAATCCCCTATTCATTTAAAAAAAAAAGAATCATATTTGAGAACTTTAATTCATATTTGATCTATGTGCCAAGCATAATCTTTAGTCACAAGCAAATATTCATATGGCCAAGGTGTATAATATAATCTGATGTGAAAGTAATATATATAGCTACATGAAAATTATATTTACCAACCTATAATCAAGAAGATGGCCTTATTGTTTGTTCCAGTTTATTACTCTATCATGGAGTAGACTTCTAACCACAGTGCACCACCTGTTTGTTCATCAAACCTGAAAATGCCATAGGAGAAACAGCAGATCCTGATGGAAAAAGAGACTCATATGTGTATTGGTGAAAGGAATCCCTATCTATCCTGTTAAGTAGCTGTGTGATCCATGAAAGTTGAACTTAATGAAAGAACAAGTTTAGATGAGTGTATATAGTTTTTTTCTATTTCATTTATCTTCTCTATTTTTGTATAATATTAAAAGTTTTGCTTAGATATATAAATAATTATTTTTTTTATTTACTCATATATTATCAAAATTGACCTGTGTATTTAAATTGTTTATTTTTTTTTTACATATGATATTTGCTGCATACATTTGATTTTTGAATTATTATTTTAAAGTGGGGGAAGGGATATAGATCACACCCATTGTGCAATCCTTTAAATATTTTTTGTTATATATATACACATTTGTTTCTGTAAATGAATTTTCAATTTACTCCAGTGATATCTCATTAATATTATATTTTCGTTATTTGAAATATGAACTGGATTGAATTATTTTTGTTTTTATATATAATTGGTGGAGGGAAATATATAATAATCTGGGAATAATAAATTTCATAGTTAAATTGTTTATAATTTCCTTTACTTGGTTTTGAAGTATTTATTGATTCGTTAGCAGATAGGTTTGTAGTTATTTAATCAAAATGCTAACCCACTTAGTAACCTGAGATTTAAAGAACACATATAATGAGCTAGATAGGGGTAACTTACCGGGGAGTTGGATTGTTTCCTTTATTCCAGTCCAAACCTCTTGAATTATTAATATTAAATAATGACCAGTCATATTTTGCACACTCTCTCAGGAGAGAAAAAGAAAATAATATTGTCCTGAACAGGGGTGGCACTAGAGGCCAAAGTAAAACATTACATTGCTTTTAAAGGTGTGTAAAGACTCCAAATGGTCAATGTATAGTTAATCAGACAATTGTGAAATAATTTAACAGGGAAGGCTTCGATTAACCTAATTTTAGGTTCAATCTACTTCCTCTAATAATTCTTTAGAGATATTTATTTATATTTAATCAACAATATTTTCAGAGAATTGTTATCGATTTCCCATTTTGTAACATATGTCACTTCATGCTCGGTCCGTATATGGGTCTAGCTGTATAAGACCACTTGGGGATTTTGAACTGGTACAGAAAATGGCATCCAACTGGGGCCATTTTCTGTACCAGTTCGAAATCCCCAAGTGGTACAGATAATGGCACCAAATGTATTAAGGACCAACTAGATTAAGATTAAAAAAGATAGTGTTAGCAGAAATCTATATTTTTGTGGTTTCAAAACCAATTTATAGGAGGATAAGTTAAAAAAGGACATTTGTAAAGGAGATAGGATTTTAATAATTAGTGAAAAGAATGTTTGAAATAAAATTTTTTAGCATGGGCCAAAATAAATAAATGAACGGATGTTTAGAGTAAAAAAAATGAAATAGCAAAACAATAAATGGCCACACATGGTAGTCACAAACCAATATTATAGTGTTTACAAAAATCTATTGATTCTCTTTTCTTAATAAAAGAAAAGTAACATAAATAAAAAAGTAATGTTTAGCGAAAAAAATCTTATATTATTTTCATTATATTAAGACCTACTGAAGAACTAAGTTTAAGTAAAAGTAAAAAAGAGGGTGTTGTGTAAATAATATATGGTTTTAATTATTTAGTTAAAAGATTTTTTGAGCAAGAGTTTATTATTGAGAACAAAATAAATGTATTAACAGAAGTTAGAGGAATAATTCTGTCATTGTTAGGGCATATAAGTAGAACGGGGCATTTGAAATTTTTTTTTATATTATTACACATGAGAGCAAATTGTTTATAGAAATCAGGGAAATGTGCTTGAAGGAAAGGGTGATTAGTAGGGGATAACGTAAGGTGTGGTGTACTGTGTATTTATTATATGAAATTAAATAAAATAGTTTTGTGGAATTGAGTTAATAAATGTTAGCATAAAGATAGAATACTTTGAGTTTTAAAAAGTTAAATAAATTAAACCGATAAATGCTTACAAGAGCAGGCAAAATCAAAATGGAACAGAAAATAAACAGTGAAATGCCAGTAAGTCCATCTGAAGAGCAGGGAGTGGATGATCAGAAAAACGAACTAGGGAAGAAAAAAGAATGCTTAAAGGAAATGATGGAAGAATTCGCAAACCTTGTGAAAAAGGAAATGGCTAAAATGTCAAAAGAAGTAGAAAGATGGAGAACAGAGAGGGCTAAACAAGAGGAAGATATCTTTCAGAAAATAGAAAAAGTATGAAGTGAATTAGTACGGGAAATAGATTTAAGATTTCAAAAGTTGGAAATGAAATATGATAAATCTAAGCAAAATAAGGGGGGTGAGATAGAAGCAAATATAATAGATAGACAGTCAGTTAAGTTAGGGCCAGAAGAGACAAAGCAGGACACAGAAATCAAGGACAAACAAAATAGGATGGTTGAAAGTGTTAAAAAGGAACAAGACAACCATATTGCGAATAGTGGAGATCATCTTAATGTTCCGGTAGAAAAGACCAATGGAAGTGATCAGCTGCTACAACCAAATATAAACCAATTTTTAAAAATCCATATATTCGAAGGAAAAATGGGGGAGGCTCCAGTGGATCATATAAAAAGACTGGAAAATTACTTTCATATAAATAAAGTTAATGAAGTCAGTAAATTGGCTATTGCCAGTGCTCATCTTAATGGAGACGCATTAGCTTTGTGGGAGTCTTTATTTCATTATCCTCCAACCTTCAATCAATATAAGGTCATGATTATTGAAATTTCTGGAGCCCAGAGTGTCAGGACACCATCCTCTATCAAATAATGCAGGAAAAATACAAGAATAACATGAGCGAAGCTACTCTCAATTTTTTCGTAGGCAACCGGCCAAATTAAGAAATTTAAACACCTGCAAAATATCAGAGGGACAAATTATTAGAATAATTAGACATAATTTTCCTTTCCAAATAGAACAAACATTGTTTACAGCAAATGTAAACACAATGGAACAGATGGCAGAGTTATTAAATGCATTGAACATGAACCAAATGAATAAATCCCCAGATAAAGTTAGGGAAAATTCATGTATTAGCTCAGTAATATGGGACAGTGATGATGATGATCAAAGGGAAGGACATAGAAAGGCAAAGCCCAGAAATTGGAATTCAGAAATGGATGTCAAATATAATGAAAGTCACATAAATGACCAGGGAAAGAAATACGGAAAAGGCAGGGGATATAGGCCAGTTTCGCCTAAGCCTAAGGGGAGTAAAGATAAATATTAAATAACTATCAGTTGTAGTTTAAGTGAGTATATCATTTAAAAGTGGAGGTGTGGACTTTGTGGTTTTTTCAAGCATTGCATAAGAGGTTTGGATTATATCAGTTTACTCGTTTTATTGGGAGATGGTGAGAGTTTGGAGGGTTGGCTGGAGATCTATATGTAGTTCGGAATTTTGTGGCATTATGTTGGCATATGTACTTTGTCTCTAGTGCGGGGGTACCGTTTTGCTGAGAAAAGGGAAAAAGTTTTTTTTTCCTTTCGAAGACCCTCAACCTTGCAATGCAACAAGACCCTGTAAGCCTCCAAATGAATTAGCGTGGGTGCATTCATTAAGGTTATATATATTTTCATAAAACTCTTCATAAATAGAGTTCATTATCTAAAATGCAAAAAGATCCTGTAAGTTTCCAAAAGTATGAGCGTGGATGCATTTATTTAGATATTACAGTACTTTACATACATTGTCCACAGAATTCTGGATGAAGTAGGGATCTGTAGGCCAATGCTCTGGGTTTCTTGTGGTCTTGAGGTGGCATGCGAGGAGACGATGTAGTCTGGGCCATGCATATTGATGTTTGAGGGGCTATGGGTTTACATTGCTACCAAATGAACAGTATAACTGTCATACTAAGACTAATAATATAAATGTTAAATGTACAACGTAAATAATTAAATAAGAGAATAAATAATTAAATAAGAACATTAAAAAAGAATGGTTTCTTTTTTGACAGTCTCATCAGGGATGGGGGTATTGTGCCAGACAGTGCATAATGGCCATGCACAAAATGGCTGTTGCTGAAGATTTAGCACAGTGAAAATGCATCATATTAAAATTGTAATTTTTAACAGATCTATTAAATCATAATTTAGATGTGTATTTGGAGGTACATATATAGTACATAAATAAATGGGTTTGGTCTATATTATATTCCTATTATACCCACAGTACAAGTGTATGCAGTATATGTGTTAATAATTTTATTTGCACAGCAAATCTATATCATAAAAGGAAAACTAAGCTTGTAACATTTGTTTACGTGTGGAACAGTTTTTTTGTATTTAAGTTTATTACCACATGTAAATGTTCCAATACACGTATATAGAAATGTATTTTTTCTTTTTCCTAAAAATTGTTTAAATAGAATTTGAATTTTGTACTTATTAGAATTTAAATTTTATATTTATTAGAATAAGATGGTTGGTAATTAATATTAATTTATCAAAAAAAGAGGAAAAAACCTTTTGTCAATTGTAATCTACTTTTAGCAAAAGAAAAATGTTTTGTATTAAAAGAAATTTGTTCGATTTGATCATGGATAAAGATAAAATCAAAAAGTTGATTTTATCTAAAAAGAATGTAAACACAATGGGTGGTGTAATTAATCAATATGGAAGCTATACAAATTCCAGTATTAGAGAAAAAGTGAAAGAATGTGGGTAAATTAATGTAAAAGTATAGTCTTATTATCGGCTGATGAAATAGTTCATAGGGGGGGGGGATTTCAATTATACTAATTGGGCTATATGTGCTACTTACTTAGGGCATTGAGTTCAGTTGTTGCTAGGTCACCAAAGCAGTCAGATGGCAGATGTTTAAGAAAATAAAAACTTTGTTTCCAGCTTGTCCCAGAAATAGGACGATTTATGTTTGTTAAAATAAGAGTTGGCTCCAGCGTGTCTAAACAATGGAATGGTATATGCTGCAGAAAATAACAAAGCAGAAAGAAAGGAGAAATGATATTTGTTTGCTAAAAATTATAGTTGTATCTGGCTGGTCTAAAGAATAGAAAGAAGAAAAGAAATTTGAAATTAGCCATTCGAACACGGGAGGATCATTAAATGGATTTTAGAAAAGTTATCAACAGTATGAATCCCCTATTCATTTAAAAAAAAAGAATCATATTTGAGAACTTTAATTCGTATTTGACCTACGTGCCAAGCATAATCTTTAGTCACAAGCAAATATTCGTATAGCAGATATGTATAATATATTCTGATGTGAAAGTGATATATATATCTTCATGAAAATTATATTCACCGACCTATAATCAAGGAGATGGCCTTATTGTTTGTTCCAGTTTACTACTCTATCATGGAGTAGACTTCTAGCCACAGTGCACCACCTGTTCATTGATCAAACCCGAAAATGCCATAGGAGAAACAGCAGACCCTAATGGAAAAAAGACTTATACGTGTATTGGTAAAAGAAAGCCCTATCTGCCCTGTTAAGTAGCCATGTGGTCCATGAAAGTTGAACTTAATGAAAGAACAAGTTCAGATGAGTGTATATAGTTTTTTTTCTATTTCATTTATCTTCTCTATTTTTGTATAATAGTAAAAGTTTTTCTTAGATATATAAATTTTTTTTTTTTATTTACTCATATATTATCAAGATTGACCTGTGTATTTAAATTGTTTATTTTTTTTTACATATGATATTTTCTGCATACATTTGATTTTTGAATTATTACTTTAAAGTGGGGGAAGGGATATAGATCACACCCATTGTGCAATCCTTTAAATATTTTTTGTTATATATATACGCATTTGATTCTGTAAATGAATTTTCAATTCACTCTGGTGATATCTCATTAATATTATATTTTCATTATTTGAGATATGAACTGGATTAAATTATTTTTGTTTTTATATATAATTGGTGGAGGGAAATATATAATAATCTGGGAATAATATATAGTAAATTTCATAGTTAAATCGTTTACAGTTTTCTTTACTTGGTTTTGAAGTATTTATTGATTCATTAGCAGATAGGATTGTAGTTATTTAATCAAAATGCTAACTCACTTAGTAACCTGAGATTTAAAGAACACATATAATGAGCTAGATAAGGGTAACTTACCGGGGAGTTGGATTGTTTCCTTTATTTCAGTCTGAACTTCTTGAATTATTAATATTCGATAATGACCAGTCATATTTTGCACACTCTCTCAGGAGAGAAAAGGAAAATAATATCGTCTTGAATGGGGGTGGCACTAGAGGCCGAAGTAAAACATTTCGGTACTCTTAAAAGTGTGTAAAGACTCCAAATGGTCAACGTATAGTTAATCAAACAATTGTAAAATAATTTAACAAGGAAGGCTTCGATTGACTTAATTTTAGGTTCAATCTACTTCCTCTAATAATTCTTTAGAGATATTTATTTATATTTAATCAACAATATTTTCAGAGAATTGTTATCGATTTCCCATTTTGTAACATACGTCACTTCATGCTCGGTGCGTATATGGGTCTAGCTGTATAACACCACTTGGGGATTTCGAACTGGTACAATATCTGAAAAATTAACATTACTGTTTGATATTTGATTTTATTATATTGAAAATGAATAAAGCTTGAATGTAAATATTTTAATCAAATGATTATAGTATTAAACTTTTTTAATTTGGAACCCATATCAGAAATGCTGCGAATTAATATGAATGGTTTTAATATTAAGTTATTTCTAACATAATCCATTATGTTCCCTTTCTATTAATAATTGGATCATATATTTATAATCATTAACACTCTTTAATATATTACTATCAATATTTATTTTCTTTTTTAAAAAATTGAATATATATATATATATATATATATATATATATATATAATGCACTATTTCTAATGAATTAAAAAACAGCAAATAATTCAGAAAAAAATAAATATTGTGAAAAGGTTAATATTATTGATCAAAAATGTAACAAAAGATTTTAAGAATTCATTTATCTAAAACTGATAATGAAATTCATTATAAAGTCATATCATCAAACAGTTTGTTGTTGATTGGATTATTAAAAATAAATTTTAATTTATGGTATTTTTTTTTCAATAAACAACACAATCCTTTTCCAATTTAATAAGGTGTTAAAATTGTAATTTAGAAACAAAATTTTGTAATTTCATTAGCATTGATAAATATGTAATGTAAAAAATGATACTTTGACATCAATAATTTTATCTTTTTTTTTTTTACCATGAATATAATTATTAAAAATAAATATTAATTTTTCATAACATATAAAAGTTTTCGAAAATGTTAACTAAATACATCCACAAATTTTTAGAAATGATGCAATTGTAAACAACTTGATTCCAAAATTGGATTTAAAAAAATACTTTAGATCATCATATTATTAAATTTAAAAAAAAAAAAACTTTGTTTAAATAACAATAAGAGTAGAATTATTTCCTTCACCTATATTGAAATGTTATCATATTTTCCAGGCATTGAGGTTCATATAATCAACAAAGTTGAAATGTGACTTAATTTCCACACAATATTTATTAACAAATAACAGCATAGCTATGCAGGCTTTCTATGAATCAAATACATGAAAAAAGTTTCTAAACTTTTTCTAAATCTGAAATTCTTCTACTTCACTTAGAATTAAGGTAAACCAGCCATATTGAATATTTAAAAAATTATGTTAATACACAAATTTTATAATAACTTAAGTATGCATTATTCAAAAATGACATAATATATATATATATATATATATATTATATTCAAAAATGACATAATATATATATTGTTTGAAACATAAAACACCAAAGAATATAATTAAGCTGAAAAAATATAGCCATTGATATTTAAGGTAATAAAAAAAGAATAAAATTTTAATATTTCTAATAATTATTTTCATATTATTTCATAAATTCTAAATTTTCATGCATAAATTTTAAAATTATACTTAGATTATTTGAATTTATCATTAAATTTCTAATAATTTGATATAAAATAATACTTACTTAAGATAATCCATCGCTTGAACATTTCCTAGAATAAAGATATTAGTACCATTTATTTTTCCTAGTAGCCATTCAATGGGTTTTTCCAAATAGGGGTTTGCAATGAATATGTCATCCCTAATAACAAGTAGTTAATATTGATCAATAATTAGTGTAATTTGAATATTATAATAAAGAACTTCAATAAAGTTTGTAATTCATTAAAAATTACTACTAAAATAGTCACTATATACAAAATAAAATAATAAAACAAAACAAAAATGAATGAAATATTAAATTCATTATAGAGTTAAACTTTAGATACATAAGTCAGTGGTTTAGTGTCAGTGCAAGGTAGTATTATTTATCCTAGTTGTCAACTTGTGACTCATATTGATTCATGTTACTATGACCAGTAAATTTAGTAGTAGCTTTATCAATTGCCATGTCTCTTTGCATTTGATATGCAGCTTTGAAATTTACATTGCAGTAGGCTATAATTAACCTAAGTTTATATACTCTGTCAAAATCTTTACTTTTAGAAGTTGACATATTTTTATTATTATTAAAATGCAGATAAGATATTACAGAAAAAATCTAAATCAAGTCATAATAATTGCAAAATATGTCTGTCTTTATCTCATATCAGAAATCCAGATATCATCTAATTCATATACTGGACATCTGGAGGCAAGGCCCAATAGCATGCCAAATATGCAGATAATTCTTGATATAAATTTACACAATCATCAGCTATTTTTTGATCAGCATATGTGTTAGTTTTAATAATAATTTTTTTGTATATTTTTTATCAAATAATAATTCAAATAATAATTAAAATTTATACAAAGTGGAATACTTACAAGTGGAAAGCCTGACTTGATAGTGTTTACTAGAATTTTGATTGAGAAGATTGGTAAAATATTGTATGTTTTTCTGATGTAAATTTTTGGGCAAACACAATTCCATAAAAATGAAAAAAAATGAGAGTAAGACAAAAAATAATAATTTAGTTGATTAATATATTTGAAAACCAGGCACATTTCACAAACCTGGAGCTTAATTATAAATATATTTGAAATCAGACTTTCAAACACCCACCAACTATCCACACTGTCTCATACAACTGATATACATGACCACACACATATTAGAAAAGATAAATAATCACCAAAACGTATTTTGTGCTAAACCAGCACTCATCAGTTGGTCAAGATTATCATCTTCCATATATATATATATATAATCAGTGTTCAGTTTATATTAAGATAATTGGTCCAGATTATCATCTTCCACACACACATATATATATATATATATATATATATAATCAGTGTTCAGTTTATATTAAGATATCTTAATATAAACTGATCACTGATTATATATGTTTGTGGGGGAATGATAATCTGGACCAACTGATGAGTGTTGGCATAGCATTAAATACATATATTGGTGATTATTTATCTTTTATACATGTGTGTGGTCATGTATAACAGTTGTATGAGATAGTGTGGGTAGTTGGTGGGTGTTTGAAAGTGTCAGTTCAAATACCCTATATTTAGTTGTTTACAAAAATTTTTATAAAATTGTCAATTTTTATCACAGAAAAATAAACTTACCTTTTCTGAAACTAGAAAAAATGTTGAAAATGAAAATGTACAAAGCACATGTGGAGACTGCATAGATTTCCAGAAATTTTAAACTGATTTTGTATATTTCAAAATTCAAAATTGATTGTGCATATACCACTACAAACAGGTTTTTAAGACATTAAGCTTATAGATAATTAGCTGAAATAGTTTTTAACTTACATAAGTTTTTCAGATAAAAGTTGAGTTTCATTGTTTTTAAAATAATAATTATTTTCTAGTATACATGTGTGTATAAATGATTATGCATGTATGCTGAAATATGAGAAATTTAAAAGGGATTATTGTAAGTAATATATTTTGTAAAAATGGTGCTTAAAATAAGAATAATATTGAAGAACTTTTAAATAGAAAATAAAGATGTTTTAATCTAAAGTGAATATGTTATTTTCATTAAGTAAATTATTTGTATTAAAATTAAACAAATGATTTATTTGGCAATTAAATAAAGTTAATATAATTAATTTTATGTGTTAATTATTAGTCTAGACATCACATATTTAGACAGTCTTAATCATTAAAGTTCAAGGTTAACTTTATAAATAAATGATTTTAAAATTAAAAGATATCAAATGTATTAATGTAAAATATTTTAGCCTAATAATTTGATTTGATTGATTGAATTGTACCATGTGATACTCTCTGCAGTCAGTAAAAATAGCATATACACACATTTTTTAAAAGGAAAAACTGAAAAATAAAAGACATTATTATTAATGCATTATCTTTATATTTTATTTCATCAGTTTTAAAAAGTTTTCTGTTAATTTTTATTAGTTATTATTTTGATCAATTTTAAATAACATGATAAAAAGTTAGTTATCCAAGTGATATTGCTCTACTGTACATGTCAACTTGTTCATGAAGTAATAAATCACTGGAAGATGCAAAAAGTTATATCATTTATTGATAAAAATTATAAAGCATCTTGAATAAAAAAAGTTATTGGAAACTGATAAGGTGTCATGATTATGCACATGTTTATTTTGCCCCCTTTTATAGACTTTCTGTTAATTTGAACTTTTAACTATTAAATCACTTGTTTAACATTTTATCATATAAGTTCTAAATTTATTACTTACACTAATTCTAATTATTAACTATGTTACTTGTTATAATGTGATAAACTCCTGACCATAGAATAAATAATTCATGCAAACAATTTAATTAATAAGTTATAATCACTCTTAACTTATTAAAAATAAGTTTAAAAACTTATATTTTTATTAAACCAAACAATGATTGCAATAATAAATTATCTTAAAATTATCAATAGTCTTAAAATATAATAATTTTAAAATGCTTTATATAATTCTAACATAGGAAAATGTCATCTGGATCAATTTTATGAATATTTTAGAAAAGACTTTCTTTATCTGTGTTTCTGCCAATACAAATAAGATAATACTTTATCCTTATTATAATTTATTCATCTAGAATTTGTTTACCTATTTATTAAAAATATATTTTATTGCCTTGCTAAAGAAGAAGTAATTCAAATTCACTTCATGCTTTAATATTAACAAAATAATGTGTAACTATATAATAGAACTGCTTATTTCTGACTTAGTGTTGGCATTGCTATACCTGCTCCTGGCTTATTTCTTTTTAAATTTAAATTTCAATTGCAGATGATTGCTGCTAAGAAATTCAAGTTCTGAACTGTTTGTGTATATATTTATTTTATCTCCATTAGTGAAGTACTGTGTTGTATTATATTTCACTAAAGAAAACAATAAAAAGACTTCTCAATTAAAAGAATTAATTTCACTTTAAAATAAAAAAACTTTTTAATTCTTAATTTAAAATTGGGATAAACAAATGTAGAGTATATATATATATATATTTGTTTTTACAAATTAGATATATGATTCTTAATTATAGTTTTATAATTTATACATATTTTATTATTATTTTACTTATGACATGATAATGTATATTTATGATGACTTAGACACAGTAATGGATTTTGTAAAAAAAAATCTAGGTAAAAAGGTTTTATTTTAAGAGCATAAATTATTGAGTTTTCTTATTATTCTAGTATAATATAATGTTTTATCACACCTGGGGTAAAAACAACCTTTTATATTTGACATAAGATTATGAATGGAATGTATAAATGTCAGTTTGCAATGTCAGATAGTTAATAAAATTTTAATCTTTGATATTGTTGTGCAATCATTGTATATCAGTTTACATATAATGATAGACCAAGTAGATGTGTTATTTGCTTATGAATGTGTGTGAGTTTATTATTATTATTATTATTATTATTATTATTATTATTATTATTATTATTATTATTATTATTATTATTATTATCATCATCATCATCATCATCATCAAATTCATGCCTTATGCAGTTATTAATGGGTATGCTGCTTGGAGTCAGGTATTAATTTAGGCATTTTTTGTGCAGAAATATTTGTCAGGTCAAGTCATCAGGTAGCATTCATAAGCCTCTCTATGAGAGAGAGAGCATGGTTTTTTATTTCAGCACTTCCAGTTCAAGTTACTGTGCACCCATTGATATATTTTATATAATCCACTTTGCCTATAACTTAGTATTATTGTGCAGCTTTAATATGTTATAATATTTTAAGGATTTCCACACTGATTTTCAGACATTGTTCATGCTATAATAAGTTTAATATGATACTAGTGCCCTGCATATAAGCATGTGTGTTATTTTGTCTTGTGTGCATAATAGTAAGAGAGAGAGAATCAAATACAATTTGAGAATTTTTTGAGTAATATGAATGCTACTATTATAATTTTGTATGAATGCTTTAGGAAGAAATATTATATTTCATATTGTATAATTTTTTTTTATTAGCACATTCTGGTTGGGTTAAAATTAATACTTACTGTAAATATTTATTGTATTAAATATTACTATTTTCTCATAAATAAATAGTTTTACTATTTATTAAATATATTTCTGTTTAGGTTGCCATTATTATATTCCATATCCAAGAAATCTAATGTAATAAAGTGTTATTATTCATCATTTTGTAAAAAAGTACATTTCAAGGATCACATGAAATTTGTTTACTTATTTTGATTGTTATGTATTTTACACTTGCATTGTAATAAAATACATATTATGTTCATTTTTCTTTATTTCAAGTGTATTTTATAATGTAGTGGGTGACATAAAAACACCCTTTCTACCTGCTGCAATATTTTTCTTTCAGTACTTGGTACAAATTTATATTTGAAGATATTAAAATTAGATATATTTATAGGTGGTATAAATTAAATATGTATATAAGAAGAAATTTCAAAATATTTAAAAAGTATTTTATATGTTAGCCATGTGTTATCTAAAGTGTTGAGGTACTTGATTTTTGCATATTTGTTTGCCTAAGACACAAGAATCCTATAATAGAGTCTTGAAAAGAAGACAGCATATACAATATATAATGTAAATACTTATTGTATTTAAGAATGTTAAAATTTTTATTACAAAATTATTTTTCTTTATCAAGTACATGAGTGAACCCTGAGATATAGATAGAGTATAGTCCTAGAATATAAGTTTGAATTGTAAAAATAAACATAAAATTAAAAAAGAACCTGAACTAAGATTTTAAATATAAAACGAACTTGAGAAATTTAATATTTGCATTTATATGATATTTTGTTTATATAAGAGGAGTCATTCTGTGTGGTATGTAAAATCCCTAGGTATAATGGTGACTGCCACAGTACAACCTGTTGTTCTCCACATCGCTCTTCTTGGAATGTTACTATATATATATATATTCACACTTCTGTTACCAAGTACACAATAACATAACATGTGCGCACACACATATATATAAAGTTGAAAAGAAAAGTAGAAATAAACACAGACAATTTTTTTGTAGATATTTTCTACATTTCCTGGAATAAAATAACAACTATAAAGGGTTAAATAATTCTAAATGTAAAATAAAATTTTATTATGAAATAAATAGTTAAAAGATCTAAATAAATATCAGTATTGTATTCTGTTTTCAAATGAAAAGCAAGCGTATTTCTGATGATTACAAAAATTTCTATTATCTATTTTTAAAAATCTCTGGTGGATTTATAATCATAATTTTAGTTGCTCTAAAGAATTAACTGGGCTGATCTCTCAGAGAGATATCAAGATTTCTCATGCTCTTATAATATATAATAATATTACTAAGATATTTTTTGATATTTTATTGCTCATTACTTTAAATTTATATTAAGTTCCATTATTTGAAATATTTTGCTTACTTAACAGCATTGATGATGATTTGCTATCATCCCATGTTTACCCCATTCAATTCCCCCATCTTGTTATAATATATATCTTTTGTGTAATCTTACTTTTTATTTTTATCAAACTTTAGATAAATTTATAATTATAGTTATTCCCCCCCTCCCCTTTGATTATTTTCTTAACTTCATTCTTTTCTGTGTGTGTAGAAAATAGAGATTATCATTTATTATATTAATTAAAAACTATCAATGTCTCCTCAGACTAACAGGCAAAATGTCATTGCATAATACGAAGCAAACTTTAATCACTTTTAATCTTTTTGATAATTTTTTTTTTTTGTTTTAAAACTTATTTTTAGAAACGTACATGTTTATTTTATATAGTTAACAAATACTCAAAAAATCTTTTATTGTTTTTATTTTTATACTTAAACTAAAATATATAGATTTTAATTACAAACTACTTTTTTGATTAATTCTCTTTTCTAAGTGCTCTCATAATCTAATTATGTTTTATTAAAGTAATCTAACATTCTATTATTTATTCAAATATTCATTACCACAATTTTTTATTAAACTACATTATTATTTTAAACCACTAAACATAACATAATCACTATCTCTTGCCTAATAGGATAGTGGTGGCTATGATTGTTAAAGTGCCCAAGACACTAAAATGTATGGATGCTGAACTGAGTTCAGACCCATATGACTATATAAGCTATTGAGCTTAGATTGAAAATATTATTGTGTTTTCATTCTCATAGTTTTGTAGTTAAGTAGAGATAAAAGGTGGCTGCTAGAGGGTTGCATTAGTTCCTAAGATTTAGGTTCAGTGCTCTCAGATCCAAGGCTCCTCACTGATGAAGGCCACAAGCCAGAAACTAGTCTGGGGATATTAGATGAGTAGATACTAGATACGGATTTTATGCACAAGCCTTCTGGCATCCATTGATTACTCTGGTTGGAACAGGGTGGTACTACTGTATGGAGAGTTTTACCTTGTTTAATTACGTTATTATTTTCTTCTTTTTTTTAATTTTAAATTTGTCAGCTACTAATAACATTTATTTTTGCAATGTTTTGTATTCCATATATATATATATTAGTATCATTTTATGATACTTTTATTATTTTGCTTTACTTCACAACTATTTGGATCTAACCCTCCCATGCATAAGACTGCATGCCCAATCATGAAATAGATATGACACACCTATTTCATAATAAATATATATGTTAACACATGGACTCATTCTTTCGAATACATTTGTGTGGACCACTTCAGCTTTGCTTCACTCTTCTTTGGCAATGCAAATTTATACTTATTCTGTGGCAAAAAGTGAATATTGATTTATTAATTAAAAAAAATCCAAAGGTATTAGTAGACTGCACAATAATCCAAGATAAAAATTTAAAAAGCACAGATTAGAGCTTTCCTAAGCTCTCATCAGTTGATTCTTTGATTTTGGGTCTATCAAACCCAACTTATAAACTGCCAGAGTTATTTTTATTTACAATCAAAAAAAAATTACATTATTTCAGTTTGATTATTTTTTTTTCAAATATAAATGTAATGCTTATTAAAAATATATATGTTTACACTTAATTTTTTTTTTGGGAATGTATTTTAATTTTAGAAATACAAGTTAAGATAATCAAAGTAATGAGGAAAAGAAACCCATGTTCATTCCACACAATCAAACCTATTAATTATAAATGCAAATTTAGACTTTATATCATGATTTAACAAAAATTTGTTCATGTTTTATAAATCAAATTTAGATAAAATTTTGGTATAATTTACTTTTAACAATAACATTAAGCAATCAGCCAATAAATGAAAAGTATTATTTACATTACATATTTCACTTTAAAATTGTGTTTTCATATTTACAATGTTCAATTATGATTTATTTTTTATTTATAAATATTTTAATAAATTGAATCCATTTTATTGAATGCTTATATAAAATAAAGGTCTGTATATTAAAAGCAACCATTAAATAGTTACAAAAAGTACCACTAGGTAAACAGTGAACATATCATCATGCTACAGGTTAAATTAATATAGCTATAATATTGAAATGATATTAATAAATAAAAAAAAGATAAAAGTTATTTTAATTTTGTTTATAAAAAATATGTACATGTTCAAACATGTGATGAATGAGATAATTTTGTCTTAATATATATCTACCATTTATTTGGCAAATTTAAAATGCTTTTTATAAATTCATAAATTATAAATTCATGGGATAACTCAGCGTACATTATTTAAAGCTATTTTGATTAAAATTATAAATATCTAAAAACTTTTAAATTATAATACATGTTAACAATTACAGTAAACATGCATATTAAAGCAAAATAAAAAAATTGCTAAACTATGTGTTCATAAATATAGCTATGACTTCTCAATATATTTTAAAATGTATCTCTTAACATCATATTAATTAAAAAATTAAAAGAAAAACATATTCATGAAATTTGAAAAAGAGAAACCTCTGACAAAGGTGAATTTGTAATCACATAAAAATGTTAGCTACTTTTAATTTAATTTTTTAATAAACCTTTTAAACTGATTACCAATATATAATGTAATAAATTTTAGGATAGACTTACATTAAACAGCAAGGAAATGGCACAACCCAATGATTCTTTCAGTCACATAGTAAGTCTAAAATACACATTGATTCCCTTTAAATAAATTTAAGAAATTACATTTTATTTGTGAGAGTATTCACATTATTATATTTATAAGGTACTATATGAGAAAAGTCTAAAACTAATTATATATGCAATTTAAATATTTTTATTAGTATATTGTATGACATTATTAAAATTGAAAATCCTATAGAAAAACACTAAAATTCTAATAGTAATATATTGTACTTTTTTGAAATTTTAATATAAAATTTTGAATTTGTGATAAAACATTTTTAAAGTTGATTTTTTATATAAATATACACAATATGATAAAAATTAATAAAATTCAATACATTGTAAAACATACAATATTTTATGTATGAATGAATAATTTTATTATAAAAAGAATAAAGTAATATTTTAAATTACTATATATACTAGATAAGTTGGTAATATTTTGTTAGATTATAGCTAATACTTAACTTAGCTTAAAATAATTAATATAAATTTAGTTTCTTGCTTAAAGTGTATGCATGTATATTTATATCTAATTTAAATTTATAGAAATATTATTTTTATATATTGATAAAAAAAAATTAATATTTTAAAAGAAAGAAATTGTTCATTATAATGGTAAATTAATAAATAAAAAAAGATTTATATTTATAAGTATAGAGGATTCGAACTCAGATTTTCAAGCACCCTTCAACTATCCACATTATCTCATACAACTGATACACATGACTACACACATGTAGAAAAGATTAATAACCACCAATATACATATTTTGTGCTAAACCAGCACTCATCAGTTGGTCCAGACTATCATCTCTCACACACATATATATAATCAATGCTCAGTTTATATTAAGATAGCAAATCTTCATACTTTAATGGACAGGCTTCAATCCACTACAACCTCCAACTTTTCAGCCATCCATATCATTGAAAATCTGATGATGAAAACTCAAATCCCATGCTGATGCTAATATTATTGCCATGCCCATGTTGACCTGAAGTCACTCTGACCCCTCATATATAGGACAGTATCCATTAAATACATATAAGAGGGATGGACAGGATACAAGCTTAATATGTAAATATTTAAAACCAGGCACTCTTCACAAACCTGGGAGCTTAATTGTAAGTATAGAGGATTTGAACTCAGATTTTTAAGCACCCTTCAACTATCCACACTATCTCATACAACTGATACACATGACTACACACATGTAGAAAAGATTAATAATCACCAATATAAGTATTTCGTGCTAAACCAGCACTCATCAGTTGGTCCATACTATCATATCTCACACATATATATAATCAATGCTCAGTTTATATTAAGATAGCAAATCTTCATACTTTAATGGACAGGCTTCAATCCACTACAACCTCCAACTTTTCAGCCATTCATATCATTTAAAATCTGATGATGAAAACTCAAATCCCATGCTGATGCTAATATTATTTTTATTTATAATTTATATATTTTAAAATTTATTTAAATTATGTAATATTTTATTTTAAAATAATATTATGTAATTTGTAGTATTTTTATTGAAATTGTATTTTCTTTAAAAGCTATTCATATTTGCTAAATTGGTAGTCGTACAATAGGATTTTTATCCAAGGACAGATAGGTCAAAATATTGAATATGAATTGCAAAAGTTTTTGTGATGATAACAGTGTTACCTAAAGGTTTGATATTAACAGGAACTTATAAATAGCACTAAATTGGATTACAGACATACTTACATTCATTATTTTTATCCACACTTCATCATCGGTTTATGTGCTTTTGGATTTAATAGTAATTTGAAAGTTGCCATTTTAATATGTGAGACCAGATAAAAATAAACATTTTACTTTAGAGTAGTCACTTTTCAGGATTGTCATAAATGGTTAACATCTAGTACATTACTATAAAACAAGAATCCATACGTTAATAAAATGGGAATGTTTAAAGTTAATTTTATCAAAAATTTCTAAAGGAAACACTGCTATACTTTATTTATATGATTTACCCAAGGTAAGAAAAATATTAAGTTATTAATGCTTAATGTTCAAATGTCTGCAGTTATGACTTATTTTTTTTAAAAGGAAAAAATGCATCATCATAAAATCTTTTGCACCATAAAAACATCAAGGGATTTATGTTAACCTAATCACATGACTTTCAAAAAAAAATTTGAAGAGTAAAGTCATTAAAATGAATTTCTCTGCTGATTAATTCTTAAAATTATTCAAAAAATAATGAAAACATTGAGGAATTCCAATAAAAATATAGACTATAAAAGAACTTTATTTACTAATTAACATTTTTTTATTTATTATTTGTTTGTTATTGAATAAAATATAGAATTCTTGTGATATACTGTTACTAAATAAATGGAGAATAAAAATATTGATCTCAGATAAAAGGATATTTATTATTTAAAATCTAACATTTTATATTGTTATATTAGCAATTTTGTGGATATTTGTTGCTTAAAGCAAGAGCAAAGCTGTAACACTGGGGTTGAATAATAAATCACTTGTTGGAAGGGCTAAACAATGGTAACTAGAAACGATGCACATTGACTTTATCCTAAAAATAAATTTGAACTCTCTTCCTACCAGTCAGTTCCTGATGTTGAGAAGAGGTTTTAAAAGGCTCAGCTCCCAATGTCAGTTATGTGGTCATGATGAAGAGAACTTTGATCATCTGGTCTATTCTTATCCAGCGTTATCTCCAATCAGAGACTTTATCATTGATAAGGTGGCACTTGACATCAGAGATGTGCTTTCAGTGAAGAACACCATTAAGAACAGTCTTTTTGTGAAAATAAGATTCTCTATTTTTCTGACATTCACAGTATGGTTGACAAGATATAAAATAATCTTTAGAACATCAAACACATCAGTGCTGGACATATTCTTGAAGCTTCTTTTCAAAGACTAAAGACTGCATGATGTCACCTTATATTCTGTTTCATGATACATGGGATAAAGTTGTTTTTCCCAATCTGTGAAACAATGCATGGAAAATCATTCTCGACAATACCATGAATGTGATACCCACAAGCATTGATTGTTGGTCTTTCATTTAAATCTAATGTACAGTATAAAACAGGTTATCTTAAAAAAAAATTTATAAAAAAAAAAAACAAAGTTGTTTAGTTTACAATTTCACTTATGATTAATATTTGGATTATATCCTAAATGGAGATGATTTTTATTACTTTTTAAATTAACTCAATCTTAAAAGAAACAAAACTCTCCATATAGTAGTGTCACTGAGTGCAAGCCAGAGTAATCAATGGATGCAAGAACATTTC
Organism: Epiperipatus broadwayi; assembly: GCA_028023455.1. NCBI lineage: Eukaryota > Metazoa > Onychophora > Udeonychophora > Euonychophora > Peripatidae > Epiperipatus > Epiperipatus broadwayi. The sequence goes on along the minus strand of JAQFVV010006229.1, from coordinate 6,659,592 downwards.
TGGATAAAATACCTATCTAGTGCCTACTCATTCAATATCCCCAGAGTAGTTTCTAGCTTGTGGCATTCATCAATGAGGAGTCTTGGATCTGAGAGCACTGTATCTTAGGATCTACTGCAACCCTTCAGTAGCCACCCTTTATCTCTACTTAACAATAAAACTATTGATAACACAATAATATTTTTAATCCAAGCTCACTAGCTTATATAGTCATATAGGCTGAACTCAGGTCAGTACCTATACATTTTGGTGTCTTTGGTTCTTTAATGACCATAACCGCCACTATCCTATTTGGCAGGATTGGTATTAAACCATTAAACAAAACTTCCTCCATTCATTTATTACTCTGGCTTTCACAGAATGACACTACTATATGGAAAGTTTTGCCTGTTTTAACAACCTGAGCAAGCATAAGAAATGGTGATCATGTGATGTTCAATGGTTTATCACAATCTTTATTATGATGAATTTCTCTTATATTTTATTGTGTTATCATATACTTGAGCCAATCATCTATGACCTTATTGTTGCATATGCATGCATTTTTGTGATGCTATGTGCATTTGTTAAATTATATATGTTAAAAGATTTTGATATATGAGTGCACACGTTTATACATTATATTGAAGCAAACGTAGCACATAGAAATATAATAAAAATAATAGGAAGTTTGTGCAAAAAACAAACATTATTAGAGATCAAAGCTGTTTTAGTGTAGAAATAAATTTTCAATAAAACTATTGAAATGTTATAATTATTTAGTTAAGAACATGTTAAGCTTTTCTTAAACAATCTTTCTTAATACATTTAATTCATATAACAGCACAATACAGCAATACATATTTAAAATATTATTTGTATGCTAGAAGATATCTGAGAAACATCATCATTATTGTTGTTGTTGTTGTTGTTGTTATTATTATTATTATTATTATTATTATTATTATTATTATGATGATGATGATGATGATGATGATGATGATGATGATGTTTCAAAAAAGGAAGTTTATTAATCAAAGAAATACTGTGTCTTTTACATTGATTTTTTTTCCAGTGATTTTTCCATTGGTTTTGTATACAAGCATTTTTAGTCTTCAGTTACATGTTTTCAATGAAAAGTTATCTAATTCTTAACATAAAAAATTGATTATTGTAGAGAGAGGAAAAAATTGTCTTTTGTATTTTTATATTTTATTGTTATTGAATTTTCAGTGTTCTTGAATTTTTGATGCTTATAGCATTGATTGTTGTTTGATAAGAGACCATGTAGCTGCATAAATATGGGGATTTGCTATTATCTTGTCCCTATTCCGTATATGGTTTAATTTGTTGTAGAAGGTGGACAGATGCTTTCTGGGGTTGCTGCCCATTAGATAGGTACACCTGGTACACCAAAAAGCATATAATACAAAGGTTGCTGCTCTAATGTTGGGTATTGATCTGCCTTGAAAAACCTTAATTATTTGACAAATGGTCATGTTTTTTTGGTGGTATATAGCACCCATCATTGTTCTTACATTGTGTAATGCAGTACATTCATACAATAGGTGTTGTAGGGTCTCTTCAGCCTTGTGGCATAGTCCACAAAAAGGGTCTATTAAAACATACATCCTTTTATGGTGTAAGAAGTATGTTGTTGGCATTGTGATAAGATTTATTTTTAGAATGAAATCAAAAAATTTGGGTTCTAGTGACCACTTTTTGTATTCATGTAGTAATTTTCTGTTGTTTATTCTGAGGATTGTGTTATCATCATTTAGGTCTCTTTCCTGTTGAATTTGTTCATGAATATTCCAATATGAATATTTGTGTGTATATTGCTCTGTTCTGTTAAAAATTGTTCTATATTGATGGATGATTGATGATATATATAGACCTGTAGGAGGTGGTTTGTCAGTTGGAGTAATTTGAATTAAGCATTTAAGTTTTGGAAATTGATTCATCATTGAAATTACTAGGTTACTTAATTTTTGTGTATAAAAATGTGAATATTGTGCAAACCTAGACCATTTTTAATAAGTGGTTGATTTAGTCTTTTTGTTGATATTGCAATTACTTTTCTTGACCATAGAAGTTGGTTACAGATGGTTTTAATCTTTGCTTTGAAAACGTTTGAGAATTTTATTATTGGTAAATGATATGTTATTTTTGTCATTATAAGTTGATTTATTAGCTGGACCTTAGAATATATAGAGAGATATGTTTTTGATAGGGAGGTGACAATGCATTGTGCTTCTTCTTTTAATCTATTTTGTATTAAACACCTCATTCCAGTTATTCCCAGATGAAACGGGAATCCTAAAAAATGCATTAGTTTTGGTTTATAAATGGAGGTGCATGGTTTTCCGGTAAACATAGATCAAACAGTAGTCTTTTCTGGATTAAACTTCAATTTGTATTGTTGTGTATATTCTTTAAGAATTTGTTGTAATTTCGGTAATTGTTTTTTTGAATTGAAAAAAACTGTGATGTTATTCATATAAGCCAAGCAAGCTATATATTGTGTAGTTCCAGGTACTTAAATGCCAGTAAATGTTTTTTGGATTGTTTCTATTAAAAGGTGATATATAGAATAAGGCTGCAGAAAGGAGATTGCTATTAACTGAAAGGAGACCCTTTGATTCCTCTTGGAGGCCTTAAAGGAACCGAGCAGGGCAAATTCCTAATGTCCACTCCATACATTCTTGTCATTGCAGCTGTTATTACTATGTGATTATTAATATAGTATACAAACATGGATGGGCTGCTCACCAACACGCATTAGCCAGTGTGGTGAGTTTATTGGTTTTTTACCTCTGAGTTTAAGATCAAGAAACACCATGGTCTTTCTTCTCAGTGCCTGATAAGGCAGAATGAATGTTTGTGTAAATGATAAATATTTTTCCAATACATATATACAACTATGACAGACAAAAATAAAGCATGGCCCTTATTCCCAGGAGGCTGTAAAGTCATCAACCAAGGCAGCAGTTGGTGGCCGAAGGCGGAGGGTGCTAAGAATCCCCTGATTGCAGACCCAGGCTGCCATTTGATGATGACTTTTTATTTAGGTACTTACAACTGCAGATCACTTTCAAGTGAAGGAAGATTGCAAGAATTAGAAGAAGAACTGTCTTATATTAAATAGGACATTATTGGACTTTGTGAAGTTAGAAGAAAAGGAGAAGAAACAATTGATTTAAAAAGTGGACATATACTCTATTATAAAGGCACACCTATTGGAAATACAAGTGGAGTAGGATTCATTATAAATAAAAAGTGGAAGAACAATATTATGGAGATTGATGGTGTATTGGACAGTGGCAAGATTAGTTATACAACTTAATAGCAGATACCAAATGCAGATAATTCAGGTTTATGCCCCAACAAGTTCTCATAGTGATGAAGTAGTAGAAGATTTTTATATGGATGTACAAAAGGCTTTTGATCAGAGTAAACAACATTTTAAAATTGTTATGGGAGACTTTAATGCTAGAATTGGTAGACAAATGAAAGATGAAATTGCTGTAGGTAATTTTGGTTATGGTAATAGAAATGAGAGAGGACATAGACTTGTGGAGTTTGCAGAAAAAGAAAAACTTTATATTATGAATTCATTTTTTGAGAAAAATGTTAAAAGGAAATGGACATGGAAGCATTCAAATGAAGGTACAGCAGAATTGGATTATATGTTGACTAACAGAAAATACATATTTCAAGATTGTAATGTTCTTAATAAATTTAACACAGGAAGTGATCATCGATTAGTAAGGTGTAAGTTATGTGTCAATGTAAAACTAGAGAGCCAAAAATTATTAAGAAAAACAATATTTACAGTTGATATTCCTAATCTTCAGAAACATTCTAATGAATTTAAATTAGAACTTACAAATAGGAGATTTTGAACATGATTCAGATTTGAATGAAATTAATATGAAAATAACTGATACACTTTTAAAAACTGCAACAAACATAGCTGGTAGAAAAAAGCAGCAATTGATTAATAAAATTTCTAGTGAGACTAGAGAATTTATGAAGAAAAGAAGGAATATGAAGATATACAAAAATGATGTATTAAAAAGAATTGAATATATCGAATTTTGTAAAATGGTACAGAAAAGAGTTGAAAATGATATAAGAAAGTATAACCATGAAATAGCAAGGAAAGCTGTAGAAGAAAATAAAAGTCTCAAAAATGTTAAACAACATTTTGGTATTGGTAGAAAATTTATATCTGCAATAAGAAAAAAAGATGGAATTCTTACTAAAAAGAGAGATGACATCATGAAATTAGTAGAAGATTTTTATCAAGAATTATATAGTAATAAAGAACAAGTACCTCCTATATCTATTACATCTTCCGAATTGCCCAGAATTTTAAATGAAGAAGTGAGACATGCAATTAAGTGTATGAAGAAAGGAAAGGCTCCAGGAAATGATGGAATTATAATTGATATATTAAAAGAAGCAGGTGAAGAAATAAAAACAATTTTAGCAAAGTTATATACCAATTGTCTAAATGATAAAGATGTACCGGAAGATTGGAAGAATGCAGTAATAATATTAATATTTAAAAAAGGTGATAAAGAAGATATTAGAAATTACAGACCTATCAGCCTTTTATCAGTTTTATATAAAATTTTTACCAAGATAATTACAACTCGTCTACAGAGAACTTTGTATTTCCACCAACCAAGAGAACAAGCTGAATTTAAAAGTGGTTTTAGTACAATAGATCATATCCAGGTATTGAGAGAAGTCATAGAAAGGATAAACGAATATGAGTTGTCATTATGTTTTGGATTTGTAGATTATGAAAAGGCATTAGATTCTATACACATTTCTTCAGTGATTAAAGCATTGGATCATCAAGGTATAGATCCAGGATATTGTCATATTTTAAAGAATATTTATAAAAATGCAACAGCAACAATTAGATTACATAATGATACTGGAAAAATCAACATTGAGAAAGGTGTAAGACAAGGTGACTCCATATCTCCAAAACTCTTTACAGCAGTGCTGCTGCAAGTATTTTGTGGATTAAAATGGGAAACTGAAGGAGTGAAAGTAAATGGAGAGTATTTAAGTCATTTAGATTTCGCAGATGATGTAGTTGTTTTTGCAAATAATGCTTCAGAGCTGCAGGAAATGTTGCAGGAGTTAGCAGATGAAAGTAGAAAAGTAGAACTAAAGATAAATGTTAAAAAGACTAAAGTAATGTTTAATCGATTTGCTCAAAATATGAAAATAAAGATTGATTATGAAGAATTAGAAGAAGTTAACAGTTACAAATACATTGGTCAGATTATTAATACAGATGTAAACATAATGGAGGAAATTAATCATAGAATTAAACTTGGTTGGAGTGCTTTTGGTAGAAATAACTTGATACTAAAAGGAAATATGTCTATGTGTTTGAAAAGGATGGTTTTTAACAAATGTGTTTTACCAGTTCTTACTTATGGATCTGAGACTTGGACACTTAATAGAAGAGCAATACAGAGACTTAAGACCACTCAAAGGAGTATGGAGAGATGTATGTTGGGAGTAACAAGAAGAGATCAAAAACGCAATGTATGGGTAAGACAACAAACAGGTGTTACTGACTTTATTGAAAAAATTAAAAGATTGAAATGAAGTTGGGCTGGACATATTGCTAGAAGAGATGATAATAGATGGACAATTGAAATTTTAAACTGGATTCCAAGAGATTTTAAAAGACCCAGAAATAGACCACATGTGAGATGGATGGATGAAATAAGAAAATGTGCAGGGGTGTTGTGGAGAAGAGAAGCTAAAGATCGGAGAAGATGGATTAAACTTGGAGAGACCTTCATCCTGCAGTGGATTGATAATGGTTGATGATGATGATGATGATGATATAGAATAAATAATAGTGAACTGAGAGGAGATCCTTGGGATATTGATTGGGTGGGGACAAATGATGGATAATTTTTTCCATTTAACATTATGTGTATTTCTCTGTTGAGAAGTAGATTTGCAATGATGTACAGATGTGTCTTGGGGATAAATGTGGTTCCAAGCATGTCTAGCAATATGTAAATGTCTACTCCATCAAAAGATCCCTTGATATCTAGTTGAATTGCTATTGGACTATATTTTTTTTTCTGCCTTGTTGAATCCAGGATTGCTTTGAATAATGATGCTGCTTGAATTGTGGAGGAGTTTCTTTTGGCAAATTGAACTTCTGATATCAGTGGCATTATATGTGGTTCTATTGTTCCCTTTATTATTTTTACAAGAATTTTTATTGGCAAAGATTCCATGAAAATTGGTCTGAGTTCTGTGAGGAATGGGGTAGTTTTAGTTTTTTGTTGAATAGCACTATTGCAATGGGATGAAGTATGAATAATGGTATTCCAGGAGATAGGTGGTTTTAGGTTGCATAAATATTGTGCTGTGTATTTACTTAGGTGTTTTAGTATGAATAATGGTATTTCAGGACTTCCTGGATGTCATGCATTTGGTATTGTGTTTAGTTTTGTCAGGAAGTCATTTGTTGTGAAAGGTTTTTGTATTTATGCTGGTCCAAATAGCTTGGAGTGTAATTTAAGTGGTGTTTAGATTGGAGTTTGGTTTTAAAATGCTCAAAAATAGGAAGGATCATATTGTGTCCTGTATATGTGCCATCCTTTGTTTCTATTGCCATTGGAACTTTGATGATTGGTGGGTTTCCCAGTGGCCATTTAATGTATTCTCTGGTCCATGTATGTGGTTGGATTATGCATATTTTGCTTTTTTTGATTCTCAAATATTCTTTTAGGGTTTCACGTTTTATTGTATGTACTTGTTATACCACGTATATACTGTTGTGTTTGGTGTGATGGTGTAATCATGGTTATTCATTTATGAATTTCATTTGTGAGTGTCAATAATTTGGATGATGGTGGTTGATTTTTTGTCACATGTGAGATATTGAATGATAGAATGCTTATGTATGCCAGATATTGTTGTATGGGGTTGAGATTCATATCTTTTATTTTGTTTAGCATTATGTACGTTTCTGAAAAAAACAAATTCTGGTGTGGTTGTTGGAAGTAGTATTCTGATTGTTTTTGTTAGTGGGAGAAGTGATGTCTGCATTTGTGTAAAGTTTAGTGATACTATTTGTGCTGAATGATCTGAGAATGCTGAGGGGGTTAATTTTATTGCTATCTGGTGGTGCAGCATTGGAGAGTAGAAACATAGATCGATGAGTGATGAATGATGACCATTGTGGAAAGATATTGTATTCATTGGTAGGAAGCCTTCACCACTCATCAGTGGTATAGATATTTGGTGAAGCCATTTTTCTATGAATTTCTGATATGACATGTTGCAATCACCAATCAATATTGTTGGGTTTGCTGTACTTGCAAGTATGGAGTTGATGTTCATTATTATAGTATTAATTCGGCTATCTTGAATAGGCAGGTAAACCCAAATTATATTGAAGTTTATAGTTTTATGTTGAAAAGTTGTAATTAGTAAGTTAGCATCTATGAATATAATTTTGAAAGCTGTGAAAGGGCAGTTTGTTGAAATAAGAATGCCTGTGCCTGCAGAAGGTGATGAAGAGTCTCTGGAACAGGTACAAAAACCTTCTTTAGTTAAATATTTTGCTGGGTCAATTTGTGATCCAGCATAGATTTTTGTCTCCATTAATCCTAGTATATGTAGTTGTGTAAATGAAATCCATTGTTTAAGCTTTGTAATTTTTTGAATAGAGTTTAAGCCCCTAACATTCAATGCGCCAATTTTTAACTTCATTAAATTGGTGTTTGTTGGTTATGTTTATTTTTAGGTTTTGAATTGAGAGGAGGTTGTTCTATGGTGTCTTCATAATTTTGTTCTGTTTCTTCATCTATTGAATTATTTGACTGATTATCTTGTATTGTTGGGTCACTATCATTTTCTTCTGTTTTAGCTCTCTTGACTGTCCTATTCTGTTTTGGTGGCCGGCCTGGTTTTCTATTTGGAGGTGTGGTGTTTTTTTGTATTTGTGAAAGGCATGGTGTAGTTAAGTCCATAATAGCTTCAGAAGTTTTATTTATAATTCTTGTTCTTTGTATGTGCTGTGTTTGGGCTGTTTCCTTGTTGCTAATGCTATCTATTTCATTGGTGTTTTCTACCGATTCCATTGTATAATTTTTTTTATTTTTTATTCAGTTCTTTATCATTTGTTTTTGTTTTAAGAGTTAAATCCAAAATGTGATCATCTCCGGTTATGTTTTTGTTGTTTAGTTCTAATTGTTGTTTTTCTATGCTCTCTTGTATTTCAATTTTTTCTTGAATAGATGTCTGGATCGGTTGATTGTTATTTGTACTTAATTGGGGTTTGCTTTTGTCTGTGTTATTTTTTTTCTTTTTTTTTTGCTACAGTTTGCTGCAAGGTGACCATGCTCCCCACAGATGAAGCATTGTGGTCCTAATCCCCTTATATATATATTTAGAATTGCTTCCTGATCTATGACTTGTGTGGGGATATTCTCTGGCACTATTGATTCATTAAGCTTCACTTTAAAAGTAAAACTATTACTGCACACTGGAATAGGTGTATCAGTAAGTAAAATAGGTTTTAAATATAATACTTTGCCAAATGCTTTCATCATATTTTGAAAGTCATTAATATTATAGCCAAAATAAGTATTTTAATAGTGCCTGTAATAAAGTTTTTAAGGTTTGGATCTACAACTATTAAAGCATAATTTCCTATTGTTTTGATTTGAGTTAAAAATTTATTTTTTTGATAATCTTCAAAGAATTCTACTGTCAAGTATCACCAGTTGGGTTGTTCCCCTATGCTTGAGATTGTTTCCCAACTTCCATTTGCTGTTATAGCTTCATATAACATTTCTCTAGGAAATTTGTAAAGCATTAGATTTTTATCAGTTGCAGCCAGAACAATCGATCTGTTTGAAAAAAATTTTTTAAATGTGTTGAAAAGCTTGTTCGGTAGTGTATTATTAAATTCAGTGCTGATTGTTATTAATTCTTCTTGAGACCAAATAGTCGATGGGGGCTCAGGGTTGTTATCATAAACTAGATTTAGCTTGTTCATATCATCGTTGGTTACTCTTCGAAATCTACTAGCTGCAATCGAGTTTGAGTGAGATGTTATAAATTTATTTTGACAAGTGGCTTTTGTTACATTAGCATAAGTCTTTACATTATTATTGATGTTTCCATCATTGGAGTTTGTATTGGCACCATTCACACTTGAATTTTTTAGCTTTGCTTCCGCCATGTTTGATATATACTTGACAATTTTCGGTCTGTGTATTTACGTTGTTTTTTTCTATTTTTAATATTTTTTTTTAAATGCAATTTTTTAAAACTTATGTTTGAAATATTTTTTGTTAAAAGTTTAAAAAAATAGTTACCTTTCAGTTTTCCGAGATTTTAAAAGTTTTTTATTCAGAGGTTCGTTGGCATGTTGTACTCGCTGCACAGCAGGACCGCAGAATATTATTATTATTATTATTATTATTATTATTATATTTTAAAGGTAACTTTATTCAAAAACAAGTGGTTATTATTATTATTATTATTATTATTAGATAAGGAGTTTAAAACTGTTGCTATTTATTTAGACTTGTCTAAGGCATTTGACTCTGTATCTCACAAAATTTTACTTAAGTGTTTATATTCATATAGTTTTCATGGTGGATTTATTTCATGGTTTGCGAGTTACTTAAAGGATCTTTTATAACAGTTAAACATGATGTACCACAAGATTCAGTTTTGGGTCCCATTTTATTTATAATTTATATAAATGATTTATTTTCATTACCTTTAAAAGCTAAGATTTATGGTTTTGCAGATGATATTGCTTTATCTTATGCTGCAGTTTCATATAATTTTGTTGAAAAAATAATTAATGATGATTTAATCTTAATTAGTAAATGGTTAGCATTTAATACTTTATCAATTAATTTGAGTAAAACAAAAGCTATTAATTTTTTTATAAGTCAAATATTCATTCACTTAACATTACGATTTGTAATAATTATTTTTGGCATTGTAATAGCACTTGTACTTGTGCTAACATTTCATTTGTTGATAATATTTGTCATCTAGGTGTTTTTATTGACTCCAGACTATCCTGGTCAAACCATATTGACTTTCTCTGTTCTCGTTTACGTAAATTAAATTAAATGTTTTTCTACTAATGTAAATTTTTTCCTCGTTCAGCCTTGATTACTTTATATATTTCTTTTTATCAAAGCTTATTATGTTATAATATATCAGTTTGGGGGAACTGTTCTACTTTTGCAATGACTACTTTGTTTGTTTTACAGAATTATACAATGCATATCACTTTCGGTAGATCACATACCACATCTGTTAAAGATATTTATGCTACATTTAATATACTAGATGTTTTCCATTTGTATAAATATAGAGTGATTCTTGATATTTATTGTAGGAAACTTCATTTGGGTACTAAATCTTCTGTTGTAAAAAGTAATTAATCTACTAAATATCAGTTAGCTGTACCTAATTCTCTTAAAACATCTAGTAGGAAGCAATTTAGTTATAATGGTCCTAAATTATTTAATATGTTTATAACAAATTGTTCTGTAAATTTAATGAACACTAGTTATTTGATTTTTAAAAAGCATTTATGGCACTGGTTATATTATGCTAAGCATTAGTTTTATTTTTTTATTATTATTTTTTTTTTGTTTATACTGTATGTTATGTTGTAATTATTTACTACTGTGATTGAATTGCCAAATGCAATATCTGTGTGATTTTAATATTTTATGTTATATTTATACTTTTTTTTTGTATTTTATTAGTGTTTTTAGTTGTTACATTTAAATTCCTCACACAAGATTTTTCTTGTATGGAATTTATCTCACTGTATTATACATTTATTGTTTGTTTCATAATGAATAAAAAAATTATTATTATTATTATTATTATTATTATTATTATTATTATTATTATTATTATTATTATTATTATTATTATTATTATTATTATTATTATTATTATTATTATTATTATTATTATTATTATTATTATTATTATTATAATATTAATAAGCCAATAAGCTGATACACATGTGCTTATTAATATTATAGATTATAAACAAAAAGATTGTGCTATATAAAAAAATAAATGTCTTATTATTATTATTATTATTATTATTATTATTATTATTATTATTAGTAGTAGTAGTAGTAGTAGTAGTAGTAGTAGTAGTATTTTTTTTTTTTTTTTTTTTTTTTTTTTTTTTTATTAGTAGCAGTAGTAGTAGTAGCAGTAGTAGTAGTAGCAGCAATGATAGTAGTAATAGTAAGTAGCAGTAGTAGTAGTAGTAGTAGTAGTAGTAGTAGTAGTAGTAGTAATAGTAAGTAGTAGTAGTAGTAGTAGTAGTAGTAGTAGTAGTAGTAGTATTTATTTTATTTATTTTGTAAATAAGGTATATGTTATATCTAATAAATTTATCTTGACATTTTGTATTTTTGCTTATTCACATCAACACTTGACTAGATAAATATTATGTTCAGTTAATATTTTATATTTTTTTACTTTAATTTAGTATTTGAAAATTATAATTTATCATTATTAATGCCAAGTATATTCATACCATGATAAAGACTTAACCTAGAAAAATATAGTTATTTAATTATTATAATTTTTATTATATACAATGTATATAGATTATAAAGATAAAGTTATTTACAAAAGTGTTATTATTACATATTTATTTTAAGATTCTATAACGATTCAGTTATTATAGGATATAATTGGAAACAATAAAATGTCCTTTGTTATCTAATTGTATATTAAAGAATTATTTATAGTTTAATAATAATTATTATTTCAAAACCCTGGTTTCTTTAATTCACTATTTATTTTGGATAGTTATATTGAGGATTCCCCAACATGTTTGAGTGAGTTCATTTATTACTCCAGGAATTATAATAATAAATTGACGTATGGTATGCTGATATGCTTTATAAGTAAATAAGTATTTTTTCTTTGATGATTTTGGTTTTCTTTTCAGCTTAATTATACATTTTTTAAAACATAACATACATATGTAAAATTTATTACATATTATTAATAAAATTTAAAACAAAATTATATGTATATGAAGAAATCATACAAAAGCAAACCATACATATCAATACCAAGAATTATCAATGTGATGTCAGGTCAAGCTTTTATTTATAATAAAAAGATTATACTTGTACTGTAACAGATTGAGATATTTAATTCGTAGATGTTTAAATAAACCCCATTAAACAGGCAAATATCTGATTTTGAAACTGATTTTACTCAAAATTAGATTTGTTTAGAAATTTATATCATATGAAAGCAGCCAATACTTTATTACTAATAAAAGATTTTTTTGACAGCAGTTTGAAGATTCTTGATGTTGACAAGTCATTTCTTATTTATGTTTATAAACCAATCTAATTTTGAACTAAATCGGCTTTATATATATATATGAGTGCATGTACGTCAGACGTTGCATTTAGAAAAAAATAATAATAAAATCTTCTAAGAAATAGGCTAATTGCTATTATTAAGGAATTAATAGGTTGTCACTGGAGTTGATCAGTATTTTACAGCTTCTAAATGAAGAAACATGAGGATGTATTATTATTTTCTACTTGTGGAAAATTTCTGACATTTGAAATGAACTTTATAGGACTACTTTTCCCACACTTTTCTTTTCAAAGCTTATTTTATTTCACTGAATTTATGTGAATGTTATATAATTTATTAACAATTTCACCATTTTTATATACACATTGTCAAAATATCTTATATATATATATAAACCTATTATTATAAAGTGCTAAAAACTTTGAAATTATTCAAATGTAAGTCAATCTCAGAATGCGCTATTTCTTAAATATTATAAATCTCCCCACACTCTTCGCCAGTAAGAATTTAAAAAATTTAAGTGAAACACTTAAGTTTAGAGCATTCATTCTATATACAACAACTCTTACAGGCCATGCTTAAATCAGGGCTTGAGTCTATTGTAGATTTGTACAATTTTTTTTCCATATGTCATAGCATCGGCTGGGACGCGAACCCACAACCCTGCAACCAACTACTTGCTTGCAAGGCGGTTGCGATGACCTCTCGGCTAATAACGCTTGACTACAATTAAATATTTGATTATAATATCAGGCATACAATAGACTCAAGACCTGATTTATGCATAGTCTGTAAGAGTTGGTGTGTATAAAGAATGTATGCTCTAAACTTAAGTGATTCACTTAAGTTATTTAAATTCTTACCGGGCGGAAGAGTGTACTTCGAATATTTAAGAAATAGTGCATTATCGGAGATTGACTTCCGTTTGAATAATATATATATATACTGCATTGACTGAACAATTTCATAATGTAGGAGTGCTGAAATGTTTGTTAATAGCATTTGGTTTATTGGTAGAGACTTACCAGAAGTTATACACACTCACACACATATAAAAATATAAAACAATGAAATGTCTATTGTATATCAATCAATTTAAAATGAAAAAAATATCAAAAATTAAATATAAAAAGGTCTCCTCCTATTTTATATATTAAAAATAATAGACTTACATATATCCCTTCTATCCTTTTAATTTACATTTTAAAATTTAAACATTTACTTTTCAAGACTTTTAAATAAATCTTGTGTTAAGATTTGTAGAGGTCCCTACTGTTGTTTTTCAGGCGCATGGTCTTAAGCTTATAGCCATAATAAAAATTACTTTATGTAATGAGTATGTGGTTAATAAATTTAATTATTAAGCCATTATCATAATTACCATCATGAAATTAATACACCATCAATTAATTATATTTATTTTGTTTGAAATAAATAAACTTTTTTGAGAAAGAGAACTTTAATAAACTTTTTTCTATAGGATTCAACAGTTTCAATCACTCTCATGTCATAGCTAAAATGTTTAACTTTCCTAAATTGATTTTTTATTTATTATTTTAAATAATAATTTTATTTAGGCTAAAGAAGGTTACATTGTCTCAAAACATACTTGGATCACCATGCATTATAATTGTGGATTAGATAAATCTTGTATAGTTCATATGGTTTGAAGCTGATTAATGTAGAGATAGTCCTTGTGATATAAAGTTCATAGGTGTATGGAATAGCTTCCATGTCTCCTCATAAATAAATTTTGATGATAGTAGTTTATCTCTTTGTTCTATCTTTTGGATTGATTGTATAAAGCACAATATTTCATCAGGGGATGGCTGCAAATACTTTTTCTTGCACCTTGCATACCAGATTGAATATGTGATGAAAATTGACATTCTAATGAGTGGAAATTGTTTTTTTTTAATGCAGTCTTGTAATGATATAATGAGGTAGTAGTCTACCTTTATGTTTTGATAAACAATAGATTTTATTGCTCCAAGTCCATTGCATGAATTGATGATATTATAATATGTCTCATCTTCTCTTCTGCAGTTTGGACATACTGGGTTGACTTTGATGATATTCCATTTAAAGTACAGGAACCACAATGTAGGCATGGCATCCAGGTTTATTTTAATGATAAAGTCCAAATATTTGGGTTCTAGAGCCCAATATTTGAACAATGTTGTTATTTTATAATTGGTTATGCCTAATTTTGTATTTTATAAATTTTGATCCAGATTCATTAATTTCTGAGCACTCCAAATATTTATTTTGTTGGCAATGACATCTAGCATAATGTTGACATACTGATGGATGTTTTGTGCTATTTTATATAGCCAGCTACTTTTCTTTGGGGGTGGTGTGTCAGTCGGCTGTATTAATTTAATTATGTGATTATACCTGTATTTAATTCCTAGGTTGTAAAGGAGGGTATGAGTGTTTTGTAGAATAGTGCTGGAATAGTATGCAGAGACATGCCATTAAATCTACGATGCTGTTGCATTATGCTTATGCTTACGGCTACTGTTTTATTTCTCCAGAATAACCTAAGTGCAACTAGAACAGTGAAAAAGGATGACATCAATTTTGGAAAAAAATATTATATTAAAGAGGCATTATGAAGGTTGTATTTCTGAAATATTTTATTATTCCTTTAATAATGATATTAAAGTGGAGCTTACATTATCAGTGCCATAATTTAGGCATTTACATATTAGACCTGTTATGACATTTTACATACATATCAATTTGCTTATAACTTTCAAATCTTACGATCTCATCAAACAACATGCACACTGGAAGTTCTGACAAACTTAAATGATTAATTTATAAAGGCAGATCCCATGTACATATTACTTAAAGACATTTTTGCAAGGTTTAGAAAATTATTAGTACACAGATATGTTTGTGAAATGTCACATGAATTTTAATTTGTAACACCAATCCTGCAGACTAATACATAAACTTGAAAAAACAACAACATATTTTTAATAATATGAAACATATAAATTTGAATGCAAAAATAATAATCACACATTATGATACTAAATAAAAACAGATAAATGTGAGTTTTTAATATGGTATTCTGTTGTTGCAATCTTGGACAGCAGTTCCTAAATTCTACTTAAAATTACTATGTACTCTAGCAGGAAATGACAAAATGGACACTAATGCAAAATTATAAAAAAAAAAAATACTACATAAGCAAAATCAAATATATATTATTATTTTGAATTATGTATAATTTGATTGATTAAGTATATATATATATAATAACTATTTACTCATTTAAAATCAAAACATGCCATGTATATAACAAGAATTGTCACAATGAAGCAAACATCTATCTTTGCAAAAGGCCTCTGAACATAACTACTTCATTTTAATTGCATCCTCCTTGGTAACAGGCAAAATTTCCAATTTTTAACCATGATACTTTCAAATCCAAAAAAGAATAAATATATTAACTACAAAATGGATAGAAAAGGAAAGAAAAAAGAAAAAAAATACTATTTCTACTAACTATGGCAGAAAATTATAAAATGGTCAGATCAAAAAACAAAAAAAAAATTACAACCGGGGGTAAAGAATTACAAAACAGAGAATTAAAGTAGACATGTTTATGCAATATAAGCACAAGTTCTTGATTGAGAAATGTGTCCAATTACTTTTATTCATTGACATAAATAGTAAAATTGTATCAAAATGGAGAAAAAAGAAATTAGTAAACTTTTATCAAAATGAAATCTTCTATAGTGGAGTGATTTTTTTGATATTGTCCAGAATAAAATGGAAGGCATCATCAATGGATAAAGTAGTATTATATATGTTTTGATTTTGCTTATATAGTATTATTTTTTGTTAATTTTGCTTTACTGTCTATTTTGTAATTTCCTAGCAGAGTTAATATAGTAGTATTTTTTAATATCAAGTAAAATTTTGGAATTTCTGCCTGTGTGTGCAATGGCTGAACATTGCAAATTTCTCCAGTAAAGAGGGGGGTGTGAGAATATTTGTGATAGCAGAATGCCTTATTAAAAATCTGCAACAACTTGTTATTTTGTGCACAAATTTATACTATTCATATTTTTAAAAAATTACCTTTTCAGGTTTACTTATTAGTCTAGGGGATTAGTGATACAGATTAGAGTTTCTGTGAAATAACATGTAAAAACTCTATTTTTTAAAAATTTATTAGTTAAAGTTTGTCAGAAATTCTGCTGTACATGTTATTTGATAAGATTTCAAGGTTTATTTTAAGATCTCAAGATTAAAAATTTATCTGCAGAATAATACATATGTGAAATGTCACAGTAGGTCTAAATACTTAAGTAATATAATTTATTGTAATACTAGTGTTATTATTTAATTTATTTATATTATAATAAAAAATTTTGTACTCCAAAAAGATATCAAATAAGGTTTCGAGAAATGCCTTTGTATGATATCACTGAAATTTTTACAATCGATAATAAAACAATACTTTTAAAGTCACTAAAATAATATTAGTATTTCAAATCTTTAAAAAGTATTGATCTACAGACATGATAGTATTTCAGAATAGATGAAGCAAACTTCATCAAAATATTGGTGACAACTTCTTCAGAGAAATTTTCTGTGTCTGAATAGTGAGACATTTTAAACGATTTTAAGCAAAAAAAAATTAAATTTTAAGCAGAATTATTTTATCATTAATTATAAGAATTTGTTAAAATTTCCTAAAAACTTATTTAATATATTATGTATATATTTATTATGTATGTGGGTTGAAGCCTGATATATAGTTGAATAATATGTTGTACAGTAAATATAAATTAAATAATTTATCTCCTCCTCTTTTCGAAAAAAAAGATTTACCTTTTTTAGTATTTTATTAATAATTTATTTTTCATACAAATGTAATAAAACTAAAATTAATGCTATAATCGATGTTTTTCATTCATATTACAACCTGCCTACATTTTCAATGGATATAAACATTTTATTTTATAAAGTAATTTTAAAATATGATTTTTTTTTACATTACGGGCTTTTTTATACCTGCAATTATATATGTAATTTCAGACTTTCACACGACTCTCAACCATCCACGCTATTTCAGACTGCTAATACAATTGATCACACACATGTCGAAAAGAAATAATCACCAATAGCGGTATTTCGTGCTAAATCAGCACTCGTCAGCTGGTCCAGATTATCATCTCCATATATATATAATCAAAGCTCAGCTATATATATATATAAGCAATTTTATTTAGGTATAGTTTTTTTTCAAATTTCTATAGTTTACATTTACATACATAGTTTATTTGTTTAAACTGTGTAATGTATTATAAAGGATGCTTTTTTTTCCATTAGTTATTTTATATATATGCATAAATTTACTAAATTAAAAAAAAATAAAAATTATATATAAGAAATGATGAAAAGAAAAAAGAAAATTTGTTAGACACAGAACAGCATAGAGTAAAATACTTTAATTTTTATAGGAGTGCATTAGATTTTTAGATCAAAGACAGAATCATTATTATAAAAGGTGGATCTTACTTTCAAATTAGTAGTAGAGTTTGATTTCCCATATATTTATTTTTTAATAAATTATAATATGTTAAAGTTTGATAATATGATCAATACTGCACTACATCTAGTATGCTATATATTTTTAAGGAAGCGTTTTCTAAAGTTTAGAATATTTATATTATATTTGTATGTGTAATTTTTTTATAAGTTTTGTTTGCATTTTTAGTTTAAATGTTAATCATAATACATTAGTTTATGTACTTTTAAAAATCATTTGGTATATCTATATAATGAATTTTTAATGACTGGTAAAAGTACATGTGAATTATTAAAAAAATATTCTTTATGAATATTAAGTGCATAATCTCTACCATAATACACTCTCTAAAAAACTTCTTACTCATTTATATTCACCTTGTTCACTTTAAATATATAGTTTTAATTTCAAAATGATGGTCACTAAAGTTAAAGATTGCAGCATCTATTGATATATAGGGTATATGAGCACAGACTTTCACATGCCCCGCCACTCTCCACATTACCTCATAACACTGATACACTTGAATATATATATATATATATATGTTGAAAAGATAAATAATCACCAATATACGTATTTCATACTAAACCAGAAATCATCAGTTGGTCCAGATTACCATCTCTACACATATATGATATAAGTGCTCAGATGTATATTAAGATAGCCAAACCTCATACTTTAATGGACATGCCTCAATCCACTCCACACTCCAACTCTTCAACGATAGTAAGTAACTTTTGGTCCTCAAATATCACGTGACTCTTCGTAGTAAAATGATAAACTCAAAGCTAGAAGTTTTAGGATTAATTTTCAACTGAGTATCGTAAATAAATAATAAAAAATTAATCCAGATGCACTAAACAGAACAATTAAACTATATAATTTAATATAATAGTAGAGTGATAGACTTGAAAACCAAAGATCCACTGATCGCAACATAAATCTATCATTTAAGTAGTATAACATTATACCATTTTCCATCTGACAACTCATTTGATTATTTATTTATTTTTTAGAACTATTAATTGCCCAACATGACACTAGGGAGCTTAAAAATTGTATGAACTGTCAAACAATTTACTTCATGATTATCTTTATTAAAAAAGGATTGAAAGAAATATTTAAATTACAGTTGAATAAAAACACATATTTATTAAATATTTCACTTCTACATTATCTAGATTCTCGAGTTATTAGCGAGGTTAAAATCCTATGCGCTCTTCCCTCTCCTATGTTTACTTATATAAGATTATATGATTCATAAAATCCACTCACAAACTTTCACGGATCAGTTCCATTGACAATTTACTGAGTAATAACAGTGTATATGTTAATACCTTTTGACATCAACCTTCAGATTGTTTTCACATAAATCAGATTTTTTATGACTGTCAATTGCAGTTGTTTTTTAATACGTAAAAGTTTATTTTTTACTTTTATAAATTTTTGACAACTTATTTAGTAAATGCACACAAGCTCTTACTCAATGCAATAATTACATCTGAACGTGTGAATATAAGATATTTTAGTTACATAAAGCAATTTGAATAATTAAGTGTTATTATTTAATATCGACAGTAATAAAAATGAATGCAATAATTGTATAAATTTACAATAATAGTATTTTTCAATTTAAATTTAAAATGTTTTACAGTTTAAAAACACTCTTCATTTACTTAAAATATATGTCAATTATTTTATATAGCGCAATGTTTTAAATATTCAAAGTAATGTAGAAAAATCTAGGAAATGTATTTCAAGTCGCAAAGAAGGTTTTTTTAAAGTAATTAATCCATTGCTTACTAACAATCTAGTAATATTTTGGTAAATGGGTGCATACTTTTTATTATTAGAGGGGGTGAGACTCGTGTTATTTTGTTTAGATAAATTTTGATTCACCACGGACTGCCAAAAAGAATATCATTACAATAAGATACACATTTTTTTCTCAAGTCGTAAAGTATCATGCTCTATCATGGTTTTGGGACCTATGATTGTTTTTTTTTTTAAATTTGATATATTATATTCCAATGGCAAATGAAAAATAAAAAGTAAAATTAATTTTTTTTTTGATATTTAAAATAATATATCAGAAGAAATATATGATTATGTAAAATATGTATTTCCAAGAAAAATCACATAGTTTTTTGAATTTACTTTTAATATGTACATTAGGTGTTGTATTCCTATGTATTACTTTTACTTGTATAAGAAGATATATATATATATATATATATATATATATATCTTCTTATACAAGTAAATACACATATATTTGTGTGCATATCATCATCATTATCAACCATTATCAATCCACTGCAGGATGAAGGTCTCTCCAAGTTTAATCCACCTTCTCCGATCTTTAGCTTCTCTTCTCCACATCACCCCTACACATTTTCTTATTTCATCCATCCATCTTACATGTGGTCTCCTTCTAGGTCTTTTACAATCTCTTGGAATCCAGTTTAAAATTTCAATTGTCCATCTATTATCATCTCTTCTAGCAATATGTCCAGCCCAACTCCACTTCAATCTTTTAATTTTTTCAATGAGGTCAGTAACACCTGTTTGTTCTCTTACCCATACATTGCGTTTTCGATCTCTTCTTGTTACTCCCAACATACATCTCTCCATACTTCTTTGAGTGGTCTGAAGTCTCTGTATTGATCTTCTATTAAGTGTCCAAGTCTCAGATCCATAAGTAAGAACTGGTAAAACACATTTGTTAAAAACCTTTCTTTTCAAACACATAGGCATATTTCCTTTTAATATCAAGTTATTTCTACCAAAAGCACTCCAACCAAGTTTAATTCTATGATTAATTTCCTCTATTATGTTTCCATCTGTATTAATAATCTGACCAAGGTATTTGTAACTCTTAACTTCTTCTAATTCATCATAATCAATCTTTATTTTCATATTTTGAGCAAATTGATTAAACATTACTTTAGTCTTTTTAACATTTATCTTTAGTCCTACTTTCCTACTTTCATCTGATAACTCCTGCAACATTTCCTGCAGCTCGGAAGCATTATTTGCAAAAACAACTACATCATCTGCGAAATCTAAATGACTTAAATAATCTCCATTTACTTTCACTCCTTTAGTTTCCCATTTTAATCCACAAAATACTTCTTGCAGTACTGCTGTAAAAGTTTTGGAGATATGGAGTCACCTTGTCTTACACCTTTCTCAATGTTGACTTTCCCAGTATCATTATGTAATCTAATTGTTGCTGTTGCATTTTTATAAATATTCTTTAAAATATGACAATATCCTGGATCTATACCTTGATGATCCAATGCTTTAATCACTGAAGAAATGTTTATAGAATCAAATGCCTTTTCATAATCTACAAATCCAAAACACAATGACAACTCATATTCATTTGTCCTTTCTATAACTTCTCTCAATACTTGAATATGATCTACTGTACTAAAACCACTTTTAAATCCAGCTTGTTCTCTTGGTTGGTGAAAATCCAAGGTTCTCTGTAGACGAGTTGTAATTATCTTGGTAAAATTTTTATATAAAACTGATAAAAGGCTGATAGGTCTGTAATTTCTAATATCTTCTTTATCACCTTTTTTAAATATTAATATTATTACTGCATTCTTCCAATCATCCGGTACATCTTTATCATTTAGACATTTGGTATATAACTTTGCTAATATTTTTTCTGTTTCTTCACCTGCTTCTTTTAATATATCAATTATAATTCCATCATTACCTGGAGTCTTTCCTTTTTTCATACATTTAATTGCATTTCTCACTTCTTCATTTAAAATTCTGGGCAATTCGGAAGATGTAATAGATATAGGAGGTACTTGTTCTTTATTACTATATAATTCTCGATAAAAATTTTCTACCAATTTCATAATGTCATCCCTCTTTTTAGTAATAATTCCATCTTTTTTCCTTATTGCAGATATAAATTTCCTACCAATACCAAAATGTTGTTTTACATTCTTAAGACTTTTATTTTCTTCTACAGCTTTTCTTGCTAATTCACAGTTATACTTTCTTATATCATTTTCAACTCTTTTCCGCATCATTTTACAAAATTCGAGATATTCAATTCTTTTTAATGCATCATTCTTGCATATCTTCATATTCCTTCTTTTCTTCACAAGTTCTCTAGTCTCAGTAGAAATTTTATTAGTCAATTGCTGCTTTTGTCTACCAGCTATCTTTGTTGCAGTTTTTAAAAGTGTATCAGTTATTTTCATATTAATTTCATTCAAATCTGAATCATGTTCAAAATCTACTAATACTTGAAATCGATTTGTAAGTTCTAATTTAAATTCATTAGAATGTTTCTGAAGATTAGGAATATCAACTGTAAATATAGTTTTTCTTAATAATTTTTGTCTCTCTAGTTTTACATTAACATGTATCTTACCCCTTACTAATCGATGATCACTTCCTGTGTTAAATTTATTAAGAACATTACAATCTTGAAATATGTATTTCCTGTTAGTCAAAATATAATCCAATTCTGCTGTACCTTCATTTGGATGCTTCCATGTCCATTTCCTTCTAACATTTTTCTCAAAAAAGAATTCATAATATAAAGTTTTTCCTTCTCTGCAAACTCCACAAGTCTATGTCCTCTCTCATTTCTATTACCATAACCAAAATTACCTACAACACTTTCATCTTTCATTTGTTTACCAATTCTAGCATTAAAATCTCCCATAACAATTTTAAAATGTTGTTTACTCTGATCAAAAGCCTTTTGTACATCCATATAAAAATCTTCTACTACTTCATCACTGTGAGAACTTGTTGGGGCATAAACCTGAATTATCTGCATTTGATATCTGCTATTAAGTTGTATAACTAATCTTGCCACTCTGTCTGATACACCATCAATCTCCACAATATTGTTCTTCCACTTTTTATTTATAATGAATCCTACTCCACTTGTATTTCCAATATTTGTGCCTTTATAATAGAGCATATGTCCACTTTTTAAATCAATTGTCTCTTCACCTTTTCTTCTAACTTCACAAAGTCCAATAATATCCCATTTAATATAAGAGAGTTCTTCTTCTAATTCTTGCAATCTTCCTTCACTTGAAAGTGATCTGCAGTTGTAAGTACCTAAATAAAAAGCATATATATATATATATATATATATATATATATATATATATATATATATATATATATATATATATATATATATATATATATATATATATATATATATATATATATATATATATTATCTCAAACAAAGCATCAAATAATTCTCCTGGCTTATTTTCATTATCTGCATTAATAGTAATAATCTTTTATATCTCATGACTCTCAACTTACTTGTAACACCTGCATTTGAAACAGTACTCTATTCTATTAATTATTATTTATATGTATATATCAAACAAGTATCACATGATTATTAGCTTACTTTTAATGCTTGTATTATGAGTTAGTAATTCATTCTATTACTATTACTCATATAATATAAATATTTCTTATAAATCATCACATGATTTTCTCAATCTATTGCTTTTATTTATATAAGACAAATTTGAAGCAAAGCATCATGTGACTTTTTTAGCTTATTTTCAGTATCTGCAACAGACAGCAGCAAATATATGTGTCTCAAGTATGACTCAGATTACTTTCAATATCTATATCAGTAGCAGTATTCAATTATAATATACTCCAGAGTTTTTTTTGTAAAATTTAATAATTAGTGAAACCAAATGGCTATACCACAATAATTATTCAGATTATATGCATCACCAGTAAAAGACAGTGGATTTTTTTATATTCCTCTAACATATATCCTTTTAAAACCAGTTGTTGGAAATTCTCTTAAACACAACACTGTGACATAATGATTTTTAATCAGAAAAAACCAGAGTAATCATTATAATAATATTTTTTTAAATCACACTTGTACAACCAACCACCTATTATGATATTTTGCTATTTTTTTCAAATAGTAATACTTTCTAATATTGACTTTAAATTAAAAGACTAAAGTGGCACTACAATTAAATAGTGGCAAGGTCAGATTATTTTACTTCTGCTTCTGTATCTTTGGTGAATTTAGTTCTTTGTAATTCATTTTGAGACCATTTACAAGAATACATGAAAAAACTTTTAAAAAATAAACCTGAATTTTTTTTGAAAAATTTATTGAGTCATATTATTAAAAATCAAAAGTATACATGATTACATTTATATTTTATATGTATATGTTTTATTTTTAAAAATAGAAATAATTTCTAATATAATATTAACAAGGAAAAGTATTGTATGCTGATTATCCCATCTTATGAACCTGATTGCTTATATATCATTACTGATTGTATTAGAATCTTTTAACATATTCTAAAAATTATAATGCAATTTTAATATTTTAAAACAGAATTTTATGGATTTAGCAGATATTAATTTTTATTCATTCATGTTTATTTAAAGTCACAACTTCTGGGAGCATTCGATAATCACATTATCTTTTATTCACATGACAAATGCATTTTTTCACCATACGCAATGTTCAATTATAATTTTCAATTTTTTTATTTGTAAATGTACATTTCTACTAAATCACGTCCAATTTATTGAATTCTGATATAAAACAATAATTTAATACTAAACACATGGAGACTGTTATTAAAATACATGGATCTTTACTGACTATATGGAAATTACTGACATCTTCAGATTCATTCTTATTAATAGGTAGATAAATATATGTCAGTTCACTGTTTTAACATTGTAATAAATGCCCTACATAAATATCACTATAGATAGTTGTATTTATATATTGGATTATTTCCATCATCTAATATGAATATTAAATGTCTTTAGAAAAAAATAGCTTTATTTAAATATTGCAAATATATTCAACTATTAGTAATAGCACATCAAACATGTTATTATATGCAAAATGTTTCAAGAAATATCTTTTTCTCTTCTTCACATGTTTCTGGCCCAATCAGTGACAGTACTAGCATGGGAATCAAACTTGGATCCTTAGATTTTTGAATATCAAGTTTTAAGGTAACACTCTAACAAGTGAGCAGCTTTGGCAGGATGGCTCAGTTGGTTATAGCATCATCCTAAAATTCAATACTCAAGAATCTAAGGGTAGTGGTTTAATTCCCTTGTTAATACTGTCACTAGTTAGATCAGAAACACATGAAGATGAGAGGAGAATAATACCTCTTGAAATATTGGGCGTATACTAACCTATTTGATGTGCTATTACTAACAGTTGAATGTATTTGGAATATTTAAATAAAGTTATTTTTTTCTAAAGACATTCAATACACATTTCAGATGATTGAAATTGTCCAACGTATAAATACAACTAAAACACCATTATCACAAACATTCAGGAAAATATTACTATAGATAGTCATAGAAGAGTAATTTAAAGAGAGAAATGTACCACAGGATCTCTGAAATAAACAACCATGATAAAAAGAAAACTACAACTATTATACACTGTAAACCATCATAGTATTTAATTTTATGTTAATTTAAAAAATAAAAGTGCAGTTTCAAGTTGTAGAACATAATTTCATAGACTGATGCTGATTTCATAATTAATCATTCATATTTTTAAAAAAATTAACAAAGTCTTCATTAATTTACTTTTTCAATAGTGTTACAACTGATATTTAATATAAAAAGAGTAATTGTTCTCATTATGTAGTTCAAATTACTATTTATATATATTGTATATAATATTTAAAATATATATATTTATATATTTATATATATATATATATATATATATATATATATATATATATTTAAAAAATTAAATACAATATTTTAAAATGTTTTGTTTAGAAACTTAGATTTCTAAAAAGTCAAAACCATTTTATCAATTCATAATATTAAATAGCAACTTTAAATGTTAATCTATTAATTCAAATTGCCCCTATGATGTGGTTGAAAAATATTGAAGTATAGAAAGATTAATCAATTTTTCAAGTATATTTTAATCTAATAAATATTAAATATTAACTTTACTTATCATTAAACACCCATAAACATAGCAGGGATGACTTAATTTCATCTAATCTTGAAATAATTAAACAAATCCACTGTAAAATGTTAGGCAATTTGAAGAATACAATGAATCTATCTACTCTTACACTTTTCAATGCTAATCAAGCTGATTTAAATGTAGTGATATTTGGAATGGGATTAATATAAATGCTAAATATAAATATGAATTATATTTAATTAAGCAGAAGATCAAGCCAGTATCTTATTTTTGATAACTTCTGGATTGATAAATAAATATGTCAAATAATATTAAATATTAAATACCAACTTTCAACCACATTCATGGCATATGAAAATAGAACTGTGATAACTAAACTCCATCTAGTTATGAAAGTATTAGACAATTTGTTACACTTGATTAAAAAATGAAGGAATAGTAAGGACCTGTTAATAAAGCTAAAATTTGCTAAGTGAACCTTAGTTATTCTTGTTTTATTTTTATACATATTTAATAATGTGGTACTTTAATATTTAATATTATTACTATTATTTGACTTACATCTGATTATTAATGTAGAGATTGTTAAAAATGTGACAGTATTTATATTTTGCTAATGAAATTTGGTTTCATAATGTCAGATATAAATCTGGCATTAATATTATTTCCATTCTAAATTTTTAACACATTTAGCAAATTATATTTTACTTACATCAAAAAGCTTCATTCTATTCTTAATTTTCTGGTATATTATAGTAAAATTTTAAAAATATTTTAAAGCTAGATGGACTTTAATCAACTCCACTCTATATTTAAAATGATTATAATAAATTTAGCTACAAACTATTATTGTGATATTTGCATTTAGAGTTTGTTTTTTTAATAAATATTTTTATATATTTTCAGAGTTACATTTTAATAGCCATTGTTTATTTATGGGAAAATTAAAATTTATTAGAATTTATATCTTAATTGTTATTGAAACTATGAATTGATTTGATGAATTCTTTATGAAAATCACAACTAATATAAAGTTTCATCACATTAATATTAGAGGCTAGATAAAAATAAACTATTTCTTGTATAATTAATAAATTAGTATGTAGTAGATAACTAATGAAATCCAGATGGAATGTTGATTTAAAACTAATATTTTCAACAAATCAATGTTTTTGTAATATATATTTATATTATTTACCATGAAAATCTTCATTTAAAAATTGTGACCCTCAACTTTTGTATCAAAGCTGAATATCGACTTTTGTAATGATATATTATTAAAAAAATTAAGTTTAATTTTCCAATAAATAAGCTTTGTTATTAGATATTAATTGAAGTGTATATGTAACTTATTAGTCATTTATAAATGACTATTATTATATTTATAGCTTAAAAATAGTCTTTATGTGTAATTTTATAATATCTAAATCCTATAAGTAACTCTTTTATAATTTTAAATATTTAGTTATAAAATTATTATTGACTTAAAGTACTAATGAGTTTAATTTTTAAGGTAGTAAAGCTAAAATTACTTTAGTTTAGTTGTTATATTTTATTAAATTTAAATATCAGAGAATAACTTTAAAAAGAGTTAAAACTTTAAAGTAGGCCTTGGATGTTTAAGCTAATGCCAGTAAAGAGTATTAATTACTTTTAATAATATTGTAATTTAACTTTAATTAGAGAATTCTAAAGATTAGATTCCAGACATCCCAATTTTTCAAAATTTGTTTCTATTTTTGATTAGATTTCCCAGTGTCCCCAAAATATATTTTCAGGACCATTGTATGTCCCGATTTTCAAATACTCATAATTATTATTTGTCTCACATAAATAATTTATTGCAAAAATGATAGTGTCTTGACCCTCTATGACCATTTCAGTCTCTAAAAAAATATTATAAAAACTTCAGACAAATTCCAACACCAAAACAAAGATTGCTATTACATTTTATGGCTGGATTCTCAAGTTAGATGCATTATCACATCCAATCTCACCTTGGAGCATGCACAGTTGTATTTTTGTGGGCTAAAGTTTGAACTGTGTTCACATCTGCTTTGATTGACAGTGTAGTTTTCCTAGTTCTATGTGATATTAATTTTCTATAGTGATAAAATTAATAGGAATATTAATAACCCTAAACAATAGACAACATGTCAAAGAGGAAATGTGCTTACAATGATGAATATACACAGGAATGGAATTTTATATAAAAAGGATGCAATGCCATAAAAATGATTAGACATTATGTCCTGATTTTTGATTGAACAGTCTGGTCACCCTAATTATTAATTACAAAATAGTTTTGCCTTTTATAAAGAGATATATCTATAATTGTAGAAATGGCTGTAAGTAAAAGTTACAAACTAATAAATATCAATATTATTATTAGGAAAGTATATATAATGCTTGAAACAATTGGTAGTGAGCAGTTATGTAATAGATAAACTCTATCACAAAAATAATCAATATATTTAGCAGTTTGTATAACCAAACAAATGATAGATCATCCATGGAAAAATATTATTTATGTAAATACCAGTGTTCATTGTCTATTTAACAGCACTTAATAATGATTATAATAGTAAAAACAACAACATAGATACTTTTATTGTGAATTGTAATTGCTTGATATATGGTTATATTATTATAATCAATCACATTGTCATATTTCTTTCTCTATGTAATTAACATTACCCATTTACCAATACGTCTTCAGCTAAATTCTGAAAATATATTTACTAGGTAAACAATGTTAGGAACTTTGCATTATTGATGATGATGATGATAATAATAATAATTAATAATAATAATAATTATTATTATTATTATTATTATTATTATTATTTTGTCTCTGGCAGATCAGTTGCACCAGAGAATAATCATGATTAACCCGTCACACTGCACCCAGCAGTATATATTCAAGCTTACACATGCATACAGTAAAGCATGTGATGAACTCAAAAGCTATCTGAAGATAAAGAAAAGCAAGGTATGCCTAACCAGGCCACACACTAGGACAATAGATTATATAAGATGGGTGCTGGGAAACCGACCAGATATAAAAGTGCCAATGGCACTATATACAAATAGTCGAACATATGCAGGACACAATATGATTATGCCAATTTTTGAATATTTTAAGAAGAAATTACAAAAAAAGCAACCATATAAAATACCACATAATCTGTTTGGCCCACCAGAGACAAAAACCCCATTCACAAAAGATATATTCACAACAAAACTGGATACTATTCGAAACGCTTGCCATCCAGGTAGTCCTGGAGTCCCATTGTTTGTATTAAAGCATCTAAGTAAATTCACAACAGAATATTTTTATCAGTTACCAAACCATCTAGTGCAACAAATTCAACCGATGGAGGGTGTCTATCCAATAGCCATAGTACCCTATAATAAAAAAAAACAATTATCCCACCTATTACAGACCTCAGACCAACATCTATGGGACCTTTGCTGATCAAAATTATGGAGAAAATTAGTAAAGATGAAATTGAACTATATATAATGCCACTTATCTCCGAAGCACAATATGCAAAGGAAAATTCTTCAACAACAGAAGTAGCCTTATTCTTCAAAGCAATTCTAGCCACAGTAAAACAGTGAAAAAAATACGGACCCATTGTCGTGCAGCTTGATATACACACTTTTGAAAATGCTAAAAGGCACAGAAATTCCCAGAAAACACCTATATATAATTTCTAACCTGCTTCTGAACAGAGAGATCCATATAACTTTAAATGGAAGAAACTCACCAACTTTCACACCCACCAAAACTATACCCCAAGGATCCCCTCTTAGTTCACTATTGTTTATATTTTACATCAATCCCCTTATTAAAAGCATACAAAATGCATTTATTGGGATTGAGATACCAGACACAACACAGCTCACTATGTGCATTGCCTATATGGATGATGTTACCATATTTCTAACATCAAAAAAACAAATACCGCAACTCCAAAAAATATTAAAAGAATATTCACAGAAATACGAATTAAAGTTTAATCTGGAAAAAAACACAGCCTGGTCACTATACACTGGTAAACCATGTACATCAATTTCCAAATCAAAACCAAACTAATTTCTTGGGTTCCAATTTCATATG
Organism: Epiperipatus broadwayi; assembly: GCA_028023455.1. Lineage (NCBI taxonomy): Eukaryota > Metazoa > Onychophora > Udeonychophora > Euonychophora > Peripatidae > Epiperipatus > Epiperipatus broadwayi. The sequence goes on along the minus strand of JAQFVV010006229.1, from coordinate 6,629,532 downwards.
GGAATTACGGGAATGAGATGTCACATCCAAAATAAACTAAAAGAAGAAGCCACAAAAATTATAAACTCCTTGTCCAAGATATATCTATCTCTGTATTCCAAAGTACAGTTAATTAACCAGCTTATCACAACCAAAATAACATACTATGTATCGGTTATTTCATTCTTGAAGGTATTTATTTCAAAAATTAAAACCATATGTAATAAACTACTTTGGGCCAGAAAAACAGTAGCAATCTCCACAAAAAACTTAGCCAACCCCTAATAAAGAATGGACTGGACTTGGCTTGCACAACATTAACATTTTTTATCTACAAAAGTTAAGGTACTCAATAATTACAATCCTTGCCAAATATCCAAAAATTAACCACTTGCTAAAAGTTACTCCAACAGATAGACCACCTCCAAAAGGTTCTTTTTTCACTAACATTATATACCAATGCAAAACCACAGACAAGATTCCAGAACAGTATTTGTATAAGTATTCATACTGGGATATTTATGGTTTAATGAACAGAGAAACAGATACTAATGCTATACAACCTATGCTAGGAATTAACAACAAGAGACAACTCAAAGAATATAAAAAATGGGCTCTAGAGCCCAAATACTTTGATTTTATCATTAAAATGAATCTCATTGCCTTGCCAACAACCCATTTTCTTTATCATAAAAGAATGTACAGATCTATTGATGCTTTCTGTGGACTTTGTCATCGAGCAGAAGAGATGCTGGACCACATTATTTATCAATGTATAGCACTTAACCAATCATGACAGATGATGTGTAACACCTACAGAAAACCAGGTACAATCATTAATCACATAATGGTTGCTTTTCAGGGAAGATCAATACCTAGCATTAGGGCAGCCACATTTGTACTATACGCATACTGGTGCACCAGATGTACTTTCTTAATTGGCAATAATACCAGACGACACCCAGCTACATTTAGCAACAAACTGTTACACATTAGAAATAGATATAGAATAATAACCAACCCCCACTTATATGCAGCAACATGGTCATTGTTAAGGCAACCATCAATGCTGTGAATGCTGCAAAAAAACTATCATACAACTAACATTCAAAAAGACATGCCCACAAAACTAAGCTCATCAAACTTTAAAACTCGTTTTTTTTATCTTTCATATTGTTATAGTCCATTAACCACATAGTGTAACCATTAAATTTCCTTTATATATACGTTTACCCTAATATTACTCATTGTATGTAAAATTTGAAATTTTCTAGATGTAAACTTTTGTAAACCATTGAGATCAATAAAGCCTTTATTGAAATGTAAATAATAATAATAATAATAATAATAATAATAATAATAATAATGATAATACTAATGATACTACTACTACTACTACTACTACTACTACTACTACTACTACTACTACTACTACTACTACTACTACTACTACTACTACTACTACTACTACTACTACTACTACTACTACTAGTTTTAAAGTACTTTATTTGATATCATAAGAACATGTATGAAAATACAATTTTAAAACATGTTACAAAAACTGATCTACAATTTAGAATTGAAAATTATTAACAAAATTATTATTATGAATACATGAAATATTTTTACATTAATAATGTTGAAAAACTGAGGGAAAAAATTAATCAATAACAATAACAATATTAAATACATATATGACAACAAAACTCACATACAGCAAATATGCTATTCATATTTCACAGTGGTGTTGGTAATTTGATCAAACTCCAAGTGGCTGATACTATATCTGTTGGATCTAGTGCTTGATCTCTTGTTTTAATTTTTCCTAACTTATTGAGAAAAAGTGATTTAAGTTTACGAGATGTGGGATTGAATATAAAGTGGCATCTCATAAACCAGAGTGTGTATAGTATAAAGATTGTTATTCTTATTGTTGGAAACAACCCTCTTTGAATATTTTCTATCAATACTGCCAATGAGAATTTTGGATTATGGGTTATATCAGCAATTAGTTCTCAATATTTTTTGAGAGAAGTACACTGAGAAATAAAATGTTCTGTTGTTTCTTCTTCTTTATTACATAGTTGACAAATGGCATCTATGTTTGGAGATCTCCATCTTCCAGCCAGAAAAGCATTGGTAGGTAAAGCTCTAAGGTTGATTTTTATTAGAAAATCTAAGTACTTAGGCTCCAAGTACCAGAATTTAAATTTTTGAATTATAGCTTTATTTGTGATATTAATTAAGCTAATGGGATTTTCAAAGGGACTGGAATTAGTTGTTATGTAATGTGCTTCCCAATACTTAATTTTAGTTGAGAAAAGGTTTGTAGCAGGTACTTTATGTTTGAATATTGTTTTTATTAGATTGTTAATGAATTTATTTTTAATAAGAGGTGGAGTGTCTGTAGGTGATATTGGAAGAAACACTTGGAAATTTTCATATGTCATATAAAGTTTCATTAATGCATTGTGAGTTTTTTGGTAAAATAATGTTGAAATGCAGTGTAATGACAGGCCATTTTGTCTTGAATGTTTTTGCAGACTTTTGATGCTTATTACCACTGCCTTTTTATTCCATATGAGTTTGGTGCAAAAAGAGTTAATTTTTTTTAAATGAGTTAGTAAATTTAATGATAGGTGCATAGTAATTTATTTTTGGGAAAATTAATATGTTAATGAGTGATATTTTACCATGCAATGAAAGATATGCTTTTGAAAGTGAGGTTGTCACCTTTTCAATTGCAGATATTAATTGTTCTTGTATTATCTTTCTCATTGCATTCATAGACAGATGAATTGGGAGACCAAGAAATTTGTGGGGAGGGGAACTGCAAACTGAATGAATTTGATTACCAGAAAGTATACTCCAAATAGATGTTTTTTCTTTGTTAAATTTTAAACTATAAGCTGCAGAGTAATTTTCTAAAATAGTATACATTAAAGGCAAATGTTTTTTGGATGGCAAAAAAATGACTATATCATCCATGTATGAAATATGATTGACGGATTGGTTTATGAGGGGTACATATATTCCTGGCAATTTAGATTCTATTTCTAGTAGGAGGGGGTTAATATATGTGATAAAAAATAGTGAACTAAGGGGAGAGCCTTGTGGTATTGAGTTGTGTGGAGTGAAGTCAGGGGACATTTTGCCATTAAGAGTAATGTGTATTTTTCTATTGATGAGCAGGTTTGCTAGAACATACATTATAGGTATTGGAATTTTATGTTGACTAAGCACCTGTAGAAGCTTGTCCACAGGCACTGAATCGAATGCAGCCTGTATGTCTAATTGAATTGCAATAGTTGTTGATTTTCTAGCTTGTCTTACATCCTCTATTAATATTTTACATAACATAAGTGCTTCAGAAGTAGAACATCCTTTTCTAGCAAATTGAAACTTAGACAACCCAGGAAGTATTAGGGGTTGAATTTTGTCTTTTAAAAGAGACTCTATTAGTTTGATGATCAGAGGAGACATTGAAATAGGGCGTAGATTATCTAGAGGAGAATGAAGTGTATTTTTTTTTAGAAAAGGGACCAGTGATACTGGATAAAGTTGGTCAATATTATATATTTGTTTTGATAGATAATTTATCATATTGTGTACTATTGGGATAGTAAAGTGGCTAAGATGTGATAATAAAAATTTTGGAATTACATGTGTACCTGGGTGTGTATTGTTGGGAAAAGCGTTCAACTTGAGAGCAATTTCATACTTTGTAATGTTATGTTCTTCTGTGGTAAAACCAAAGTGAAATGAAGAAAATTTTGGAAAAGGAAATTTTTGGAGTCTAGATTTAAAGTGGTAATATATTTGCAGAGTCATGTTAATAAATGATAGCCAGGCCTCTACTGGGTTTAAAGATAGTATGTCTACCTTCTTAAAATAAATATAACTCTCAGAGAGAACAGCTTCAGGTGTCGTGGATTTTAAAAGAAGACGAGTAGTTTTATTTAGAGGAAGAATTGGTTGATGTTGCATGTGTATTGCAAGTTCCACATTAAGTGCTAAATGATCAGAGAAAGTTACAGGACATAGAGAGGGATTTATTATGAAATGTAGATCTGGTGAATAGAATACAAGGTCTATTAGAGAGGAGTGTTTTTAGTGTAGAATGAAATGGAGTTAGTTGGAAAAAAACCTTCAGCACTAATGAGATTTTTATTAATCAAATGAAGGTATTTTAATGTAAAATTCTTATAAGACATGTTAAAATCACCCATGATTATAGTTGGGTAAGAATTTGTAGCTAATATTAAATTTATTTTATTTATTAATTGGTGAATTAACACTGGCTGATTATATAAATAGAATGTTATTAAATTCACTGTAAAAGAAGAATGATAAAGAATAATTATACTCATATGCTGATCTAAGTACAAAATTTTAAAAGTTTGAAAAGGAGAACAATGATGGATGAGAATCTCTACCCCAGCAGCAGCAATATCAGATGTTGAAAATTTACTGTATCCAAATTTACTAAGGTAGGGTTCAGGATTAAATGCTGAATGTACTGAGCATTTTGCCTCTGTAAATAAAAGGATATGGGGTGAGAATTGCCTTATCCAATTGCTAATTGCATATATTCGCTGGGTAGAGTTAATACCCCTTACATTGACTGCTGTAATAGAAAGACCCATATTATCAATTATATAAAATGGTGGGAGAATGATATTTTATAGTTTATTGTATAATGAATGGGACAACTAATATTAGTAAAAGTATAATAGGAATGTGTTAAATAGAAAAGAAAAATTATAATAATACACCACTGTGAAAACAATGAACTTACCCTTGCAAGTGAAGTTCTATTGAGTTTGTTGTGCATATTTTTGTTCATAAACATGATAATTATTTTCACATTTGGAATTAAATCCAAAAAATTGTCCTGGTTTGAAAGTCTATATGTGTTATTTATGCAACTCATCTTGATAGTCTATTTTTAATGGTGCTTCAAAGTCTGTCTCGGTATTTTGAGACATGGTATTTGTTATGATATCCTTAGATTTAGTAGATCTTCTGTGTACATCCACTCCTGCCATCAGAAGAAGCTGCTCCTGTGTCAATTGATTTGTACTTTTTTTTGTCTGGTCCAATGAAGTGTTGATTCATTAGCTGGATAATCTGTTTCACCTGTTTTATTTGTGAGTTTTGTTTTTTTAATGCTGGTGTGGTAGACTTTGTATCATTTTTCTTTGATTTTCTTTCACTATGTTTGTCAGGTTCATTAGTTTGTATAGGCTCTTAATGCAATGCAGATTTTTTCCTCTTGTGCATTCGTTTCTTAGTCTTTACTTTAATTAATTGGAACTCTTCATCAGAGCAAGGAAATGGTAAGGTATCACTCATGTACACTGTTTCTGTTTCCTCCTGTGAGATATAAGATTTATTTGGTATAGTATTCATGGAGCTATTTTGACTAGGATCATCAAAGCTGAGATTTTGCTTATTTGTATTGTTGTCTTCATTATTGGAAATAAATTCATCAAGGCTGAGATTTTGCATATCTGCATTGTTGTCTTCATTATTGGGAATAAGTTCATCAATGCTGAGATTTTGGATATCTGTGTTGTTGTCTTCATTATTGGGAATAGGTTCATCTACTTTTGTTTTTTCAGGGTTACTTTGCATATTGGGAATAGGTTCATCTACTTTTGTTTTTTCAGGGTTACTTTGCATGAGTCTGATTTCATTATTAGCTATTGGATCTCTACTGCACTGATGCGTTTTTGTTTTTTTTAAAACCACACTTTTTACAAAAACGGTTAGGGCATTCTTTGACAAGATGATCTCTGGCTTTACAAAAAAAAACACTGAGGTGAAATGCCTCTGAAAGTAACTATCAAAGGTGAAGAATCTGTTGCATGTAATGTTGGTATATCTGTTAGTTGCATATTTTTCTTCAATGACATAGTGAAATGAGCAGTATTGGTTAGAACTGGCTGTGTGGCTCTTTTTTCCCATACATATTTAAAGTTGGCCACAGTTCCAACATTTTTTAGTAAATCTTGTAGATCATCAGCTTTAAAGTCTACATGACAGTTCTTAATTTATCCATTCAAATTTGTAGGTCTATCAATGTCTATGTAACAAATAAATTTTCCATTAAGAAAGTGAATATGTTTTTCAAATATTTGTTTCTGAGCCACATTATGATATTCTATTGTTTTATATCTACTATTAGGATGATCTAGCACTTTGTATATCATTGACCAAAGTTTTTTTTCTGATAGATAAGAATAAAATTCATCAGTAGGAAAATTCATGACTGAAGAATTAGTATCTGCTATAGCTATTGTAGACGTTTTAATACTTTTAAATTTTTGAAATGATTTAAAAACTGTTAAAGGAATTGTTTGTATAAATTTTTCACATACAGAAACATAATCTGTATTACTAGTTGATAATAAATTTGTATTTTCTTGTTCCATTTGTAGTTCATTGTCAAAATTAAAAATTTCTGTTAAATTTTCTTCTGTAATTACATTGTTATCTTGTTCAGATTTTTGCTTTAAAATACTAGCATAAGTTTGTTTAATATTCTTATTTAATTCAATAGAATCAGATGCCTCAGGCAAATTAGTATTTTTAAATTTATTTCTTGTTTTAGATAAATCAGATAAGGCTTCAGCCATATTGGATCCAATTTTTACTTTTGAAAAAGAACTATTGTTAACTTTGACTTTTTCTAGATCTTGATAAGAATTATTTTTATCTAAGCTATTATTAGCAATTTTTAAATTAGAATTAGAATAAGAAATTTTAGACATTTTAAATCTAATATTCTTCTTTATATTAACAACAATTTTTCTCGAAACAGAGCTTACTTTTAAGTGGAAAATTTTCTTTTTCTTTTGGTATACTTTTCACTATAAAATTCAATCAAAAACCAATAAAACTTAAGTCTAAAGCAGGAGCTGAAATGAGTCAACTTTCTCTGTCAAGAGCCAAGATGGCTACCTACTACTACTACTACTACTACTACTACTACTACTACTACTACTACTACTACTACTACTACTACTACTACTACTACTACTACTACTACTACTACTACTACTACTACTACTACTACTACTACTACTACTACTACTACTACTACTACTACTACTACTACTACTACTACTACTACTACTACTACTACTACTACTACTACTACTACTACTACTACTACTACTACTACTACTACTACTACTACTACTACTACTACTACTACTACTACTACTACTACTACTACTACTACTACTACTACTACTACTACTACTACTACTACTACTACTACTACTACTACTACTACTACTACTACTACTACTACTACTACTACTACTACTACTACTACTACTACTACTACTACTACTACTACTACTACTACTACTACTACTACTACTACTACTACTACTACTACTACTACTACTACTACTACTACTACTACTACTACTACTACTACTACTACTACTACTACTACTACTACTACTACTACTACTACTACTACTACTACTACTACTACTACTACTACTACTACTACTACTACTACTACTAATAATAATAATAATAATAATAATAATAATAGTAACAAATAAATTTTAAAATTAAGATGTTTTTATGTATATTTTGGTAAAAATTGCTAGTTTATTTATATTCTTTAAAATTATAACTCCATAGAACATACTCTTTTTCTCACTATTGCCTTTAAACAGGGGTGTTAAAACTCCTGACCAAGTATGATTTCGGGAATTTTTAGAAAAATTGTTTACCAGCAAAATTTTAAACAGTTTCTGACTATACTCCGCGTTCACATTATCAAGTTTTTATGAATACCTTCGTTTTTAAATCTGCTTCATTTTACCCTGAAAATTAAAAATTAAAACAAAATAGTTAAAAGGTTATCTGTTCTATGTTGCTGGCATAGAATATATAAAATTAAATATTTATTAATGTTCACTTTTTCATTCAAAATTCTATGGGATTTAGAGATATAGTGTATATGAAATATAATTTATTTTACATCATTTACATGAATACATTGCGCAGGCTTAAACCTGCATTTATATATGTAATATATGCGGGATTCAAACTCATGTGTGTGATCATGTGGGTCAGCAATATGAGATGGCACTGAGAGTAGTGGGTCATGTGAAAGTATCATTTACATGAATAAATTTTTTCAAATGAATATATATCATATGACTAGTTTCTCAGGATATCATGTGATATTCAAATCCTTACGAGATTTATTCATAAACTGAATTGACTTTTTTTTTATGTTAATAATCTGAGAATCGATATTGTAATTTTAAATTTGGGGCTATCACTCTACCACATAAAAAAAATAAAAATAAATAAATATATATTTTGTAATTTGTATATCAACAACTGTTATTATTGCTGTGGATATTACTATTACCATAATCATTATTACGATAAATACATTATTTGTAAAATGTGTTTATTGAGATACGATATACAATATACTAATAGTTTATAAACATGAATAATACAAAAATGATTATAATAGTAAAAACAACAAAGTAAACACTTTTATTGTGAATTGTAATTGCTTGATATATGATTATATTATTATAATCAATCACATTGTCATATTTCTTTCTCTATCTAATTAACATTACTCATTTACCAATATGTCTTCTGCTAAATTCTGAAAATATATTTACTAGATAAACAATGTTAGGAACTTTGCATTATTGATGATGATGATGATAATAATAATAATAATAATAATAATAATAATAATAATAATAATAATAATAATAATAAGTGAAACACAGGCTTAATATATATACCATGTGTCTATATATGTAATATAGGGTATGTGAGCACAGACTTTCACATGACCCACCACTCTCCACTCTATCTAATAATACTGATACACTCAAGCACATATATGCTGAAAAGATAAATAATCACCAATATACGTATTTCATGCTAAACCAGCAATCATCAGTTGGTCCAGATTATCATCTCCCACACATATATACTATAAGTGCTCAGATATTTATTAAGATAGACAATCTTGTCTATCTTAATAAATATCTGAGCACTTATAGTATATATGTGTGGGAGATGATAATCTGGACCAACTGATAATAAATATCTGAGCACTTATAGTATATATGTGTGGGAGATGATAATCTGGACCAACTGATGATTGCTGGTTTAGCATGAAATACGTATATTGGTGATTATTTATCTTTTCAGCATATATGTGCTTGAGTGTATCAGTATTATTAGATAGAGTGGAGAGTGGTGGGTCATGTGAAAGTCTGTGCTCATATACCCTATATTAAATAATAATAATAATAATAATAATAATAATAATAATAATAATAATAATAATAATAATAATAATAATAATAATAATAATAATAATAATAATAATAATAATAATAATAATAATAATAATAATAATAATAATAATAATAATAATAATAATAATAACAACAACAACAACAACAACAATAGTAGTAGTAATAAGAGTAACAAAAATAATCCACAAACAAATTTCTTTTGGTGGAACATTAACACAATTAAGTGAATATTCATTCAACTCTTCATGCTATTTATTCACAAATAAATATAACCATGTTGGATAGATTATTATAAGTTCAGAAACTGCAGATAAATAGAGATACATTTATTTTGTATTAGTAGTGAGTCACAGCTTCTGGATAGATTTATCAATCTAGACAAAACTTTTTTCATATAATTTATTGATATAATTGAAACAAATTATTTTTTCTTAAATATTTTTTAATGCTTAAACATTTCCATTGTTCTTATTTAGTCCTTTGATTTATATATTCTTGTTTCAAGATTGTGGATTTTTAGTTGAATAATTACTAAATGTGATGAATGATTTAAAAACTTATTACAAATTTTTTACTAGATATTTGAGATATAATCCATTCTTAATATGAATCATTTAACCATTTCTAGATGTATGATCTACTCATTATTATGAAAAATTTAATGGAGATAATCTCTGATGACAACTTTTAAAGGTGCATTTTTATTAGAAACTGATGCATAAGTATAAATTGGTATTAAATAGATATTATCAGTATTACTTCTTTTGTTTATTTTCATTGAATTTTTTGTTCTTATAACATTTACATAAATAACAGACTTTTTACATAATTTGGCATTTCTACTATTTGCATTATATTTTTACTTTCTATAGCAATATATAAATGATATACTTATGGAGTATGAACACTTAGAAATTGAAGTGTGATCAAAATTAATATATTGATATTAGATCTGATAAAAATATAAAGACATAGCTTTTACTAGCATATTACATTTTGAAAGAGGAATAACTCACTATATGTATTACCACTCACTGCAAGCTAGAGTAATCAGTAGATGCCAGAAGGCTAGTGCATAAAATCTCTATCTAGTGCCTACTCATCCAATAACCCCAGACTAGTTTTTAGCTTGCAGTGAGTTTTGCCGGTTTTAATAACAGTCATAAGCAAGCATAGGAAATGGTGATCATGTTATATTTATTGTTTTATATTAAATTTTAATTAAAAAAAGTTAAATTATATAAAATTCTAACAGAAAAAAATAAAATGAAATGAAACTCATCTAAAAGGTAAAGGTTGTCCATTAAATATATGCTTAGAGTTATTGTTCTAACATTTTTTGCTATGTTGATCATAGAATTGAGACTTGCACTGATAAAAATCAATAATTAAAAAAAACATATCCACAGTGCAATGATAATTCAGTCTTTACAAGATGCAGGAGAATGGTGTAGTGAAAGTTATCAAATTGTTAACATGGTCATGAAGATTGCATATATTTAGCTCACCAGAAATATAAAATTGTTCATTAAATGCATTCATAATAAGAGAATGTAGTTTAAATTTCTGAGCCACAAAAGATTGTGATATGGTGAAACTGAAATAACAAATGCACTGATATATAAATCAAAAATTTGAAAAAATGCTTTTTAAAACAACAATCCAGGCTGAAATCCATAAAGTGGTTGCTATAATTAATGCTAATTAAATGTCACATACATCTTTATGTTTTTCTAAAAGTTTGTGATGATGGTGTTTTAGTTGTATTTTGTATTGGACTATTTCGATAATCTAATATGAGTATTGAATATCTCTAAAAAAATTTAACATTATTTAAATATTTCAAATACATTCAACTGTTAGTAATGACACATCAAACATGTTAGTATATGCACAACATTTCAAGAGATATTACTCTCCCCTATTCTTCACATGTTGCTACCCTGAGTAGTGACAGTACTAGCATGGGATTCAAATCTGGATCTTACATTCTTGAGTATTGAATTTTGAGGTAATACTCTAACTAACTGAGCCTTTGGCAGGATTGCTCAGTTGGTAACAGCATTACCTTAAAATTCAATACTCAAGAATCTAAGGGTCCAGGTTCACTTAATGCTAGTACTAAGACTGGCCAGGGCAGAAACATCTGAAGATGTGCATATACTAACCTATTTGATGTTACATTACTAACAGTTGAATGTATTTGGAACATTTAAATAATGTTAATTTTTTCTAAAGACATTGAATACTCATATTAGATGATGAAAATAGTCCAATATAAAAATAGTCATATATATATCTCTATTTATATTTTATGACCTTATTACTATACATGCAATCATTTTGGGGTTCAAAACATTATAATTTTATACTATTATATTTGCAGAAGAAAGGAAATATAAATATATTCTAAATGCATAATTGAATTACTTTTACTGACAAAAATTGTAAGCCAAAAACTAATCTGCATATATGGATACAATAACAACATTGATTACTTAAGTTTGCAGTAGATGGCTCTTGAGTGACATAAAAAAGATCTGCTCAATTATTACACATTATGTGAAGCTGCTATTCAATTACTATTATTACTTCCACTAATATTAATAATCTATGGCTTATTAACATAAGTTTTATTATTTATTTTTACTGTTATTGTATATATTTATTCTTCAATGGAAGGCATGTATTAAAATAATGCAAGTAGTCAAGCATTGGTGGTCAAGGTCGAGAGGCCAGCGACAGCTGCTTTACAAGCAGTTGTCCCGGGATAGTAGGTTCGCTTCCCGGCTGATGCTATGACACATGAAAAAAATAATAATAATGCAAGTAAGCAAATGGTAATAGTTATTTGTAAATTTTAAATAGGATATTTTTTAATAATATAAATTTATTAGTTACCTTAAAATAAATAAAGTCTTTTTATTATATAAAGTGTTTTTGTTTTGTTTTTTTAATTTCAGAATAAAAGTTTATTAATCCAATAATTAGACATGAATAAACGCAATTAATACACTTTGATGTGTTTCTTTTATTAATTAATAATATCAGTAACAATAACAAATATATTAAATATAAAGCTTTACTTTCACAGAAGTATTTACACAGGAGCTTTAAACAAATATTATAAAGATCAAGAAGAGTTTAAATCAAATTACAAAAGAAAGGAAATTTAATTAACTTAGGTAGTTATTAACATCAGCATTAATTTTAGTCAAACACATAATGTTATTTATAATTTAATCCATCTGTTTTTATTATATGATACTCAATGTAATTCACACTTTTATAAGTAAAGCACAAGATGACTTTCAAAAGTCTTTTAAACTATAAGCATAGTATTTTTGCGTTATTTAATATATGTTTATTTACTAAAGTTACCGGCTACATTTATTATATTTTAGTTTTAAGGGTTTCATATCATTTTCTGACATTAAAAACTTTAGATTGTGTGAATATATAAATAAACATCAAAATTTTTTGATCAAATCATTGCAATCTTATTTCAATTTCACCATATTATAACTTTATACCAGCCCAGTAACTCATACAATCGTCCCTTGATAGGTGAGCAGCAGTATCAAGCACTTGAACCTCTGCACCTGTGTTAAAAGATTTATAGTCATCCATTAAACCATTCTTATGCTAGGCAGGAATTTGTTTCTATTCCTTTTTAATACCTAGTAAAAAAGTGGATATTTATTGCATTGATGACTTATTTTCAAGTGTTTTGGGATATTTATCAAGGCATGTATCATTTGATGTTAATCTTATCACATCTGTTCATACATACAAAACCTCAGTTCACCAGTTTAATATAATTATAATATATTTATTATTTGAATTATGGGTTTTACAGCTTCTTTCATTTCATTAAAATTGGAATTGCTCTTACAGTAAAAATATATTCACATGTTTTTGTGTGTTGATTAACATTTAATCATTTTTTGTTTATCTTGAGATCATTTTTAGACTCATGTTCAATTTCAGTTTTGTTTACATTAGCCTAATATCACATTTTTAATTTAATAACTGATTATGATTCTAAGGGTAGAACAAAAATTTGAATACTTATCGTATTATATTAAAACATCTGCTTCCTTCTATTTTAAAATAAAAATTCATAAGTATATTGAACTAACTGCATGTAAATTTGATGGGGGAGGGTGACAATATTTCTGAAATATATGATAGTTATTTAAGTTCCTATTTCAAATATGTTCTATTTTATTATTTAGAAATTCACTGGATATTAAAATTTTAGTTTTTAAAGAGTTTATAAAAGAGAAGGATTTTTTTATCTCTATAATTTTAGCAAATTTATATATATATATATATATATATATATATAAAAGAGAAGGATATATATATATATTTCTTTTGAAGCAAATTTATATATATATATATTTCTTTTGAAGAAAAGCAATTTATCAACTTTTTTATTTTATGTAAAATATTCTATAAAAATAAATGAGCTTCCAGTAAGTAAATTTGTATATCAAAATATTCCCAAGAGATAATGAATGTCTATGTCATAATATATTGGATTATCTTCATCATCTATTATTAAATGTTGAATGTATAAAAAGTGTACATTTTATTTAAACTTTCCAAATACAAACAACTTCTTAGGGATAACACACAAATAGCCAACACATGTTACTAATTACACAATGTTTCAAATAGTATTATTCTCCACTCTTCTTCAGGTCTTTCTGGTCTGAGTAGTGATATTAGCATAGGAGTTTGCCCTTGACAAAATTGTTCAGTTGGGTAGAGTGTTGTATTAAAATTCAGTAATCAAAAATCTAAAGATGTAAGTTTGGTTCATATGCTAATATTGTCACAGTACCAGCAACACCTGAAGAAGAATGGAGAAATGTTATATAAATACTAACCTGTGCTATATATGTATGTGTTATTACTAACAAGTTGTTTATATTTGAAAAGTTTAAATAAAGTTTAATTTTTTTTATACATTCAACATTTAATGATAGATGATGGTAATAGTTGAATATATTATCACATCTAAAATATCATCATCACAAACTTTCAGGCAAATATTGAAAGTATAGTTTTGTTAAAGAATAAATTTTGAATAAATATATTCTTGATGAATTTCCAAGAAATGTTGAAAGTACAGTTTTGCAATTAAAAAAAAAAAGATATTTTAAGTTCATCAAATATTTCTTTTGGACTGATAATAGAAATATATAACATGTGCATCTTTAAATCTTGCTTTACAAAACTTTGCAGATGTTTTATTACTTTGAAATGATATATAATAAATATAATCTGTATTTCTGTAGATGAAGCAGAATTTTTTTTTTTTACAATTGGTATATGTATGTTGCGCAATACTTTTTATTTGATTTTTAAAATCTTTCTTATTTCCTGGTCTATTATTATTTTTGCATTTATTATGCTTTCAAAGATCAAATTATTAAAGCTTTAATAAATGTTACAGTTTATTGTATTCAATTCTTTTTCCAATTTTGTTGGATTAAATTTCAAAATTTTTTTGATTCAAAGTTTTTCAGTTTTTTTTTTTAATATATAAAACTAAGTCGCATGCATCTTCTTTATAAATCATGATTTATTACGTGAACTCATTACAATATTATCCAACTTTTCAACTATATTATTTTATAGTCTTTCTCAAGGAACAAACTAAAAGTACATAAATATAATTCCAAATATTCCACGATAATCAGAGTATCAGTGATATGAGATAGTGTGGAGAGTTGAGGGTTGAGGGTCGTGTGAAAGTCAGCTCAAAATACCCTATATATTACATTGTTTGTATAGGTATATATATATATGATCAACAGATGGCGTTTTTACCAAAAACACAATCAAGCGTTTGTTTACATAAACGATCAAAGAGACAGAATTAACTATCTCTTTCGTTTTAGCCCACTTTCAGATCAGCTGATTTCAAGCTATTTTGCTATCATCAGTGAAAGACAGAGCCAAGAAACTAGATCTAAAAACTGACTCCAAGTGTTTATGCACAGAGTTTCTATCAGTTTGCAAGCATGAAATTTTTCAGACCGATAAAGTCTTCAAATTCAGCCAAACAAGCTAGATAGCTATATGGGTCTGATCTCAGTTCAGCTTCTCCACATAGTCAAAGCCTCTGCAATCAATATCATTGCGGAAACCTTTAAAGGTAGATTTATGAAAAACAAAAACCAAGATTTAATCACGTTAAAACCTGCTGACGCTTGTATTTATGATCAACAGATGGCATTTTTACCAAAAACACGATCAAGCGTTTGTTTGGCTGAATTAGAAGACTTTATCGGTCTGAAAAATTTCATGCTTGCAAACTGATAGAAACTCTGTGCATAAACACTTGGAGTCAGTTTTTAGATCTAGTTTCTTGGCTCTGTCTTTCACTGATGATAGCAAAATAGCTTGAAATCAGCTGATCTGAAAGTGGGCTAAAACGAAAGAGATAGTTAATTCTGACTCTTTGATCGTTTATGTAAACAAACGCTTGATCGTGTTTTTGGTAAAAACGCCATCTGTTGATCATAAATACAAGCGTCAGCAGGTTTTAACGTGATTAAAACTTGTTTTTGTTTTTCATATATATATAGCCTATATGTTAAATATTAAATAATCTAATACATATAACAATTAGAATTACTTTTACGTTAAATCTCTTCTCACAAACAATATTAAATTTATATTATATTTATTTCTTAAAAAACTTTCTTAAAATAATTCCCTATAATTTTTAGTTACAAATTCCATATTAATTAAATCAACCTATTATTTTCTTTTTTCAATTAACAATTTTTTTATTAAAGGTTTCATTTTATTTATATAAATACCTTGTTTTATGATTCTTTCATAATATGATCCTATACATTCCACTGAAATAATTATAAAAAAAAAATGATATTTATATAAATGAAACGAGTCCTTTACTGAAAAAGTTGTTAATTTAAAAAAAAACAAAACATAATAGGCTGATTTTATTAATATTGAATTTGTAATTAAATAATTATAGGGAATTATTTTAAGAAAGATATTTAAGAAACGAATATTAAGATTGTTTATGAAAAGAGATTTAAAGTAAAATTAATTTGTATTTGTTATATTCATTGGATTATTGTGAAATATTTATATTTATGTATTTTTAGTTGTTCTTTGAGAAAATCTATGAACGAATAGAGTTGAAATGTTGGAGTATTATTGCAATTTATAATAGTTCATACACAGACTTTCACACGACCCACTACTCTCAGTGCCATCTCATATTGCTGACCCACCCGATCACACACATGTTGAAAAGATAAATAATCACCAATATATGTATTTCATGCTAAACCAGCAATCATCAGTTGGTCTAGATTAATATCCTCACACATATATATAAATCAGTGCTCAGTTTTATATTAAGATAGCCAATCCTCACACTTTAATGGACAGGCTTCAAACTATTCCAACTCACAATCCTTCAGCCTTCCATTTCATTGAGTTGGAATAGTTGGAAGCCTGTCCATTAAAGTATGAGGATTGGCTATCTTAATATAAAGCTGAGCACTGATTATATATATATGTGTGAGGATATTAATCAAGACCAACTGATGATTGCTGGTTTAGCATGAAATACATATATTGGTGATTATTTATCTTTTCAACATGTGTGTGATCAGGTGGGTCAGCAATATGAGATGGCCCTGAAAATAGTGGGTCGTATGAAAGTCTGAGTTCGAATCCTGCATATATTACATATATAAATGCAGGTTTAAGCCTGTACAATGTATTAATAGTTCATACAATAAATCAAGATTTGTAAAGAAGAAGTTGCACGTGACTTGTTTATATTGAAATTAATGATCATTTTTAAAATAGAAGATTGTATTTCGTTTGTTATTAATTTAATTATTTTTTTTTTACAATAATTTTTGTATAATCACATAAATTTCTGTTTTATGTTTTGATATTATTTTAAACCCTTATTTCTGACTTGAATATTTTTTCTCTCATTTTTTTTGCTGCTTAGGAGTTACATAAGTGAAAATATTTGCAAAATATAAGCTTGATTAAATATGATTTCCTTACAGTTGAATCTTTTGGTTTATATATATTTTTCATTTTTGTAGTAATTTTTAAATTTTATTTGCAACTCAATAATTTTCATTATAAAAATTTCTTCAATTGATAGTTCATTAAATTATTATCATTTAATATTTACTCCTTGATTGCTAGGCATTGGGTATGAATAATAATAATAGCCATTAGAATTATAGCATAGACATTTATTTATAAGAACTGAAAAGATTAATCTAAACTTAGTATAGTAACTTCTGTTATAAACCATTTTATAAAGCAAAATATTGCAATCACAATTCAGTTAAATAATTTTTAAGCATGCTGTATTTTTAAACCCCTGGCCTTTCCCCTTTTTTCTAATTCTTATATTAAAATTTAGAGATATATGAATGAGAATGTTTTGTGTTAGCAAAAAGGATTTATTTTTACCTGCTCAACTATTAACATGGGATCACTTTATCTACAGCCAAACCAAATTGAATACTCTTGGAATTGACATTTCCATAAACAAAATATATTTTGTTCTGTGATGAAATTTAAGATAAGTTAATTAAAATCAATACACTAGATATATTAACAGAATATGAAAAGAATATTTCAAATCCTCTTTGATATGTTAGATTTAAAAAACCCTTAATAACAATTCTTTCCAAATTGGAATAAAATAAAAGAAGTTCTTTATACTTAATTTTTGTCTACAAAAGATCTGTAAATTGCTGACAATCTTAAAACACCACTGGATAATGACCAAAAAAGAAATTCATGAATAATCAATTTTTAAAGATCTAGATTATGGTTTCTGTTACAAAAGCTCTAAAAGAAATTATATTATTACTACCAATAACGTTTTCAATCTTCCACATCCAATTTTTAAGCTCAATTTAATGGAATGAAGAACAACGTAAAATTAAAACAGAATTGCTAACTTCTCTTTCACAGTGTTTTTTTAATGTCAATTTGATAAAACCTATAAATGCCATGAATTTGAACTTGCATTGATTATTTTAAATTTAAAAAAAGCCCACTTAAAATTTGTAAAAAAAAAATAAAACATACAGAGTCTAGTTCAAAAAGTTGGCATAAAAATAAAAACGTATAGCAGTTTTAAAACTGAATAAAGTGATCAATAAAGCAAAAAATGTTATTTCTGCAAGTCTTTTCAAAGAATTATTTATATTAACAAGAATTTTTTTTAACTGAGAGCCATTGTGTAGAGCAAGCTGGATTTAGGCCAGAGAAAAACTGCTGGAAATAAGTCTTATTTTTAATGAATAACATTAAAAAGAATGTCAAAATAAATTGAAAACTATTACTATCTTTATAGATTTAACCTCAGATTATTTGGTTTAAAAAATGTTTAGTTTTTTTTTTAAAAAAAAAGTTTATAATATTCATAAATCCAAAAATATTCTTAATCTACTTGATAAAATGCTCTCCAATAGAAATTTCAAGTGTCATTAAAAGATAATCAAAGTACAAACAAAATTTTATAGGCAAGTCTATCATAAGATTGAGTAGTTTTGCCTATTTTATTTAATATATTTTTCACTGATCTTGTAAAGACAGGATACAGGAAATTTATCTATACTGATGACATTGGTTATATTTCTCAAAAGAAATCTTTCTTAAAATAGATGTTTCTTAATAAAAATATGAAAAGATTAAATTTGTTTTCAAATACTGGAATCTTCTTCATAATTCAAGTAAGATAATATGTTAAGCTTTTTATCTAATCAACAGGTAATTATCTTGTAATGAGAATTTTTGTCTTAAATTCGATATTTAAGAATCAAATGGTGAGAGTTCAACCTCTATATAAATACTGTCACTGTGCATATCAGTCCAGAAACACTTGAAGAAGAGTGGAGAATAATACTACTTGAAACACTGTATAATTACTAATCTGTGTTGTCTAATTGTGTGTTATTACTAACAAGTTGTTGTATTTGAAAAGTTTAAATGAAGTTTAAAATTTTCTGTACATTCAACAATTACTCCTAGATGATGGAAATAGTCCAACATATCACATTCAATAATAGACCATCATCACAAACTTTCAGACAAATATTACTAGAACAATCAAATTTATTCCTTTGCAGTGACTTTCTGTTTTTTTTTTTTTACATATTTCTTTAACAGATTTCAGAAGAGATGTTGATAAACCAGAAAATATGAAAAAAGCTGTTACACAGATTATAATTTTCTACAGTTGAAAATATAATTTTATTACTTAAAATTTACTTCAAAATCATGTTCAACTAGTATTCTACAATAAATAATGAATTTCTATAAGTTTCCAAACAGATTTTATTATCCAGATCCATTAATAAAGCCAAATAGATTTGATCTTTCTAGATAAAAATGCAGTCTTATCAGTAGATTCCAGATAACCCATGATGAGTGCACTCATGTACTTCTTAAATAATATTTAACAGCCACTGATTTATGCAAATGTGAAATAACACAAACTATGAATTGCACAGTTGATCACTGATAAAACTATGACTACAATGGCATAATTTCAGGATGTATTAAATGGGTGAATGAATCTATTCCATGACTGGAATTACTACAGATTCTTTTATTATATTTAGTTAATAGTTCTAAAAAGCATATAACATGGGCTTCATGTCTTATTGAAATAAATCTTGGAAACAGGTGTAGAAATTTTAATTTAAGTTGCCCACTTGTGAACAAGCTGACTAAACATCAAATATTGATTAGTAGATGTACTTCTAAAAATTTTGAATTAAATGATATAACAAAAATAATAAAATATTAAATTTCCAGAAGCTAGCCAACCTGGCAAATGATATCTATTCCTTTAATATACTTTTGGAAAGGGTTGTTGAGAAACATTTGTTCTGCAGGGACTATTTAGACATTGTTTGCTTACCTAAACATGAATATAATTAAATTTATAAATAAAATCAGCTGTTGTTATCACTGAAAAGAAAATTATCTTTTGTGTGCATATATAAAATTATTTAAGAGTACATCTGTTTGCTGTGATATTACTAACAGTTGAATGTATATGGAATATCTAAATAAAATTAAACTTTTTTAAAGACATTCAACATATATTAGATGATGGAAATAGTCCAATATAAAAATACAAACATATTTATACATATTTTTATTCAAGTTTTTTTTTTTATTATTACTGCATCTCTCATTTTAACTTTATCATCCTGAAAAAATTTACAGATTGAGAAATTCAAATCACCTTTTATCACTATGCATGCATTTCATAAACAAATTTCATTTGTCTGGCATATACTTTAAATTACACATAGATCATTGTATATATAAAGAGAACCAAGAATAGGTAGATCCATTCTATTCTTAATTCTTTGTTTATTATTTAGAGTGCTTGTAATTTATAGCCTCTTGGGAAGGGTAATTTACTTCTTTTGTTTATATATATATAATATTTTAATGAATGTTGTAGATGAAAATATTTAATGTTTGGAATTATCAATTTATAATTACTTAATTAGAAAGAATTTTATCCAGAACAGTAGCTAATAAAAGCCAACTGCCCAAAGCCAGGGGTTAAACCCCAAAGCCAGGGGTTAAACCAAAATCATCAGGCTGATTACACACACACACACATATATATATATATATATATATATATATATATAAATTTGCATTATATTTCAATGCTCTCAACTATAAAGTTCATGAAAATAAAGTAATATATATTAAAATGCATAATATATTATTTAATTTAATAATATTAATGTATAAAACATTACAAGAAATGTTTAAGCTAACATGTAAAGAAATTTTTTGATAAAAAAATTGATTGTGAAAAAACTAAAATATTACAGATCATTAAAACATATTAAGGCACTTTTACATGTTATATGTCAACAAATGTTTCATTGGATGCTTTGCAAATATATATCTGTAACTCACCATTATTGTTTTATTCTTTAAATCATTATTTAAACTCATTTCTATAGTTGCTTCTGATGATCTTTTAACAGTTTTACCCTGCTTTTTGATAGTAAGCATTCATGTATATAACATCTGATATAAAATTTACTACATTGGATAAATGGATATATATCTTTATTATCATTTTCAATCATTATCTGTCCACTGTGGAAATATGTCCTCTCCATGTTCAATTCATCTGCTCCAATCTCAAGTCTCTTTTCCATATCATTCCAGCACATTTTCTAATTTCATCTATCCATCTCACATATGTTTTCTTTTTAGATTTGTTATAATGCCTTGGAATCCAACATCCACTTGTTTGCTTACTTATGTATTTTGTTTTGTATCTCTTCTTGTTACTCTTAATGCAAAGCTTTCCATATTTCATTGAATGATCTGAAGTATATGTATTGCTATTCTGTTAACTGTCAATATCTCAGTTCTATAAGTAATGATTGGACAAACACATTTATTAAAAATCTTTTTTTTTTCAAACATCCAGGCATATTTTATTTTAATATTAAGTTATTTCTTTCAAAAGTACTCTAACCAAGTTTAATTCTACAATTATGTGCATACATTATATTTCCTTGTTTAGTAATAATCTCACCATAATATTTGTAGTTAATTTCTTTTAATTCTTCATTATCAATCTTTATTTTTTCTTTTCAGGAAATTCATTGAACATTACTTTATTCTTCAAACATTTATCTTTAGTTCTACTTTCTTACTTTCATCTAATAACTATTATCTACAAAAACAATTATACATCATCTGTTAAATTTAGATGACTAAAATAATCTCTTACTGCTATTTGAGTTAGATAGATGGATTTTTGGACATTTAAATGTCTGAAAGTTTCAGATTTTCTTCTCAATAGTTGGCATTGATAAAATGCTAGACTAGTTCTAGTATTTTTAATCCCTAACACCTCACTGATGACACTAGATGCAGAAACCATGGTCTGAGGTTGAGGGTATTTTTGAAGCTTGTTAAGAGTTTGTTTTCTCCTTACTCTATATATAACATTTGTAAATATGAGCTTTATTAAAATTAGGTCATATGACATCTGACTTGATTTTTTATCAATTTAATTTTAGTTTTTGCTATTAAGGCTTTGGCGATTTTATATTGCTAGAGCTATTAATATATGGTGTATCTGAATTAAGTTCAGTCCCATATTGCTATTTGAGTTAGATAGCTGGATTTTTGGACATTTAAATGTCTGAAAGTTTCAGATTTTCTTCTCAATAGTTAGGCATTGATAAAATGCTAGACTAGTTCTAGTATTTTTAATCCCTAACACCTCACTGATGACACTAGATGCAGAAACCACGGTCTGAGGTTGAGGGTATTTTTGAAGCTTGTTAAGAGTTTGTTTTTTACTTACTCTATATATAACATTTGTAAATACGAGCTTTATTAAAATTAGGTCATATGACATCTGACTTGATTTTTTATCAATTTAATTTTAGTTTTTGCTATTAAGGCTTTGGCGATTTTATATTGCTAGAGCTATTAATATATGGTGTATCTGAATTAAGTTCAGTCCCATACTGCTATTTGAGTTAGATAGCTGGATTTTTGGACATTTAAATGTCTGAAAGTTTCAGATTTTCTTCTCAATAGTTAGGCATTGATAAAATGCTAGACTAGTTCTAGTATTTTTAATCCCTAACACCTCACTGATGACACTAGATGCAGAAACCACAGTCTGAGGTTGAGGGTATTTTTGAAGCTTGTTAAGAGTTTGTTTTTTACTTACTCTATATATAACATTTGTAAATATGAGCTTTATTAAAATTAGGTCATATGACATCTGACTTGATTTTTTATCAATTTAATTTTAGTTTTTGCTATTAAGGCTTTGGCGATTTTATATTGCTAGAGCTATTAATATATGGTGTATCTGAATTAAGTTCAGTCCCATACTGCTATTTGAGTTAGATAGCTGGATTTTTGGACATTTAAATGTCTGAAAGTTTCAGATTTTTTTCTCAATAGTTAGGCATTGATAAAATGCTAGACTAGTTCTAGGGTTTTTAATCCCTAACACCTCACTGATGACGCTAGATGCAGAAACTGCGGTCTGGGGTTGAGGGTATTTTAAAAGCTTGATAAGAGTGTGTATTTTTACATACTCTATATATAAGAAATAAGCATAGAATGAAGAAATTGTGACCAAAATTGATCAAGAGATGGTGCATGCTATGTCCAAAAACCATAAATAACATTATGGGATATTAAAATAGCAACATGTGGTAATTGTAAATAACAGAGAAGGGATTAAATAAAAAATTGATTTAATTTAAACACT
The DNA here is from genome assembly GCA_028023455.1 of Epiperipatus broadwayi. Lineage (NCBI taxonomy): Eukaryota > Metazoa > Onychophora > Udeonychophora > Euonychophora > Peripatidae > Epiperipatus > Epiperipatus broadwayi. The sequence continues at coordinate 6,605,886 of JAQFVV010006229.1, read as the reverse complement.
CAATTTGATTAATGAATTTGTTTTTTATTTAAATATTTGGAGCATTTAACAAAATTTTTAAAAAATTTTTAGTAAATCCAAGACTCGTTATTGATGAAAGCCAAGGTAGAAACTAATCTGAGGCTATTTAATTAATAGGCACTAAATAGGGATTTTATGCACAAATCTTTTTGATTCTTGCACTGGATGGCACTACTGTATGGAGAGTATTGCATCTGTTTAACAGCTTGTGTAAGCATAGGAAATGGTGAGCATTTGATGTTATTATTGCTATAATGAATTCCAAACATAAGCATATATAATGAAAGAGAAGAATTTAAACAATATTTTATCAAAGCATACAACATTTTCTGGTTATTCATTTTTAATTCTTATTTTCTCTATAGTAGCATGTTTACATGAGATTTTTATTATAAACCATTGACTATGATACAGTGAGTCAGCATTAAATATTTTGTTTGTTAATCTCTTTTTGGATTTCTTGATAGATATTAATGTGTTCAAATGTAGTGATTTGTTAGTTATTTTGTTGGATTATATGGCTAGAATTTTTTATAGTATTCTTTAATACCTTTCAGTAACTTTTTATATATGATTCTAGTTACATTTTTCTCAATTAATCTCACATCTTTAATAAATGCAGCCATTTTTTTAAAGTGTGTTAATATTAAAATACCATCAATTTGGCCTCTTTTAAATTTAGACAAATGTAATATTTGGGGGGGGGGGCAATCTTTTGAAAATTGATCAATTATTTTCAATAGATGCTTATCAGTTTATTTCTTTTTTACTCCTTGTGTTTAAAATTTTATATTTTAAAAAACTTTTAATTCAAAATACAGTTGTAGACATTGGGAAAATATTGCCAATGCAATAATAGACATTTTGAAAGAAATCTATTTAGTTAAATATTTATATAAAAAAATATTTAAAGTCAGCCAGAAAAGCAAGCTGGAACATAATAGATCATATACAAATATTAAGAAAAATTACAGTAAACTAATAATGTATCAATTTTTTAATATTTTGCATTGTATCTATAATCTTGTAAAGGTATTTAACACTAAAATCATTTTTCTATGATTAAAGTTTTGAAATATCTTGTGGCAGATAAAGATATTGCCAATGTTTGAAAATTAACATTAGTGAGATTACGATAGATCAATTTCATATCTTTTCACAGTCATTTTAATTTGTGGCTTAAAATTTGAAACAAAATGGAATAAAAGTAATTGAAGATTACTTAAGACATTTGCATTTTGCAACTAAATAATGCTTCTAACTCATACTGAAAATAAAAATAAAAACGAAATTTCTAAAATAATATTCAATAACTTTTCAAAAATAAAAAATAATGAAATGGAACAATTTAAAAATTGTGCATGCCTTAGACAAATTACTAATATATAGAAAACCATACTGAAATCTATTGATAATATAATTAAATTGGGTGGATTGGTTTATGTACATGTAATTTACCATTAAGAAAAAATATCTTGAATAAAGCAAAACTCTCCATAGGTTTAAAAAAACATCTGTTGAAAAAAGATTTTTAAATAAATGTATTCAGTATTTATGAATCTAAGACTTGAATATTAAGGAAAAAGCTAATATAAATATAGAAACTTATAAAATATGGTAATTAGAATTAACAAGAAAATAGATATCATTGACTTATTTTAAAAAGATTAAATGTAATCAATTATTTTGAACATATTGAAAAAAGAAATGAAAATATATGGACAACTGTGATCCTAATTTGAATAACAAATGACAGAAATCTCACATGTAAAGTGGATAGATAAAATTAAAAAATTTAATGAAGGAATTAAAAGAAAAGAAACTAGAGATGAGAAGTACTAAAATAAACTTTGAGATACTGCTATCATCTAGTAATTTTGTAATGGTTTATACATAAACATTAAAAGCATAAAGCAAAACTAGTCAATAAATAGCAAAATTATACCAAATTCACAAACCAAGCAGTCTTACCAAAAAATAAACTGTAAAATGCAACCAATGATTTCACTGTTACAAGCAGATTTCGCAAGTGTAAATGTTTTTATTTTGTAGTTCTTTGTACTTGAGAAGTCTACTTATAGCAGTACAATCATTGGTTGTGTTTTAGAGTTTATTTTTGGCTAGCCTGGTTGAGTTGTGAATTTGGGGTAATTTTGATTTTATATATATATAAATGTCAGAATTAAGGAACATAGAAATGCTTTTAATCAAAAAAATTAGCACATCAGTTTTTACTTAACATTTTTTAGAAATTGGTCACAAACCTGATTTTGACAATACAAAAATTATTGCTAATTTGGAAAGATATGATTTAAGAACCATAAGAAAGTCAATTGAAATATTAAAGAAACCTACTGGTTTAAATAGGGCTGACGAAGTACAATGTATTCCAGCTATGTGGAAACCTCTCATTTTATTTAATATTAACTTAAAATTAATAGGTGAAAAAACTGAGGGAAATAAGCCTCATTGTGAATGCTGAACTACTTCAAGTTAAATCTCATTTCTCATCTCGTACTGAGTCACGTTATTATTTGAAATCTAACGATTTTTCTTTCAAAAGTTAACCTTGATAAATGGTGGGTGCTAGTCTGCCGAAATATCGGATTGTAATGCAAAATAATACACGGTTTATTCTCAAAAATAATAATTCATCTACATCATACAACCGTGAAAACATTAAATATAATATTATATATATATAGTGACATTCCCATTCAATATCTGTATTTCTTCGAAGTTACATAAGTCATCTTGTAATTAAATATTAATAAATACAGTAACATAAATGTATATAAAATACAACTCCTAGTTGGATAAAGGTTTTAAAGTTGTACTTTATATTTACGTTACTGTATTTATTAATATTTAATTACACGGTTATATATATATAATATTCTCAACAAATGCATTGTTGTTTAGTTATTAAAAAGATTTATGTCTGATTTGCAAAATCTTATTTTGTCAGCATTATTTTTATCACTACTGGAGTTTCTGAAATGTCTTGATAAGATAAATATAAATTTTTTTAAAGGTAATTTTATTATTTTTTATCCTTTAACTTACTTTAATGTGTTTTTAAGAAATAATATATTTTTCAGATAATAGCAAATAATACTTATCAGTTTTAATTTTCTATTTTTTTTAAAAAGTTTTTTTAAAAAATATTCGAAAGATAAATTATGTTTTACAATTGATAAAATGATAATAGTTTCAATCATCGAAATAATAAAAAAGTAATTATGAAATAATTATTATTAATCGTTGCAAAGCTTTAATGTATTTGATTTTTTTATAATTATTTTTAGAATTAAATTGTTTTTGCATAATATAAAAGAGTAGAAGCATTTCATGAATTCTGATATATGGATGCTGCTTTATCTACGTTCTAATAGGTTTATATAGATACCAAAGATTGTAACTAGACTTCAAGAGTGATGCATTGGTAGTTGAGAGGTCAGCGACAGCTGCTTTACAAGCAGTTGTCCCAGGTTAGTGGGTTCACTTCCCAGCTGCTGCTATGACACATGAGAAAAAAAAGTGAAATTCTTAATATAAAGTTTAAATAAACTTCATTAAACAGGTAAATATAACCTTTTCTGAATGTTAGACTAACAAATAGTCAATTATAATTTTCAAACTGCACTCCAACCATGTATTGTTTATATAATAGACTTAATAATGTTCAAGGCTAGATAGATATTTAATGTAGAGAATAGGAAAGCAATCGATACTTAAACAATACCGATATCATTAACGATCAACAATCTCAATCTGTTGTTATGGCAACATCCTATAATCAATAAAAATACTTTTGTATAATATTTGTACAGATTTTTAAAGCTTAAATACTATTCAATATGTTAATTAAAAATTCATAAAGTCAGGTAATATCTCTTGTCTGTGAAAATATTCATTTTAATACCCATATAATCAATTGTTATTAAAAAAGAATAACTTGCACAATTTAAAATAAACTATAAAATATTTCTTATATACTTATAAAAATATGAATAGTTATATTAAACATATATAAACATTTATGTGTGTATGTTATATTAAACCTATTACAGTGATAGAATAGTAATTATTAATAAATCTTCAAAGTCACTTATGTTATTTTATTTATATCTAGAGATATGCATTAAAATTGATTATATCCATTAATTAACTATTTTTCAATAATATAGTAGAATCTTAAATATTAATGAATGAGTACTGTGTTAAATTTATTTACAACTGAAAAATTATGAATGTATTATAATAATTAAAAATAAATAATTTATTAATTTCAGCATTTATAGTTTTTATCTGGTATGATTTTAGGAGACAGTAATTTTAATTGGAGAATTTGACTTATATCCCAATTAAATAATGAGCTTCTAGAAAACACTTAAATGCTTTTATTCATAATAATAATCTTAACTAGATATGTATTTTAGATTCCATGCAATTCTCTAATATTCATGTAGCACTTCTGTGATTGATAAAAAGAACAAGTATAAATAAACGTCTGTGTTGATATCTTATTCAATAATGAGTTGAGATTTTTTAATTTTGATAATTTTTTTTATTTAAGTGCGACTAATAATATCTTTTTTAAGAATACTTAAGCATGTCTTAAAAGTAAACAAATCTAAAATAAAGTCAAAAAATTCTGACAATATTTATCAATAACATAGTCTGATAAATCTAAAATAAAAACTTGCTGTTTAGAAAAGTATAACCTGAAATATGTTTATTGTTTGAAGCTATAATTATATTATTACTTTTTATAACATGAAAAAATCGAGTAAATCCCTAATTTTACATCTTATTGAATAATTATACCAATATTCCAAATGAATAAATTAACAGTATTTATATGTCATAGGATCGGACGGGACGCGAACCCACAACCGTCTGCAACCAACTACTTGCTTGCAAGGCAATTGCGATGACATCTCGGCTAACAACGCTTGACTAAATTAACAGTATTTAAAATTGAAACTTTCAATAAACATTAGATATTAAATAACATAAAACGGTAATTATTTAGCATCTGCCAAAAAAAAAAAAATAACTGTTTGTTTTCAATGTCAACATGTTAAAAATATATTTTATTATAAATCCAAAAAAAGTAGTTTTTTTAAACATTTATTATCCTTATTTAATTAGTACCTTTTGAATATGACTTTGCTTTTTATTTCTTTAATTCAAAATTTAACTTTTGGTTGTTCAAATGTTAGTAAATCTAAAATCATTTTCTGATACAATCATTAGACTGATGGAAGAAGCACTTGCATATTTTTCTTCTAAAAAATACACATATATGTGCATACACAAGATCATTATAAAACAAAATCTTTGAAAGTTCAAAATTGATTCATTATTAATATATTAAAATGCTTAATTTGTTTTATTATTAAATAATTTAATAAATTAACATGGTCTTATTAAGATTGGTCATTGATATACATGTTTATCTGAGATACTTATATTTAGACACCAACATATTATAAATGAACATAATTGCATTTATCTGGGTATAATTAATAGAACTCTTGTGTTGATATTTCTCATGGCTACCATCAACTCAGTAATAAATATTTTTTAAAAAACACTTGAGACACTGAAAATACCAACATATATAACAATATCGAAAGTTGAAGCAATAAAAAAAAACAATAGCATACAATTTTAAATAGAAAAATGGGTTTATACTGATAATAAATAAGAAAATCACTATAAAATCACCAGTTTTTGGATTAATAGGCTTTTAAATTTTTTCCAAAAAATTAATTCAAATACCTGTTGGTTTTATATTGATTTACTTATCTAATACAACTTCATATACACTTTTATATTTAAAATTTTTTTGTTCATGTCTTTTGTTGGTTTAACATTTAATTATGTTATATGCATAAATGCTTGCAGTTTTTTGGTTTAAAATAAATGTTTTACAAATATGTTGCATAAATAAGCTAAATATGTAAATAATTGTTTAAAATTACATTTTTTCTGCCCTAAATACTAAAATTATATATATAAATAGAGGGATTTGAACTCATGATTTTTCAGTTTATTCATCTTCCACTTTATCTCAAGAAATCCATACAGATGACCACAAGCATACTCTGAAATGAAATAATCTACCAATCAGTAATGTTGCTGTTTTGTTTGAATTATGATTCAGTCAATCAGGGCATTGTCATCTTGCTTTGAAATTCAAATTTATATATGTATGAGGTTTGTACAATGCTGCCATCTTCAGATTTTTTAAAACTGATAGTTTAGTTTTGATTTCTACACATAGAAAAAATATATCAGTAAACTAACATTATAAATATTTGCAAAATAAAAAAGTCAAAGTAATAGCAGTGCCTGTAATTCCCTGAATGCCTCAAAAGTTATAATAATGTCATTGATGTTACTCAAATATGTTAAATGAAAAATATTCTAGGTAGTTAAAGAAAAAAAATATGTAACAAATGATTGCAAGCTATCAATCAGATGCTTGATGATAGTTGTATGCTAATTCTAATTGCTTTCAAGAAGAGAAACTAATATAGCTAAAATATAAAGTTATAAGCTGTAAAAAAGCCTTATTTAGAATATAAAAACATGGCAAAGTTATAGAAATTGATTAACTTCTTAAGGTATGATATTTTGTTTTGCAGAATTGACCAATGTTTAATTCAGGAGTAGTTTTTAAATATTCAGCATATAATTATTGTTCTAATAAAGAAAATGTGTTATACTTGAAAGATAAAAGTTTTACATGGGATTATCATGTTAAATATATTGCTTGTATTATACAAAAGAAAGATTTGAACAAAGATAAAAGAAAAGATAGCAAGTTTTAAAAATTGTGGATTAGAAAGAAAAGAAAAGAATAATATTGAAAAGAAGAAGAAAAGAAAAAAATTGAAAAAATAGTAAAAATATTTTTTTGTTTAAAAATTTGCATAAAATTTTTTTTAAAAAAAATTCCATTAGACATTTATTTCATTAGACATGTATTTATTACGATTTACTATAAAATTATAAAATATATGTTAAAAAATTTAAGAGCAGAATAAAGAGAAGAATGATAGTAAAAATTATTAACAATCATTAGAAGTGGAATAGTCATGGGTATATGAGTAAGTAAGACTTGGTTTGATTTTTATATTTGTTTACAAATGATGGAAAAAATTACAAATATACAAAAAGTAAATGTTTATTAAATGAAATTATATCATCTAAATATATTTAAAAAACCAAATATTTTTAAACATTAGCATTGCAAGTGTTAAATATATTTCTTCTTTGTGCTTTATGTTTTTTTAAATCAAACTCATAAATAATAAATAAACATAAATTTATACAGAAATAACTCCAAGCATTACAGTATTAAAAGTCATTGTTAATATGCTTGTTTTCCTGCTGTTTATGTATTTTTTTACTACCAGGGCAGTATATGTAATGACAATGTTACAAATAAATCTCAAACATTTTTATTGCTTTTAAATTCATTAGAGAGTTTTAAAAAATTTTAACATCTCTTTAGTAGTTTCTTTCTAAACCACATTTCAAAAATGCCATTAAAATTTTATTATTTTACTTTTTTTTATTAAAAATAATAATTTTAAAACAATATCATAAAAGTAATATATTTCCAAATTGCTTTTTGTTTTTAATCACGAATTGCTAATTATTAAATTGCAGTGGATTATTTTTTTCATTTTTTTATTTTTCAATCGTTTTGATATTCCATTATAAATATATCTGCACTATAGGAATAATATTTGGACTTTTTACTAATCAGCCACATTATTAACATTTTTTAAGTAACTAATAAAATTATTTTAAGTTTTAAATAATTTGCTTCATTTGAAGTAAAATTTGCCAATAGATAATTATAGTTGTCACATGATAACAGTAAGAAGAAGAGAGGAAATATAGTATTAAATTTAATAATGTGTAAAATTGCTATTAAAATACAGTTTTTGGACAATTTTATTATATATAAGTAAACATAGATTTTTTTTTTTTTTAAATGTGTTCGCTACATCAAAAATGAAATACGATTAAACACAAAAAGCATATAGGCATTACATAAAAAGTGATATTTTTATAATGGTTAGAGTAAGAAATTGTTTTAATAAATAAAAAAATATATATATAATATTTATATGAATTCATGTTTTTGGATGATCTTTAAAGTTTAATAAGTCCAATATTTTTCAAATAAATTTCTTACTTATTGAACATAGTTTATATAATACAATTAATAAGATGATTAAAAAACAGTAAATATAATTTTAAATAAATGAATTTAAAAATAAAATATGAAATTTTGTTAAAAAATCATTGTGTATAATTATAATTTATATGTTCATTCTTTATTTATTTAATACATTTTTACTTTAAAAAAATAATAAAAAGCACATTGCTATTAATTATTATTATATTTAAAAAAATCATTAACAAAATGAAATAAATTTCAGTTTTATTGTGATTCCCTAATTTTTTTTTTTTTAATAATAAATAAAATATGCATTAAATTAAATAATAGAAATATTCTTTAAATAGTAAACTATCTTCATTTTATATTTACTTTTTACAATGTTTAAATTTTATTAAATGAAATTTTTAAGAATATTATTACGTAATTAAAATAATGTGAAAATTAAGTTTGATGAAGAGGATACTTTATTCAGTGATGAATAAAATAATTTATAAGTAGAAAGAAGACAGTTATTTGCATGATTTTATATCGATGAAATATATTTATTATACCACTTTTTAATTTTTTTTACAATATTATGAACTTAAATTATGTTTGATGTTTTGTATCAATATGAGAGAAAAGGCATAACAGATAAACATTAATGTCTCATTATACTGCCTTAGAATGCTTTATGTATTACATAATAGGAGATTCAATAATTAAACATAATACCATTAAAAAGTAACATATTCAGATAAATTATTGCAGAACCCTGAAAAATTTTAAAGCATTAAGTCAAACATCAATCTGTGGTCATTTAAATTACTGATAAATAATTAATCCACTGTTGCTTTTTTGTTACTGGAATACATTGTTAACATAAGAGCATTATTAATTTATATATCACTATTTTGAAAACAATTATGTTAATATTTTTGAAGTTAAATTTAAAGTAAACATTGCACAACTCTGAGCTTCAAATCTTAATTAAGCTAAACTATTTAAATATATGTGCACATGTGTATGCATAGAGCTATAGATGTATGTGTTAATTTGTATGTATTTAATATTAAAAACATTTATAATTTTTGATTTTATGTTCTGATTATTTATGAAGTGCATATGAAGTATGTAATTAAAGAGTGCAAGGCTTTAACCTTGTTTTACATGTGCCTTAAATGTTGGTATAATAGCTAAATGATGTGAGTTTTGGCTATAGAGGGACCTCTCAATCCTCAACACAAAATAGGGACTCTGTAAAGATAACAGCAACTATATTATCTTTAACCTAAATTCTTAATTATATAGACCAATCTGAAGCATCTTGATTTGAGAACACGAAGATGTTACTCTTTTCCTTTTAAATCTACTATTTCCTTTCACAAAATAACTTACATGAAATCTTGTGATTTATAACAAGTTAATATTAAGATCTTTTTTTAATGGAAATATAGAAACTCATGTAATGTTTTGATTATTTATCAAGTGCATAGGAAGTATGTAATTAAAAAGAGAAAGGCTTTAATCTTTTTCACATGTAACTTAAATGTTTATATAAAAGGCAAATGATACAGTTTTGACTATAGAGGGACATCTCAAACACCAACATAAGATAGGGACTATATAAAGATAAGAGTGGTCATCTTATCTTTAATCTAAATTCTTAATTATATAGGCCAATCTGAAGCATCTTGATTTGAGAGTGTGAAGATATTATTCTCTTCATTTTTAAATCCACTATTTCCTTTCACAAATTAACTTATGCAAAATCTTGTGGTTTACAATGACTTATTATCAAGATTTTTTTAATGGAAGTATAGAAACTCATGTAATGTTCTGATTATTTGTCAAGTGGATAGGAAGTATGTAATTAAAGAGAGAAAGGCTTTAATCTTTTTTCACATGCATCTTAAACATTTATATAATAGCCAAGCAATGTAGTTTTGACTATAGAGGGACTTTTCAAACATCAACACAAGGCAGGGACTTTACTAAGATCAGAGCATCCATCTTATATTTAACCTAAATTCTTAATTACATAGGCAATCAAAAGCTTAATTCGAGACTGTGAAAATGTTACTCTCTTCACTTTTAAATCCACTATTTTATTTCACAAATTAACTTATATGAAATCTTGAAATTTATAACAACTTAATATCAAGATCTTTTTTTAATGGTAATATAGAAACTTATGTAAAATTAAGAATTTAGGTTAAAAATAAGATGGCTGCTCTTTATAAAGTCACTATTTTGTGTTGACATTTGAGAGCTTCCTCTATAGTCAAACTATAACATTTGGCTATTACACAAGCATTTAAGGTGCATATAAAAAAGTAAAAGCCTTTCTTTCTCTAATTTCATAATTCCTATGTGCTTGTTAAATAATCAGAATGTTACATGGATTTTTATATTTCCATTAAAAAATGTAAATCACAAGATTTCATGTAAGTTAATTTGTGAAAGAAAATAGTGGATTTAGCATCTTCATGCTCTCAAATCAATATGCTTCAGATTGTCCTATATAATTAAGAACTTAAGTTAAAGATAAAACAGCTGCTCTTGTCTTTATAAAGTCTCTATCTTCTGTTGAGGTTTGAAAAGTCCCTCTATAGTTAAAACTACACTGCTTGACTGTTATATAAACATTTAAGGTGCATGTGAAAAAAGTTAAAGCCTTTCTCTCTCTAAAGGCATACTTTTTATGCACTTGATAAATAATCAGAATGTTACATGAGTTTCTATATTTCCATTTAGAAAAAAATCTTAATATTAATTTGTAGTTAATTTGTGAAAGGAAATGCTGGATTTAAATGCGAAGAGAATACCATTTCATGCTCTTAAATCAAGATGCTTGAGATTGGTCTATATAATTAAAAATTTAGGTTAAACATAGATGGCTGCTTTTATTTTTATGAAGTCCCTCTCTTATGTTGATGTTTGAGAAGTACTTCTATAGTCAAAACTACATCATTTGGCTATTACACAAACATTTAAGGTGCATGTAAAAAAAGGTTAAAGCCTTTCTCTTTCTAATTTCTGATTTAATAAACAATCACTTAAAATAATAAAATTATTATTTAATAATAATAAAATATAAAAGAAAAAAAAATTTCTGCGAACTGATTACATTAATGTATTATCCTCTATTATAAAATCTATTTTGCAAACAAAAAGTTAATCCAATATTGTCAATTTAAGTTTATTAAATGATAATTTTTATTGATATTAATAATACTTCATAACTGATAATTCCTTAAAACTATTACACTTGATTTTAAGACTAATACTGGAAAAGTTTAACAAAGCCATAAAATTAATATTAAATTATATAATGCTCCACTGAAATCTGACTTTTATTTACTATTTAAATTATTTTTTAATTTGTAGTCTAGAATTTTCAATAGTCTTAATTGAATTTAAAAAACTTAAAAAGTTGTTTCCATAAATAGTATCAAAATATTACTTAGTCTTGACCATAACACAGAAATATTTTTATAAAGAAATATTTTGCAATATTTATTCTTAATAAATAGTTATGTCTCAACATATCAATAACTATATTTTTACCTTTTGCATTTAAATTTATTAAACGCACATTTATTACTTAAGTAATATTTACTGAGGCTATAACCTCGAGAATATGCATGTAAAATGCGATAGTAGAGACCTCTACAGGTGTTTAACCACAGGCTTACGTTATGGAAGAAAAGAGGGGAACCCAAGGGGAACCCTTCTTTACTTCAACCTACTTTCTATTTAAATATGTGAAGCTGAAGCGGTTAGATCTGTGAGCGTGAAGCTATTCATTACTTCACTGATAAGGTCCACATTTCTTATTACACATTAATACTCGCGAAATCTTTCGATTTACAACGAGTCAATAGAAAGATTTTATAGCTAGAAATCTATTACAGTAATTTAAAGTTGTAATTATAAATTTATTAACTATAATTTATGTAAATCCAGATTTTATTTCTTGCTTTTAGATATATAATTTTTTATACTTTTTGTTAATTATTTTAAATTGCTCAAATTTCTTTTAGGCAAATTGTGTAAAAATATATATATAAAATTAATATCGATTTTATCATAAAATTAAATTAACATTGTTTACAATGAAAATAAAATCAATTTTGTCTTTTATAATATAACTACATAATCTTATAATTATTTAAAGCCACTTAAAACAATGCTTTTGAAATTAATTTAAGTAGCTTAAATATATTGTAATGTGTAAAAAAAATAATCAATTTTAAATAAACAAATTCATAACCAAGCAAAACATATTGTAATTAGTGAATATACTTTATATAGATAGTTAATATTATAAAAATTAAGTACTTAAAATATAATTCTTTATGCCAAAATTTTTAATTGGTTAGTTCTATTTTAGAAAGATATTTTAAGGCAACTTTCTATCTTTCAATTGATTCTAAAAATAAAAGGAATTGAAAACATTAAAGATGACTAAAAGAAAATGTTTTTTTAAAAAATCAAAACATATGAAAAGATGCAAAAACAAAATAAAATAGATTAATTCGACTAAAATAAGTCAAAAAATGTCTTTAGAAATTCCTTTGTTTGCTTTAATTAATCAGGTGTCTAAAAATAATGATAAGAAAAGAGATTAAATCTCATTTCAATACTTGATTAAAAAGCAATTAGATAAATAATTTAGCAACTAGTAGAAAGCTATAAAACATCAATTAAGCTTTATTATATATATATATTATATCATACTCACTACTATATTTCTTTTAGAAAAGTTATCTTGTAAACGATGATAAAGTTTAAATATAATGGCCCAAGCAAAGGGTAACCTCTTGTTTTTATGTTGCAAAGTTGTTATATAAATTAAAAGCAGACTTATTTAAACAAGAAGTATAAAATTAAACCAGCAATGACCTTAAATTACTATATAAACAAAAATATTTAATTTATGTATAAAAAAGAAAGATTAATACAACAGTCATTCTAACTATGAAATTTCCCAAACACACACATATATATATAAGAAACAAGATCAGTGTATATTGGTAGCTTAAAATTAAAAATTTTAAATATTGATAACACGTCATCATTATATTTCCTTCAATATCACTACTTTGTAGACAAAGTTAAAGTTTGGATATAATGGCGCAAGCAAAAAGATTATATCTTGATTATATGCCACAAAGTTGTTTTATAAATTTAATTCAGACTTATGTAAACAATAAACATAATAGTTAGCCAAAAATGATCTTAAATCACTACATCGATAAATTAAATATATGTGTTTATGTAGCAATTTAAGATGATTGTTGGTTTAATTTCGTATTACTTTTTAAATAAGTCTGAATATTATATAATAACATTGTGGCATACAATCAAGAGGTTACTTTTTGCTTATGTCATTATACTAAGTCTTTATCTTTGTTTACAGGATAGTACTGCTGAAAAATGTAGCAGTGATTGTGATAAATTTTATATTTGAGTTTTTAGTTAGCAATATGTACTGATTGTATTTCAGATATATATTCAGAATTATCCCAAATTCACAATTCAACCAAATTAGCCAAGAAAACAAACTTTAAAATGCTACCAATAGTTTTACTGCTACACTTCTCAAATGTAAAAAAAACTACAAAATAACCGCATATTTAAACTAAAAATTACCCACAATTCCACTTATAAAAGAACTTTTAAATAACTCAATTGCTTCAGAATCATAAAATTTTTAGTAATAAAGAGTCTTTAATTCTTTTTTTTTTAATTTTATTTCGCTCATGATGACAACCTTAACTTCAGCAAAATTAATAGCATGGCCAGTATAATTTACTATTACTTTTGATGAAGCTAAGATTTTCTTCTTTGAGAAAATTGAAATAAAAAGAATTAAACAATCTTTAGTATTAAATATTTATGATTCTGGAGCAATTAATTTATTTAAAAGTTCTTTTAATTTTAAGAGTGTATGGGAGGTAAGTGAAATTGTGGGTAACGTTTAGTTTAAATATGTTATTTTGTAGTTCTTTATACTTGAGAAGTCTGCTTGTAGCAGTGAAACCATTGGTATAGTGTTTTAGATGTTTTTTTTTTTTTTGGCTAGTCTAGTTGAGTTATGAATTTTGGAGTGACATTAATTATTTATTGACTAGTTTAATTAAGGTTTATATATATATATATATATATAACTATTCAAAACAATACAATAATTAATACAGTAACAATATTTTAAACAAATATATACCAATTTAATAGAAGTACTTTCAACTATCTATGTAGTCGTTGTCAACTAGACTCAAATTGTATTAGAAAAAACCATTACAAATGTAAACAAAAGCAATACGTCATACATCAATTTTCCCACAATTCATTAATTTTTATATTGGCTGTCTGTCTATTTATCAACTGTTGCTTTTCACTTTTTATTAACATAGCTTCTTTAATTTTGCGTTTATTATTATTTCTTTCAATACACAGAATTTTAACTTTATTAAAATCAAAATCAAAACCATAATTACATGTTACATTATGATCAAAAAATACTGATGGTGATACATCATCATTTCTAACATTCTCTTGTCTTGATTTTTGCACTCGTTTATATAATAACAAATGCTCCCTTGATCTTTTCTCCAATGTACATCGAGATTCCCCAATATAAGCCTTTCCACAAAAACATAGCCATTTATATATTGCACAACTTTGATTTAAAATACCACACCTATTTTTTGAATTATTTATTAATCTATTTAAATTAGGAGTAGTATAAAATGCAACTCGACATATATTTTTATATATCTGTTTTATAAATTTAACCTGTTCATTACAAATAAATGGTATTGATATCCAAGTATATTTTATTTTATCAATATCTATAGCATCTAAAATATTTCTATTATTATTAAACTTAGTAACAATATTATAAATTAATTTATGATCATATCCAACATTTAACAAATCCATAATAAATAAAATAAGTAACATAAATGTATTTATTATGGATTTGTTAAATGTTGGATATGATCATAAATTAATTTATAATATTGTTACTAAGTTTAATAATAATAGAAATATTTTAGATGCTATAGATATTGATAAAATAAAATATACTTGGATATCAATACCATTTATTTGTAATGAACAGGTTAAATTTATAAAACAGATATATAAAAATATATGTCGAGTTGCATTTTATACTACTCCTAATTTAAATAGATTAATAAATAATTCAAAAAATAGGTGTGGTATTTTAAATCAAAGTTGTGCAATATATAAATGGCTATGTTTTTGTGGAAAGGCTTATATTGGGGAATCTCGATGTACATTGGAGAAAAGATCAAGGGAGCATTTGTTATTATATAAACGAGTGCAAAAATCAAGACAAGAGAATGTTAGAAATGATGATGTATCACCATCAGTATTTTTGATCATAATGTAACATGTAATTATGGTTTTGATTTTGATTTTAATAAAGTTAAAATTCTGTGTATTGAAAGAAATAATAATAAACGCAAAATTAAAGAAGCTATGTTAATAAAAAGTGAAAAGCAACAGTTGATAAATAGACAGACAGCCAATATAAAAATTAATGAATTGTGGGAAAATTGATGTATGACGTATTGCTTTTGTTTACATTTGTAACGGTTTTTTCTAATACAATTTGAGTCTAGTTGACAACGACTACATAGATAGTTGAAAGTACTTCTATTAAATTGGTATATATTTGTTTAAAATATTGTTACTGTATTAATTATTGTATTGTTTTGAATAGTTATATATATTTTATTATAATTGGAATACAGACATTGATTAATAATTTATATATATATATATATATATATATATATATATATATATATATATATATATATATTGTAACAGCATAAATAAGACAGGTTATAGGTATAATCCCCAAGAGATAAAAACTCTAATAAATGTAAATTAAATTCAATCTGTAAAAAGGTTAAAATGACTTTAGTGAAAGATTTTAATCAACTCATTCCTTAAGTTCCTAATCTATACCATTACAATTTTAAAATAAACATGAACTAATAGGAATGTTAGCTCTGATGAGTGTGATAAGATTTTCTTAAGAAAATAATCTGACTTATAATTAACTAAAATGTGTCTAAACTGATACTATTTGAACTATATATTCATGAGTTCTTTTTTATTTATATCCCCTAATTACTTAAATCAAGTAAGATTTATAACTTTTAATTTTGTCATAATAATAATTTATTTACATCAAGTAATAATAAATAAAGATCATAAAACACCAGTGAATAAACTCAATCTGTGATAATTATCTAATGGTTAAAACTTTTTGTGATGTTAAATGATAGACATAAGTTGATATCCAGAGGAAGGTCTATATTTACATCCATGTATAAAGTATGCATAATTTATAAAGATATAGAGTTTATTCAGGTTTCACATTATAAAAATATAAAATCTAAGGAACTTTTTCAAGATATTAAAGTTATTGATTAATTGAAATTTAGATTTAAAACATATATTAATAACTAAACAATATATATATATATATATATATATATATATATATATATATATATATATATATATATATATATATATATATATATAAGTATAGAGGATTTGAACTCAGATTTTCAAACACTCTTTAACTATTCACACTATCTCATACAACTGATACACATGACCACACATATGCAGAAAAGATTAATAATCACCAATATCCGTATTTCATGCTAAGCCAGCACTCATCAATTAAGTGCCTGGTTTTCAAATATATATATATATATTGTAACGAGCACAGACGTTCATTACATTGTTGTTTTTTTATTTATTAAACATGAAAGTAAATTAAAAAGTTCGCATTTAAAAATTTTCTTTTAGAATTAAAAATTGAAATTAAATATCATCTTAAACTCATATATATTAAATCGCACAGATAAAAAAAAAATTATTAAAATAAAACTGTATTAAAAATAGAAAAGATATTTTAAAAACAAAAACTTAAAAAGATTTAGAGATAAAAATATATATTTGATTTGGAAAACAGATTAATTAATCAGAAATGGAAATGATTGTTAATTAGTTAAATGTAAACCAGCCTTGGGCATTTAAATGTAAAAACATCAGTCAGGTAGGAAAACAATAGAAACTTTTAGCAAATGAAATAAATCCATTGGGAAATCGGACCTCAACGAAAAGGATCATCGCATCGATGACATAATGTAAATGCAATCCTGCAAATGAATATAAAAGGACAAGGTTGAAAATTATTAGTGATTGATTATTGATTATTACGATGTGACTATATATGTATTAGTACGGAGTTGAGGTGAAGGAATTGACAGACGCACGGTCAATTCTTTCAGCTGTTAAAGAAAAGAGAAATGAACTATCGTTTCCTACATTGAGGACCAATTGAACTAAAAAACCTCCGAATGAATAAATAAAACAATGGCTAAATGGATACCAATCTTTTGAGGACAGCGTGGGAATTCCCATTCAAACTTACAAATGACAGATAAAGATGAACTGTTTAAAACCGTAAGAACTTAACAATTAATGAACATTAAATTTAAAAACTTTTCATATTTAAAATAATTGCATTAGTTTCCTATCTGACTAAAGTAGTTAAAATGTTATATGATGTATTTTTTTTTATTTGTGTAAAATCATTTCCATTTATTTAATTTTGGTTCTTTAAGTTTATTTATGATTTCTGTTTTCCGATAAATTAAAATATATCAATGTTAAACTTAAGTCGGGCGTGAATGGCTGTATAGATTTGTAAAGTTATATTAGGAGAGGGTAATCTTAGGTTATTTGTTTCGTGGTTAAATTGGGTCAATGGATTGGATATATTGGTGTGATTAGTAGATGTAATATTGATTTGCTACAGGCAGAATCGCTTCATACGCCGCACACTTCCGTTTGCCTATGGAAGGAATTATAAGTCGGATACCGCAGTTCCTTTCTATGGAGTTTTTTGTTTTATTGCTCTTCTTTGCAGATAGATGTAATATTCCTATCTCATAAGAGGCAATTTCTTCTCTTAACCTTTTGTGCTGCCGTATTTTATTACATTGAATACATCGATATATCAGATGAATTGATGCCAGTTTGACTACGAATTTTAGTCTAAGGTTAAATAGGGATAGAATGTTTATTTTCAAAAGCAAATTTATCTGGTCTATTCATACTCGACCCTAAATAAAAATGCATTAAATTTAAGAGACGCTTGCATGGATTGTTTATTGGTTAACTATGTTTTGCGTTTCCATATTTGATCAAAATATATAGACATTCGATAAATAATGATACCTTACGGTGAGTATCTAAAATGTATTTATTCGGATGTCTTTTAAATTATTGGTGACAATGCAAGTATCTTATGGTGAATACTAATGGGTTACATATAAATTTCCCTCCGCAATTGTCAGTAATCAATAATTTTGTATTTTGATCGTTTATGTTTATTTTGAAATGTTTTTGACCGTGGAATCTATGTAATCGATCTATATTCAACATTATAAACAAGCTTTCATAAATTTATCTGTGCGAACTTAATTAAAAATGTAAAATTAGAATATAATAGTAATTTAATGTAAATTAAAGTCAAAAATCAAAGTTAAAAATGTAGGTTAAATTTTGAACTGTAAAACTAATACTAAAATAATTTTAAATCTTATATATATGTGAAATAAATAAATGTTTGTGTGTTAATTACTGGCAGTAGCTTATTTTTTTTTTTTTTGTATATACTCTTAGATTATCTTATTAAATCTCCGCTATTCCACTGAGCTAGTGACATGGGCTAACGACCGGAATCAAAATTTAAAAAAAAAAAAAAAAATTTTTTTTTGACTGACGTATCTGCCTACTTTATAAATTTTTCTAGGTTCAAATGCCTAGATGGCGCCCTGTAGTGCAGTTTACGTTAAGTCTCTTTCTCCGGATCGTTACAATATATATATATAAGTATTAAAATTTTTTTTTAAATACACAACTAATAAAACTTGAAGTGAAATTGAAAAGTTGATATCCATAGCATACATGTGTATTTCAAAATCCAATGTCTTTTGGGTTATCACATATCCAAAAAGGTTGTGATTCCAACTCAGTTAGTTTTGCAATAAATCACTAATATAATTCTGTTCCATATTATTTATTGTTTTAGTTCTATTTAGATAATTCTCATAATACAGTGTTCTATTACTTAGGTCTCTTAACAACATATATCATTCACTAAACACTTCTCTCATAATATTCATCCAATTTTTGTCATTACATATTATTTCTATAATAATAATAATAATGATGACGATGATGATGATGATCATGATAATAATTCAGTCCACCACAATGTGATATGATCCTCAAGTATTGGAATGTGGGTAAACATTTCACAAGTTTATTAAAGATTTAGATAATATGACTAAGAAAACGATATTAAAGTATTGTAATGGTACTTATGGGCGAAAGAGATGTCCTTTGGTTCAGGTGCCAATTTTCAATAATATGAATTTATATGATGAGACTCTCTAATTATTCTACTATATTTTATTGAATGATATTACTAACTATAAGATCTGTGAATTTTTTTCTAAATATTAAATGAAAACAAGACTCTACAATAACATATATTTAGAGTCAAAGGGTAATTTTTATTAACTTCAAATATGTTTAAAATGAAAAATAATAAATGATTAATGATCTCAGGGCTTAAGATGATAATAATAATAACAATAATAAGCAAATGGCATTAATAGTTTAAATGGCTCTGATCAACTTATAAAATTCAATCACAAAGCTATTATAAATAGTTTTATAAATAAATGTTATATTAAAGCTTTTCATGGAATTCAATACAAAATCCTTGGGTTAGTGAAACAAATGAAAGGATGTAAAATTTTCTAGTATTTAAATCATATACAATAATCAGATTTTTTAGATTGTTCTCATCAGTTGAAACATAAACAATCACACATTGTACCATGTGTGCAAATATATATATATATATATATATATATATATATATATATATATATACATATATATATATGTATATAATAATATTATTAAAATTGTTTTACTGGCTAGTAAACCTATTATGTCCAGAAGCGCTAAAACAAAAAAATATTAATAAAAAATATATAAGTGAAATGTTATTATTTCTGAGAAAGTTTCTTTTTTAAAAGTTTTTGTATAAAAGTTATTTATTCTAGATCCCATAGTCAGTGAAATTTAACATTCTTAATATATTAATTGGTTTGAGGCAGTTTACTAAATCAATTGTCTTTATAACTTGTAGAATGATACAATTTTCCAGGAAAGTTTCATTTGGATTCTTTAAGTCATAAACAACTTCTTTCAAAAAATCTGGTATAGTTTTGACCAAATAGCTAATTTTGTAGTTGAATAAATTTCTTATTTTGCCATTTCTTGAGAGTGAATTTTATGAAATATATGTTAATGAAATTTTGAAATAACATTTATGGGTAGGATTTGCCAAAGTAACTGATAAGGATTTATAAATGCATGTAAAATGTCAATAATCAAATTTATAGGCAGGAAATGGAAGATCAAAGGCATTTGACCCTTTTCTACTTAGCTGTTAGCAAGGTGTTCTGTTCAAACACCACCTGTTTATTTTTACAAGAAATATTTGTGATGTTATCAGCTGAAGATTTAGATTGTAATTAAGTACATTTTATTCTATATCATCATTTTTACTATCCTTTGTTGTCTCACAATTTTACATAACATTGTTATAGGCATTGTGGAATAGATTATCTAGTGAAAACTTTATATAAATTTTGGTATAATTGTACACACATATAATGTTGGTGTTTTAGAATTTCTGAAGAGTAATAAAATATAAATTATTTAATCTTTAGAAAATAAATATAATAAGCTTTTGGTAGTTAGGTTTTTACTTAATAATCTTAGCAAAATTGAACTCTTCTGTTTTCTCTATAAATATTTTCCATAGTTTTATATTTGCACTCATTATTTGATTTCTGTTTCACATAACCATTCTGTGATTCTCTAAGGTTATCTACTAACAACATTTGTTCACCTCTGTTACCAATGCTTTTCTGCATTTTCCTAAGCTGATCATTCATATTTCTATATTTCAATAAAGTTTAATCAATGATTTTCACTTATTTTATCTATATTAGTATTAACTTCTAAAAACTCTTATTTGAAATTCTCTACTGCTGATTTCATTGCCTTTCTAAATTCTTCAGTATTATAAGAGTCTTTAATTTTGTCTATATCTTATCTGTGTTTATCTTTGATCTTCAACATTATTATCTTTAATGTCCATTCGAATTTTATTTATTCATTTTGGAGTAGCATGATTACTTTATGCAAGATGATCTTGAAATTCTTTTTGCAATTTAATGTTGTCAGATTTAAATTTGTCAACAACATGTTTACATTGTTTTTCCAACTTTTTCTTGATATCTTTCTTTTGTTTGTGATTTATCATTTCCATTTTTTGTCAAATTTCAAACTTAAGTGTTTGATGTAAGTCTGCCATTTCCTGCTTTAAATATGTAAGTCCATCATGTAAGTTATTATGATCTGATAGGAAAATTGCTTCTCAAAATTTTGAAATTCCAACTTTGATTTTTTGCATTCAGTTCCTATTTTTTAGACCATTTTCAGCTTTAATCTGAGATTTTCTAAACTTTATAAATTCAGCTTTTAATTTGCTACAAAATTCTAAAATTCTTGCTGAAAGTGGCTTAACTTCCAATTTATCTTGAAATTTGAGTATTATCTTTCCCCATTTTATCTATCATATTTTAACTTCAAGTTTTGATCCTTTCAAGTTATCTGATAATTCAGACTTTACTGCTGGGAATTTGATTTTAGATTCCTTAAACTCACTATCGATTTTAAATTTGAGAATTTTTAAATTTTCTGAGTTGGTATCTATCTTACTTTCTAAGTTTTTTTGAATTAATATCTGTTTTAGTTTCTAGTGCTTCAAACATTTTAGCATTAATATCTAGTTGGATTTCCAGAGTCTTGAATTTTTTCATCATAATCTAAAACATCTTCATCATGTCTAAACTATTAATGTTGGACTCATCTTATGTATCATTCTTAACACCAGTCATGATTCTAAGTTTCAATAAAACAAATAAATATTAAACAACAAAATATTCTTAACAAACATATTTACCTTTTACAATTTCTATTTTTTTAAATCAAAATTCTAACTTCTATTTTGCATCCTTACTTATTTTTCAATTCTTTGCTCATTTTCAAAATTTCCTGGAAAATAATATTAGATCTGCCCAATAAATCTTGATTAATTCCATTCATAGTACTAAGTTGTTAATAAAAGACAATATAATCTAATAATAACTAATATTTTAGTAAATATAAATATTTTACCATAACATAGTAATCCAGGGTCTGCCTTCCTTTTAATCATTGCCTATAATTTAACCCTTTTCACATGCACTAACGCCGCCTACTTTTCAGCATTTTCTGATAGATTTTTTTTGTCTCACACATCAACATAAAATAAATGATACAATGATTATTTTGTTTCAGAAAATAATAAATTTGGCTTCATTTGATAGATATTTTTATTTACTACTGAAATAAATTTTAAATGTTCACATTTTGTTTCTATAAATATTAAAAAAATTAGTCCATAATCAAAACAAAAATGTTATACGTCATCATTTCTAGAGAGATTATTTTCAGTTGATAAAATCAATGAAATAGTTCTTCTTTCTCATTATTTTTAAGAATGTGAACATTTATTTGTTTATTTCTCTTATATCTATCGAATTATGATTTAAAAGCTTACATTTTTTGAATATTTATTGCAAAATCATGATATTTTCTTACTCATAAATAAAGTAGCTTTTTTTATGTCAGAGCTAGAATTTTTTAATTTACTTCAGGTCATATTTACAGTAGATAATAATATAACATTATATTTTTGAAAATAAAGTATTTCAAGTCAAAATAAATTATTAATCATTTTTATTTCTTGATCTCTAATAAATATAGTGCAAATTATTTTTAAAAAAAAAATCTAAAACCATAATAAATTCACAAATAAACATGTGTTTGCATCAAATGCCAAACATTTTACAGCCTTGTCAGCAAACAATGGCTGATCATGTCAAGGCAAGGCTTATGTCTATTGTAAGAGCAGGAATTTTAAATTTCACACTTTTTTTGGGGAAAAAAATTTATTATAATAAAATATACTGTTTTACATGCATTTTAACGTATAATATGAAAAAATTCACTAGAAAATGAATTGGCCAAAAAACAATTCTGAGCTGTCCTGAAATCTAAAAGGTTAACCCTCTTGTAAGTCAGCATTTTCTGATGTTTTTCTTTGTCTCACACATCAACATAAAATATATGATAAAATGATTATTACTTATCAGAAAATAATAAATTTGATTTCATTTGATAGATACTTTTGTTTACCACTGAAGTAAATATTATATGTTTACACTTTCATCACATGATCACTAACTCTTATGCTAGCACATAACTGTTATTAAATAGGCAAAACTCTCCATAGAGTAGTGCCACCCTGTGCCAACCAGAGTAATCAATGGATGCCAGAAGGCTTGTGCATAAAATCCTCATCTAGTGCCTACTCATCCAATATCCCCAGACTAGGTTCTGGCTCATGGCTTTCTTCAGTGATGAGCCTTGGATCTGAGAGCACTGCACCTAAATTTAGGCCTTCTGGCATCCATTGATTACTCTGGTTGGCACAGGGTGGCACTACTGTATGGAGAGTTTTGCCTGTTTAATGTTTACATTTTGTTTTTGTAAATATTTAAAAAATGAGATTGTAATCAAAACAAAGAGTTTACACATCATTGTTTCTAGAAAGTTTATTTTTAGTTTACAAATTCAATGAAATGTTTCTTATTTCTTATTATTTTTAAAAATCCAAATAAATATTTATTTGTTTCTCTTATATCTAATGAATTATGCTGTAAAAGTTTGAATTTTTTTAATATTTATTGCAAAATTGTGATATTTTCATACTCATAAGTATAAGTAGATTGCTTACGTAAAAGCTAATCTTGTAAATTGCTTCAGGTCATATTTACACTCACTGCTAATATAATGTTATATTTTTGAAAATAAAGTATTTCAAGTCAAAATAAGTTATTAATAATTTATATTTCTTGATATCTAATAAATATAGTGTAAATTATTGTAAAAAAATATATAAACCATAATAAATTCACAAATAAACATGTTTTTGGTCATTGGAACTATTTTTTTGAAACAATGTCATAAAACACTAAACGTTTTACAGCATTGGCAACAGACAATGCCTAAACATGTCAGGGTGAGGCTTATTTCTATTGTTAGAGCAATAATTTTGAATTTCCCAACTTCTACCATAATTTTTTAGCAAAATTTTTAAATAATAAAATATACCATTTTACACACATTTTAACGTATAATACTTATGGAAAAATTCACCAGGGGGGAATTGGCCAAAACACACAAAACTGCGATATAAAACTATGAAAAGTTAATATCAAATCCTGATCATGAGACAGAGGTGACTTTATTAAAAAATCTAAAGACACCATAATATCCAAAAACTGAACTGGATTCAGATCTATGTTGGCTTAGATTGAAAACATTTATATGTTTTTTTAGTTTTGGCTGATAGCTTGATACTATAACATAGAAGTAAATAATTGTTAAAAAAGGTGCATAAGATCCTAAGGCCCAGTTGCACTGTTTCACAATCCAAAGTTCCTCATTGATGAAAGTCATAAGCTACAAACTCGTCTAGGGATTGTGGATAGCAAAACACAGGATTTGGATTTATTAAATCCTATTATCTGTCAACTATTATTATTTTCTAAAGTTTATATTAAATGCAAAAAGAAATTGAAAAAATATGCTATTATATAATACTTATATGACAAGAAAAGGAATGGAGAAATAGTTAAATTTCAGGGAAAAAATATAGATATTACGAGGCATATTTTGTAGATATTCATAATATTTGTCAAAAGAAGTTTTTTTGTATTAAATAATATATTTTTTATTATCTAGTCCAGGGGTGGGCAAACTTAAAAGTAGCATGATCGACTTTTATATTTATTATCTATCTGCAATTGACTTTTTGGATAATAATTTTTTTTAGAATAAGAGCAAAACAAAATACTTAAAAGCACATATAGATATATTTGTACTGCCGCTTCTCTATCAAGTCATTTAAAATGCCATAGTATTGAGATGAGATGTACAGTGAGGAGTAAAAGCAAGAAGTGCGTTCACATACAGAAAGAGCGTTGTCTAACCATCAGTCAACTCAGTTATAGAATTTATAAATATAAATGTAAAAATAAAAAGATTCAGAATTTAGGCAATAGTGATCTGATGGCAGAAACATCGGCGATCGACTGTCAAGCGTGCGTGATCGACTGGTCGACGATTTGTCCACCCCTGATCTAGTCTCTTCAGATTTTATTTATTTATATATATAAAAATAATATATAACCTAGGTAATTAAATAATTAGATGGGAAAATTAAATAGATAAAATAGATCTATGGGCAGATCGATAGATAGATAAGCAAACAGACAGACTCAGAGACTGGTATAAATATGGAGAGGCTAAAAAAAAAAAAAAAAAAATTTTTTTTTTTTTTAACAATCTGATTAATTACGCTTCAACGTCATTTTTACATTTTTCAATTTACTATTAATGTTGTATAAATAAAAGCAAATTTAAAGCCTTAAAAAATCATTCTATTTCAATTATAAATTCTTAATAAGTTTTGTTAACATTGATTTTTTTTTCACAATCAATTTCATTTTAAAAGAGGTTAATAAATAGTAATTTCTAAATTCATCGAATAATGAAATTCAAATTTATCACATTTTGAAGCCTTACTTTATTTTTCTTGTCTTATTTATTTTTATCAAAACATTGTATATTAAGTTGACAAATGATAAACGCTTCAATTCATTAACGTAGGTCTTCATGTACGTAATTTTCGCTAAGAAATATTTTAAATTTATTTTACAAAGCCGTCTCTCTTAATATATACAGTATATATATATATAACATTTTGGTATTGGTAGGAAATTTATATCCGCAATAAGAAAAAAGATGGAATTATTACTAAAAAGAGAGATGACATCATGAAATTGATAAAAGATTTTTATCAAGAATTATATAGTAATAAATTATATAATTTTAAATCTTCTCATTCGATAAATTCAATTTATAAAACAAAATAAGCGTATGTCACGCTTGAATGTGAAGCTAGTGTATGAAGAAAGGAAAGACTCCAGGAAATGATGGAATTATAATTGATATATTAAAAGAAGCAGGTGAAGAAATAGAAACAATTTTAGCAAAGTTATATACCAAATGTCTAAATGATAAAGATGTACCGGAAGATTGGAAGAATGCAGTAATAATATTAATATTTAAAAAAGGTGATAAAGAAGATATTAGAAATTACAGACCTATCAGCTTTTTATCAGTTTTATATAAAAATTTTACCAAGATAATTACAACTCGTCTACAGAGAACTTTGGATTTCCACCAACCAAGAGAACAAGCTGGATTTAAAAGTGGTTTTAGTACAATAGATCATATCCAGGTATTGAGAGAAGTCATAGAAAGGACAAATGAATATGAGTTGTCATTGTGTTTTGGATTTGTAGATTATGAAAAGGCATTCGATTCTATACACATTTCTTTAGTGATTAAAGCATTGGATCATCAAGATATAGATCCAGGATATTGTCATATTTTAAAGAATATTTATAAAAACGCAACAGCAACAATTAGATTACATAATGATACTGGAAAAATCAACATTGAGAAAGGTGTAAGACAAGGTGACTCCATATCTCCAAAACTCTTTACAGCAGTGCTGCTGCAAGTATTTTGTGGATTAAAATGGGAAACTAAAGGAGTGAAAGTAAATGGAGAGTATTTAAGTCATTTATATTTTGCAGATGATGTAGTTGTTTTTGCAAATAATGCTTCAGAGCTGCAGGAAATGTTGCAGGAGTTAGCAGATGAAAGTAGAAAAGTAGGACTAAAGATAAATGTTAAAAAGACTAAAGTAATGTTTAATCGATTTGCTCAAAATATGAAAATAAAGATTGATTATGAAGAAATTAGAAGAAGTTAACAGTTACAAATACCTTGGTCAGATTATTAATACAGATGGAAACATAATGGAGGAAATTAATCATAGAATTAAACTTGGTTGGAGTGCTTTTGGTAGAAATAACTTGATACTAAAAGGAAATATGCCTATGTGTTTGAAAAGGATGGTTTTTAACAAGTGTGTTTTACCAGTTCTTACTTATGGATCTGAGACTTGGACACTTAATAGAAGAGCAATACAGAGACTTCAGATCACTCAAAGGAGTATGGAGAGATGTATGTTGGGAGTAACAAGAAGAGATCGAAAATGCAATGTATGGGTAAGACAACAAACAGGTGTTACTGACCTTATTGAAAAAATTAAAAGATTGAAATGGAGTTGGGCTGGACATATTGCTAGAAGAGATGATAATAGATGGACAATTGAAATTTTAAACTGGATTCCAAGAGATTGTAAAAGACCCAGAAAGAGACCACATGTGAGATGGATGGATGAAATAAGAAAATGTGCAGGGGTGTTGTGGAGAAGAGAAGCTAAAGATCGGAGAGGATGGATTAAACTTGGAGAGACCTTCATCCTGCAGTGGATTGATAATGGTTGATGATGATGATGATGATGATATCATTTAATGATACAAATTCAATTTATAACACACATATATCTATACAACGTTGTTTTTTGTTTGTTGTTTTTTTTTTTTAAAAAAAACAACAAACTATTAAATATCAAACAGAATATTCTATCTTTTTTTTTTGCCATACATATTGAAATTATTAAAATATTATGAATATCATAAATAATTATTATATTCAGAATGTTAACCCACGCAGAGATGTCAAATCCTTACCCCTAATCAAGAAAAAAGATATATCATTCTACAATTGTTCAGAAATAACTTACTGGTCCAGCAATAATATTTATAGAGCATGAAATTAAATTTAAAATTGATATGAATGAAATAATTAAAAATTTTGCTAAAGCAAAGATTCTAAAAATAAATTTTTGATATGTTTTGTACTTAAGACGTAATAATTTTTTTCATAATCATATATATGTTAATTAAATTTTTTTTAATGTTCACAATAATGTTACTTCCTAAATAACTACATGAATAGAGGTCTGTGAGTATAATAATAATAATAATAATAATAATAATAATATATATATATATATATATATATATATATATATATATATATATATATATATATATATATGCAATATAAAGAACATCTAAATTTTCCTTGTCTAGAAGTGGCAGATATTCTTGAATAGTTTTTTAATGTAATATGTTATAATTAATTTATTCAATGAATTAAAATATTTCATATTATTAACATTATAACAAATGAAATTAAATTAATGATACAATTTGGTTGAGGTTAATAAAAAAAAAGGTTTAATTACATTTTAGCTGAATTTAAGTATTACATCTGGACTAAAAATGACATGATAATAAGGTATTGATCAAAGGAGTGAACGTGTGTCTTTATATATATATATATATACAAATAGCAAAAATTAAATTCTCTCTATCTTTCAAATTTGCAAGTTTTTTTAAAGAAAAAAATTGCCTTGAGGAACTGGCTCAGTAAATAAACAACTTACTCACATACAAAACATTTGTGGATATTTTTCATTAAGGAATGTAAAATATGAAAGCGCTAAAAGTATATAAATCTAGTATATTACGCTGAAACGGGTGTATTTTAAATTTTATCACATTCGAGTTATTCTGCAATTCTATTTAAATTCTAAGCAATTAACAACATGATTAAGAAAGTGAAGAATGAGAGAAGACACTGAATTTTAAATACCGATTTCAAATTATCTTTTGTTAGCTGAAATAAAATACTGTACTTATCACTACTTCACACTTTCAGTGAAACATTTATTTAAATATAAATGTTTACAACTGAAATTAGAGTTTAAATAAGTTTAAGATGCTATTTGGAAGATCCAATAAGTAAACAACTTAATTGGAATGCCGGAAAAATAATAATTAAAAGTCAAAAATTAATGCGTATAATAAACAAGATTAATTATACCCTAAACAAAAAATTAGGCGATTTATTACAAAATATAAAAATGACGCAAAAAAGTTTTAATTTTAAAAAGTATATTCACAACATATTTAAACAAAATGTTATTAATAATTACATCAGCAACTTTCTCTTTAAGAACAAGTAACGCATAGAAATATTTTTAAAGCTATATTTTATCTATCTTTAATATTGCTAATAATAAGCAAATACTTATTTTTATTAAAAGTATACTTATAGAGAAAGTACCATTAATCAAGTTATCAAAAATGATATGATGTTCAATTTATTATTCACACAGCACAAAATCATCTTGTAATGAATGTAACCTTATAAAATCTTACCCCATGCTATTTAAGCGTTGCCTTCCATCATATTCTATTTTGCAGATAATACCTTGGCCTGAATAAAAGTATCCACATTAAACTTCTGGATACTAAAAGATTACTACAAGAATATCTATATAAATGCAATTTGTCCATGTAATTTTGAATACTTTTTAGCAGAAGAAAAGTATATATGCACACACAGTCTTACATTTTGACTTGTCTACAGTATTCCTCAGAACTATGATATAATAATAAATAAAATAACTATATAAATAAAAAAAACTGTTCAAAGTAATGTGAAAAAATTGTATTTATATAAAACATTACAGCAAAATAAAGGAAATAATGAATTTAGTAATATGACAAATATTACTGGTATATTCTAGACTGCTTCATGGAGGTAGCTTTTTGTTCTTTTCCATATTCCTCTGCCAAATATCAAAATAAAAATTATTTTACAGAAAATGTATAATAAGGTTTTAATATATGAATACAAGTATAATGTATATATTGAACTTTAGATGTAATTAGAGGGAATTTGAACACCAACTTTCCAGTTTTCTCCAGTTATCGACTCTATTTTACATAATTGATAGACATAAACAGATGTATGTGAAAAAGATAAATGTTCTCCAACACACATTCTTTGTGCTGAAGAAACACTTGTCAGTTGGTCCAGATCACCATCTTCCACACATATATATATATAATAAGTGGAAGATTGTGTTCCAGATCACCATCTTCCACACATATATATATATAATAAGTGCTCAGCTTGTGTTAAGATAGCAAATCTTCAAACTTTGATGAACAGTTTTTGATTTTCTTTACCCTCCAACTCTTCAGTTATCCATCATCAGATTTTCAATAATATGGATAGCTCAAGAGTTTGGAGGGTGGAGAAGATTGAATCCTACCCACTAAATTTGATGATTTGCTATTTTAATATAAGCTGAGCAGATTTTATATATGTGTGTGGCAGATGATGATCTGGACCAACTGATGAATCATGGCTAAGCATTAAATATGTATATTGGAAATTATTTATCTTTTTTACATATATGTGGTCATGTGTATCAGTTATAGAAGATGGAAAGGATAGCTAAAAAGAGATTGAATGTCTTTATTTCTCATGTCCCAGCTTTGACCATATCAGGGCAGAAATATTAGCCATATTTAAGAATAAAAATATAAATATTGAATATATGTTTAAGGAATTTGGTAAAGGTTTCTTTTTTAATATACGTGCTAATATCTTTGTTCTCTATGCTATATGGTGCACAAGATGCATATGTGTATATGAGAGCAATTCAAAAAGACCACTAATTGCATTTAGAAATAAGCTAGAAACAATAAAAGAAAGAGATAAAAAGTTTCTGATTACAAGATATATATAGTAACCTGGTTGAAACTCTCTCAATCTTCAAAACTATAGCATGACACACTTGCCTCACTAATAATATATGTTATTTTTTATTATTGATTTGTTGTATGTAGTGTCTATGATTTCTTTTTTTTTTGTGAAAAATAAAAGAGTCATTAAGTGTAACCAATGTTTTTTCTGTACAGAGAATGAATAAAGTACCTTTGAAATATAATAATAAGGTTTTAAGTCGATTGAACTTAATACTTTAAGATATTGATTCACCAGCTACAATCTATCTCAAAATTAAAATTTTCTTTCTGGATATTCAACCAAGTATTTACAATCAAAGAATGAAACAAAATATATAAAATGTGCTAACATGCACAAGCACACAAAGCTATGGTTATGAGGGCTTTGCCCCTTGAAAGTGCTTAATCATTTAATGAAATAGATATTAAAATAATAATATATATTTTCTTTATTTGTTTTTAGCTGTTTGTGCTTGTTCATGTTAGCACATTTTATATATTTTGATTTATAATTAGCCACAAAGTATAAACTGTTTGCTTAAATCAAAGAATGATTATATTAAAAATGTAATTCTTTATGATGTTTCAAACAAATTTCTTTTTTCAGATTTAACAATAGATTTATCTTCCTAGACAACAGTTGGATTGTCATCAACAGAATCAGAACAATGAAAGATCATTGTGTTCATCCGCTTCAAAAATAAAAATTTTCAGCCACTGATTTATGTAAAAATAGAAAACATAAATATTTAATTAGTGTGGCAAAATCTATAGTGACTATGACAAAATTGAAAAATTTTAACAAAAGTCACCGTGAATCTATTTCTTGGCTGAAATTTCTATCAGTTTTTTAATGATATTTTGTTACTAGTTAAGTTATCAAAAAAATCCATACACTAAGTATCTAAGTAAATGCATTATGATAAAAAATTAGTTTACCTTAATATATGTATACATTAATCATTTACTGGATGGTATGAGTTTTAATGCAGGTTTGAGTACCAGTACTGATATCAAATGAAGCATCTGCCATTATTGATTTATGAAAAGATTGAATTTTTGAAAAAAATTTAATAAAAATATTTTAACATTAGATTTATGAATCATTAAAGTATTTATTCTTACTCTATTTTTGTTGCAATAATATTATTTTTTATTAATCATATAAATTTGCAAAAAATTATCAAAAAATTTTTTCACATTATGAATGTGATTTTTATCAGATTATTTATTTTTTTAAGTAATGAATATTTTTTCTCATATTCTTTATTCATTCATTCATTCATTCCTTTATACCAGCGGTGGGCAAATAGTGGCCTGAGGGCCACATGCGTCCCTCTAAGAGGTTTTATGTGGCCCACCAAGACAATCAGAAAAATTCACCTTGAACTGAGATTTCCTTCCCATGTGCAACCAAAGATTCATCTCGTATTTTTCACTAGGATGTCCATGTCAATACACATGTGCAGTGTAGATACAATGTGCAGTGCTTTCCCAGTTGATCTGTTTAATTTCAATTTTGTCTTTGTATTAGCAAATATATACATTTCCAACTTTAGTGAAACCATGAACCCTCCCAAAAAATGTAAAATCGGTGATGAATGTCGTGTGTTTAATGAAGAATGGACAAAACAAATATTTTTTTGGTAAAACAGTGTGTTTATTGGGTCATGAAAAAAGGGTACGGCCCTCTGCTAACCTTTACTGCCACAAAATGGCCCCCAAGCCAAAACAATTGCCCACCCCTGCTTTATACAAATAAAATACAGATCAAAATATTATTTACACAAATATTTTCTTCCCCAGTTAAGTGCTATTTAAACTTTTATATAGAAAATTTTATTTATAAACAGTTTATGTATGTATAGTTTCTTTGATTTTATATATAATGCTAAATATTCCAATAATAATAAAAAAATACAATTCAATAATATATTAGTTTTACATAATAAAATATTGATAGCATCATATTTTTGCCTATGTATGTTATGTAATTAGAGGGGATTTTAACACAGACTTCAAATCTCTCTTCAGGTTTTCTTCAGTCTGTTGAAAATCCCCTCTAATTACATCTAAGTTTAGTATATACATTATACTTGTACTCAAATACTATATATATCATGCTATATACTAAGTTTTTTTGTTTATCCTCTCTAATATATTTTTTAATTTGATTTTTTATTATTAGTTACATCTTTAAATATTAATTTGTAAAAAAAATAAGGCCAATAATAATATAAACAATCAATATTTTTATATTTTCTTTCAATGTATATATATTCATTTTGTAATGGTATGAAATAAAGTGATAACTAGGATGACACAAATCATCATCATCAAAAACATCACTATTTTTACTGATCATAGAAAATGAGCAAAAAAATCAGCATCAGAAGTCAATATAAGTAATTACAATTAATAACATGGTATCACCATCATTAATTATTAAAAATCAGATAGATGAACAACAGCCATTGAATCAACAATTAAGATTTTTGACTTGATCATTATAAAATCTCAGGCTAATTTATTATCTAAAAAATGTTAAATTTAGAACATAATATAAAAACAATCAGCAATATTTCTTCTGCTTGCAGTTAGGTTAGATGCTAAAATAATTTTGATAATTAATATATCTCAAACATTGGGATCATTATATCAATATTAATCACTATTGATGCTTTAGTCCATCTGGTACATTGAATGTGCTGGTTATCAATGAACAAATAATTATCATCATAAAATCTATGAAGTAAAGATTGTGAACTTTAATAGTGACTTTTATTATTTTAATGCCATATAAATAATTTTAAAAATAAATACTTAAGACATTCACACACAGATATATATATACACACCATTAAATATGGAGCTAGTTTGGGATTGCAAGAACATTGATTACTATGAACAAGAAGAAATAAGTATACTTAATCTATTTTATTGCTAAATATAATAACTTAAAATAAATGATTTATATATATTATGAAATATTTGATAACTACTTTATAATACAAATAAATCATTCTGATTTGACTATTTATAAATATCTAAAAACATTTGAATACATTAAAATATCAGGTAATAAAATTTACAGAGAAATATAAATAACTAATTTATATGACATACATATATCTAAGCACAAAAACATGCATATATGATCATACAAAATAATCCAATCATTAATAAGGTTATAAATAGTATTTCATTTTAACAAAAGACAAATAAATGTTATATATACATAAAATGTGCACACATATGTGCTTGTCCTAATATAAAAATAAAACATTTCAATTATTAATTAAAATTTCCTTTACCTAACAAATCAAGTTATTACTTTTAAATTGTAAACAAACATTTTTACAATAAAGAATCATTATTTATCTTTAAAAATCCTGACGATTCTTTTGGTTTTTTTTTTACTTTTTTATTTACTCCTATCAATTTTTAAAAAATGTTTTCCAATAGTTGAATTTTTTGCTTTTATACATTTGTAAATAAGTCTCATGCATGAACAGTATATTTCAACTAACAGATAGGTTCTTTTGTTTATGATTCCAGGTATATAAAGGTAGCACCAAAATAAAATATAACTTTGGAGTATTAAAATCAGTAGACTGGCTATTTATATAGATTACCATAGTAACATTTTCTAGATAATGCATATACAATACAGATATTTATGGTCCTCAAATATAATTTCATGAATTTCTGCAAGGAAACCAGTGTACTTTCCATAGATTGGGCTGTAAACTATGAATATGTTTTTTTACTTCTCAGTAAAATTATACTCAACCAACATGGAGACTAGACGTCAACTAATATTTCTATACGCTCTCCAATCTAATAATAATCAGTTCATCTAAACTCACTACTTATCATAAACATAGAAGGAATTAAAAATACGAAGTCTATATAATTTTTCTATTTTGTTTAATAAAAGTAAAATAATTTCCATTGTACTATTGTTTTAAATTTAATTCTTTAAGCGAATTACAAATTGTAAAATTAACTTCAATTAAAATTTTATTTTAGATAAAAATATTTTTTTTGTTGCATTAAAATTTAAATTTTTGTTAAAATCAGAACTAAAATAAAATATTTACACTAAAAAGCCCTTTTTAATATTTGATTTTAAATAATTTGCTTAATTTAAAATTATCAAAAAATAAAATGGATTTTATTTTAAATAATTATATATAAATGTTGTCTGTGTTTATTTTTCCTTTTCTTTTTAAACTTTAAATATACACACACTCACACAGACACTATCCTGTGTTTCATGAGACCAATCTGCCTTAAATATTAATTGATCACTCTGAGATTTTATTTTTATTTGTTTTTTTTCTTTATTAATAATATTATTAAAATAAATATTTAAAAACAAATTATATAAAAGTAATATTTATTTTGTTAGGAAAAAAAGATTATCTAAACAAATTTCTTCCATCTAGGTCATGGATTCTCTTGATTGTTTGAAATACTTTCATTTTCATAAAGAACCTGAAATTAATAATAGATGACAGATACTTTTATAACTTATTCTTTTCATAAATAGATGTAAATTAATTTTAAAACATGAATAAATTTAAAATCAATAAGTTAAAAAATATTTGAATTCTTTAGTTTTATTTTTTGATAATAATTATTATATTTGATTATATTTAATATTTATTATGGTATGTTAGCTTTATGAAACATTTAATATTCATTTTTTTATGATGTATCATTAAGATTTTGTAAAAATTGTGCAAAATCAAATGCATAAAAAATTAAATAGACCATTGTTAAAAATGATAAGTTTATCTTTTCAAAAAGTAGTTTAACATTATTTTTCATTATCTACATTTTTTTATTAAATATTTTATAAAAAAAAATAGTTTGTATTTCTAATATTTTATGGAAGAAAATATATATTAACATCCAATAATTAATACAATTTTATTTGAAACATTAAAAATTATTCCAGAAAAAATCAATTCATCAAATTGAGATTTTTTTTTGTTTTAATAACAAACTAGCAATCCTTGATATAGGCATCTAACTACTAAATTTAAGTAAATATAATAAAATAATCTTTAAATAATATTATCTTCTAATTTTTGAATAAACAACCCAGCACTATATATAATTTATTTTAAAATTTTGCAATTCATTTTCTAGCATTATTGTTAAATGATATGTTTAAATTAAAAAAACAGCTCAAAAATCAATGTGATTTTTATTAATAATATTACTTAGATAGATAGATAGATAGATAGATAGATAGATAGATAGATAGATAGATAGATAGATAGATAGATAGATAGATAGATAGATAGATAGATAGATAGATAGATAGATGATAGATAGATAGATAGATAGATAGATAGATAGATAGATAGATAGATAGATAGATAGATAGATAGATAGATAGATAGATAGATAGATAGATAGATAGATAGATAGATAGATAGATAGATAGATAGATAGATAGATAGATAGATAGATAGATAGATAGATAGATAGATAGATAGATAGATAGATAGATAGATAGATAGATAGATAGATAGATAGATAGATAGATAGATAGATAGATAGATAGATAGATAGATAGATAGATAGATAGATAGATAGATAGATAGATAGATAGATAGATAGATAGATAGATAGATAGATAGATAGATAGATAGATAGATAGATAGATAGATAGATAGATAGATAGATAGATAGATAGATAGATAGATAGATAGATAGATAGATAGATAGATAGATAGATAGATAGATAGATAGATAGATAGATAGATAGATAGATAGATAGATAGATAGATAGATAGATAGATAGATAGATAGATAGATAGATAGATAGATAGATGGATGGATGGATGGATGGATGGATGGATGGATAGAGAGATGGATAGATAGATAGATAGATAGATAGATAGATAGATAGATAGATAGATGGATGGATGGATGGATGGATGGATAGATGGATGGATAGATAGATAGATAGATAGATAGATGGATAGATAGATAGATAGATAGATAGATAGATAGATAGATAGATAGATAGATAGATAGATAGATAGATAGATAGATAGACAGACAGAAAAATAGATAAATAAGTAGGTAGGTAGGCAGGAAAGTAGATACATAGATTGGTAGGTAGATGGGTAAATGTATAGATAGATATATAAATAGACATGTAAATAGATAGATAAATAGATAGATAGATAGAATAGATAGATAAATAAAAAGTATATATATTTATAATTTATCCATGGTAGTACTTTACATCTTACTATTGAAAAAAGCACTCCAAAAGCATGCTCTAATTTGATTACATATTTTATGTTAAATTATTTATTGTTATTAATTCTTATTTCAAAATATCAGCAAGTCACCTGATTAATTATGTTTAAATTCTATCCAACAATATCAAACCTTTTATTTTAATAATTTATTTCATTGGCCTGATATGTCTCTTCTATAGGAACAGTGTATGATTCAGTACGACTAATGGAATTAGTGTTCTATTAAAGTAATTCTTGAATATTATTTGATGTCCGCTGATCACCTATAAATAAACAAATAAAAATATTGTCTTATATAAAAAAGGACTAAAGGAAGGTTTATCTCATAATAACAAACAATATATTTAAAAATGTAGTGCTTTCTTATAATTATTTAATATTTTCAGTCTATGTAAAGCAAAAAGTTAAAGGTAAAATAGATAGGAAATATTTCTGATATGTTTGTATGGAGAATCAATGAGGGAAGCATATTTCTAACTTTTTATGTAGCATATTCAAATATTTAGTACATTTACACAATAAGTAGTTATAATTGATGTTAATTAATCTCAGTATTATTCATTAGAGTTGCTATAATATTTTCATATTATTAATTATAAACATAAGTGTGTAATATATATATTTAAGCACAATTCTTTTTCTTTTATGTGTCACAGCATCTGCCGGGAAGCGAACACGCTAACCCGGAACAACAGCTTGTAAGGCTGCTGTGCTGACCACTCTACCACCAACGCGTGACAAGCACAATTCTTTTTGACCTCAATTGTGCATTTTGGTAATGCAATATGACTTATGAAAAGTGCCTATGGTTTCACGTTATTAAAAATAATTAAATGAAAAAAAAAGTAAAAAATAAAATATTTTCATCATATTTTATTAAAAGATAGATTCAATACAAGAGGTCTAAAAATTGGAGTACATATTTAAATCTTTAAAAAAAAGTCAATATTTTATTTAAAACTTAAAACTATCTGAAAAGTATCGAACCAAAATGAAATTATGTCTGCTCAGTGAGTATTTTGACTTTATCTGAAATCAATAGAAAACTTTGTGGATGTTTATTTTACATTAATATTTTATATTCATAAACTTTATTCTAAAAATTTGAAAAATAAAAAAAATAAGCACAATACTTTGTGCTTTGTATAACATATACTCATCTATACATAATATATGCAATTATATATATAATTAACATATTCATTTAGTATACTGAATGTTTATTATAGTAAATAGAGGGATTTGAATTAAGATTTTCAGTCAATATTCATCCTATACTCCACTTGAACAACAATTACACATGAACTACACACATTTGAATAAAAAAAGAAAAATGATTTCCAATGTATGTTTTTCATACAGAACCAGCGTTCATAAGTTGGGCCAGATCATAATTTCCACACATACATACATATATATAATTAGTGTTCAGCTTATATTAAAATAGCAATTCCTTAAACTTTAATGGACATTCTCACTCAATAATTCAACCATCAAAATCATTGATTAACCAATGATGGAACATCCAAAACTCTTAATGGATTTGACATTGTAGTCATAACCATCTCTCTCCTATTAAAGTAAATGAATACATAATGGTCTAATAATGTGAAGGGTTAGATTGACATAATATCTATATGGACATGACTAAAATAGCAAATCCTCAAGGGCATTGAGCATTCCATCATTGATTTTTCAATGAAATGGATGCAATGAATGGAACAGTGAAAAGATTGATGCCTACCCATTAAAATTTGAGGAATGGATATCTTAATATAAGCCAAACTCTGATTGTATATATATGAGGATGATTATGATCTGGCGTGGCTGATGAGTTCTAGTTCTGCATAAAATACATATATTGGATATCATTTATCTTTTTCACATGTGTGTTGTCATATATATTGGTAGTTTGATATGGATTTGAGAATGAATATGGACTGAAAATCCTAAGTTCAAATCCCTATATTGATTACTGTAATAGTAATAATCAGCCATTAAGCTAATGCACATGCACTTTGTGGATTATTAACTATAAATAATTACTCTCACTTCCAAACACAAGATAAAGTCTTTGGAAAAAGATAGAATGAATCCATCTATCTTTTTGACCCAAACATTTATGTATGGGAAAATCTTAAGCATTTGGGAATGAGAATGTGAAGATGTTAAGTGATCACTTTAAATTACTTTTACTATATCTGAATGAATGATGCTTGTGAAATTTTCTAGAATTTATGATACATCATTCTTATTTGAAATTAAACATATGTAAATAAGATATGTATTTTATATAGTGCTATGTTTTATAAACTGTAATAGTAATAATCAGCCATTAAGCTAATACATATGCACTTTGTGGATTTTTAACTATAAATGAATACTCTCATTTCCAGGGTTTAAAAGATAAGTGAATTCATTCTATCTTTTCACAAAGACTTTATCTTGTGTTTGGAAATGAGAGTATTCATTTATAGTTAAAAAATCCATAAGTGGATTAATTTAATGGCTGATTATTACTATTACAGTTTATAAAACACAGCACTATATAAAATAAATATCTCATTTACATATGTTTAATTTCAAATAAGAATGATGTATTATAAATTCTAAAAAAAAATTAAAATGATCACTTAACATCTTTATGCTCTCATTCACAAATGCTTGAGATTTGCCCATACATAAACATTTGGGTTAAAAAGATAGATGGATTTATTATATCTTTTCACAAAGACATTATCTTGTATTTGGAGGTAAGAGTATTCATTTGTAGTTAAGAATTCACAAAGCTCATGTGCATTAGCTTAATGGCTGATTATTAATATTACAGTTTATAAAACATAGTACTATATAAAATAAATATCTCATTTACATCTATTGATTATTATTAAAACGAGGCTGTCTTAACAATAGGTTGTGATTGCTGATTGATATTGGAATTGTTTAAGTATTAACAGC
The DNA here is from genome assembly GCA_028023455.1 of Epiperipatus broadwayi. NCBI lineage: Eukaryota > Metazoa > Onychophora > Udeonychophora > Euonychophora > Peripatidae > Epiperipatus > Epiperipatus broadwayi. The sequence goes on along the minus strand of JAQFVV010006229.1, from coordinate 6,565,510 downwards.
TTTAAATAATTATATTGTACTGGTACATTCAATCTTCTTTTGGTCACCAAGGGCACCAAGTTACTAACTACCTAGAAAATTTAATTTACAGTGATCCAAAAGTTAGATGCTACCAGCTAGATCCAGGGAGAAAAAGATATTTTTAACATTGTTCAAACAATTGAGAAAGAATACATAGACAAACATCAGCCAAAAATAATTATAAATAATTTTAAAATGTATTAAATTCAAAACTAAATATTAGTCAAACAAAATAGGACAGTCTGACTTAGATTTCTCCATAAGACTTTTCAGAGAGTATTGTAATACTAAATACCCTAGCAGATAAGTTCATTTTCTCACCTAAGAGTTAAAAGGAATTTATAATGCCTTCCTGCTAGTGATTTATATAAACACATTCCTTTTTTTTTTAGATAGAGATTTAAAAACAAAAAAGAACAATCTTATACAGAATTCAACAAATCAGCAAAAAACAATATTTTCCTACAATCCAACAAAACTCTCAGGATATTATAGGAGTGTCATTTGCCTATAAACACACATGAATGGTCACATTTAAGGCTGTCAAGGTTGATTCTGACAAAAGAAAAAAGAAAAGATTATGGTATTATATAATCTGAAACATAGCAAAAACAAAATCTCTACTGACTATGAAAAACAGAAGAATACACTTGATAAATTGCTAGCCAAAAGATTTACAGTCTACAGGAAATGCAAATCAAGATTGTCTAAATAAAGTTAGAAAGAAAATTACTAATATCTGTCCAAGCATTTATCAAGGGTTAGTAATAAAAATAGAGAAAACACTAAGCATATAAAATATAAACTTGCAATACACTCTCAGATAAATATTTAAAAAAAAAATGAAATTTCAAAAACTAAGACTTCAATACACACAATAAAATAGATTCAAAATAGTGATATTTAAAAGAGTATATATAATTTATTATAGAGACTGGTTTTTTTATAGATTAACCTGAGACTCTAATGTAGACATTTGAACAAGAGATTTAAGTCCTGGTTATAATATGAAAATGTCCATTTACTTTGAGGCATAATGTTCTGTCTGGTTGATTTCTTCCAGTGGGATATGCAAGTTTCAGGTTTATATATGTTTTCTTACGAAGGATTTGACCTTCATTTATCTATCTGTTCAAGAGACTTAAGGCAATCATTTGGATCAGTTCTGGACCAAGCTTTTAGATCATGTTCTTGAAGGCACAATTATGAAGTTCCTGGGTTTGTCTTTAGGTTGATTTAGCATGGAATATTGTTAAGAAGATTTTCATGGTATGTATTTTTTGGTATGGTGAATGAATGGTCGATACTATCATGGCAAATAGTAGTCAGTAATTCTCCATTTTCAAAATTATAATATCAGCTGTTGTGATATAAGGCACAAACAGCAATCTTCAAAATTTAATGCATCTGCCATCCATGATTAGTAAATATGAGTTAGCATAGCACTCCAAATAAGAAACGCAATAATAAGAAGCAGAATAATAATAATAATTCAATCAAAAACCCAGAGATATTTATGTGGATTGTTATCTCCCGCTTAATCTTTAATTAAAAGTTTTAACCAGGATGAATCTCTATTTCTCACTTAATCTTAATTAAAAACAAAATCCAACCACAGCTCTTATCTATTTTCAAATATTAATTAAATTTAAGTAAATGCAAAAATAAGTCTTAGCTTTTAAAATAGATTACAATCAACAAAATAAAATAAAAAAACTGATCACAATCAAAACTTTTTTTTAAATGTTTTTACAATTGAGTACATGTGTTATGGCATGTACTCTTAATACATAAAAAACATACACTTTTAAATAGTTTTCTTTTAGAAACTATAAACTTAAATGTTTTAATTGTGCAATGGTGCTTTTAAAGTGGATAAAGCATCTGGTTCAATATATATATATATATATATATATATATATGTGTGTGTGTGTGTGTGTGTGTATCTATCTTAAAGAAAATAGTTTGTTGTTAACTTGAATAATACCTTGTGATTCTCTTTTATACCTTACAGAACTGAGGAGAGAAATACCTAATATTCTTTCCATACATTTTTGTTGTTATAGCTCTTATGATTATGTGCTTATTTATATAGCACACAAACATAAATGAGCTATTCACTAACATACTCAGCCAATATAGTGAGATTAGTATCTTCTTATTTCTGACTTATAAGATCAACATTATTCTTCTCAATTGTTTAATAGTTCTCATCTGAATCATAAGTTTTATTTCTTAAAAGAAAGATGTATGTGGATGTGAATAATATTTTTTAAAAATAAGATATTTACAATCATGAAAAAAAAGTAAGTTTGTGGCCTTATTTCCAAGGGGCTCTAAAGCTGATAGCCAAGGCAGCATTTGGTTTTCTGATTGTGGACAGAGATTGTCATTCAATGACAATATTTTATTTAGTTATCTATAAATGCCAATTATTTTCAAGTGAAGGAATATTGCATGAATTAGAAGAAGAATTGTGTAATATTAAATTGGACATGGTTGAACTTTATGAAGTTATAAAAAAATGCATAAAAAGTTGGGTGTATTGTACGATGACAAAGACACAAATGGAAGCCTAGATGAAATGGCATTCATCATACATAAAACATGAAAAGAACAATGTTTTGGAGAATTATAATATATCAGACAGAGTAGAAAGACTAGTTATTTAAATTAATGGAAGGTATAATACACAGATAATTTAGGTTTATGTTCCAACATGTTCTCATTGTGATGAAGAACTAGAGGATTTGTATATGGATGAACAAAATACATTTGATAAAATTAACCAACATTTTAAAATTGGTCTGGAAAACATTAATGCTAAATTATGTGGGTATTTTTTTTGTTGTATTAGAAATAAAAGAGAACACATACATATGAAGTTTATATAAAAAAAGAAAACCTCTATATATTCTATGTTTGAGACAAATATTAAATGGAAATAAACCTAGAAGCATTCAAAAGAACATTTAGCAAAATTAAATTATATGATAACTAAAAAATTGTATACTAAAAAAATGTATACATTTAAGATGAAAATATTTTAATAGTTTCAACACATAAAATAATCTTTGATTCAAGACATGCAAGATATATGTTAATGCAAATTACAGAGATTAAAAACTATTATGAAAATCAATATCAATAGTTGATATTCTTAATCTTCAGAAATATTCCAATGAACTTAAATTAAAATTTGAAAATTGTCTTAAAATATTAATAGATTTTGAAGATGTACCAAACTTGATAAATCAGTAAAACAAAATAACTGATAGTGTATAGAAAACTGAAAAAAAAAAAATTGCTGATTCAAAAATAGCAGCAATTTATAAAAAAAATTCCTGAGACAGGGGAATGTATGAATAATGGAAGGAGTAGAAAAGATCCATTGCAAATAATTAAATATTTAGAGTTCTGAAATTAATGAGTTAATAATGATATAAGAAAATATAATTGTGAATTGGCAACAAAAGTTATAGGAGAGAATAGATGTATCAAAAATATAAAACAACATCTTCATATTGGAAGAAAATTTATATTTCAACAGAAAAAATGGATTTATTAATGTAAAAACAGATTATAACAAGAAATCTGTTAAAGACATGCACTCTGAATGTAAAAGTAAGATATGCAATTAAATCTATGACAAATGGAAAAGCTCCAATAAATAATATATTTGTTATTAACATTTTAAAAGATGTTAAACCATTAAGCATCACATGCAGTGCTCTCAGATCCAATGCTCCTCACTGACGAAGGCCACAAGCCAGAAACTAGTCTGGGGATATTGGATGAGTAGGCATTAGATAGGGATTTTATACACAAGCCTTCTGGCATCCATTGATTACTCTGGTGGCAATACTGTATGGAGAGTTTTGCTCTGTTTATTTTAAAAGATGGTGATGAAATAGAAAAATTGTTGGTAAGGCTTTATAAGAATATATTTAAATAAATAACAGCTTTCCACATAATTGAAGGAATACAGCAGTAATATGATATGTAACAAAGGTAATAAAGAAAATGTAAAAATTGCAGACCTATTACTTCTGTATAAAAATTTACATATATGATTACAATTCATCTTTAATGAACTTTAAATTCTAACAAAACTAAAGAACAAGGTAAATTTAAAAATGAATTTAGTACAGTAAATCACATCAAAGTTTTAAAAGAACATATAGAAAAATTGGAAGAATGTAAGTTGCAATTACATTTTAGGTTTGTAGTTAATGAAATATCATTTGATTTTATAAGCATTTTTATTGCCATTTAAAGCTTTGGATCATGAATATATTGATCCAGAGTAATGTCATATTCTGAATAATATTTTTTTAAAAATGCACAGTAATGATTAGATAATACCAGGATACTAAAGAATATTAACTTTGGAAAGGTATACAAAAGAGTGCTTAGGTTCCATATCTTCAAAATCTTTTGGAATAGTTTTCATCAATAAAATGAAGATGGCAAGGAAACAAAAGTGGAGATTATTTAAGTTATGTAGACATATTGTGGTTGTTTGTGCAAATATCTTTTTAGGGCTGTAGGAAATATTGTAAGACTTCTCAGATAAAAATAAGAAGTGGATTAAAAAAGCTAAATTAACTTTCAATTGATTTGCTCAGAAGAAAAAAAAGATAATTATGAATTAAAGAAAATAACAACTACAAACACCTTGGTCAAATTATGTGTACATGTTAAATATCATTAAAGAAATTAATTATAGAATTAAATTTGGGTGGAGTCCTTTTGATAAAAATAACTTAATATTAAAAAGGAAAGATTTTATTTGATGTATTTTATCAATTATTATTTATGAATCTGATTCCTAGACACTTAATAGTAGAGTAATACAGAGACATCATATCATTAAATATATTATGGAAATAAATATGTTATGATTAGCAAAAAGATATCAAAATACATGAGGAAGAGAACAAACAGCTATCACTGACATCAGCAAAAAAATAAGAGATGGAATTAATGCTGGATATATTTCTAAAAAATATAGATGATAAAAGATGGACAGTTAAAGTTTTAATTGGATTACAAGGGATTGGAAAATTCATAAAAGGGGACTGCATTTTTGATGGCTGGGAGAAATAAAACATGTAGTGATTGATGTAAAGTTATGATGGGGGAACCTAGATTAACTTGGATAAAAATTTGTCCAGACATGCATTTATAATGGTTAAAACTGATGTATAATACATACACATACTATTGAAATAAACTTAATAAAGACTACAAATACTGATACTAAGTGAAAATAGAGCATATAAAAATAGAATACCCCTTATTTTATTATAATTGACAGTAAACAATTTATCATAAGCTGGTTGCTTATTAATGCCAGAGCTTCACTAATCACTTGTTCAAGAATACAGCATGAAGCAGTATGAACATTCAAAGATTAATAAACATGTCATTTATAGATATTAAAAATAAGTACAGACTTCTGTAAAACTCCATGAAGAATTTAAAATCACTAATAACACCATGTATTTTATTATCTTTTTTCTGTCTTTTAAAAAAATTATTAACCAGTAAGCAAAATGATATTGAAAACCATATGAACACAGTCAATGTATAAGAACTGCATGATTAACAGAGTCAAATGCTTTTGATAAATCCAAATAAATAGTTTCTATTTCCAAGCTCTTATACAATAACAAAATCGAACTGGTGTATAGAAATCAGTTTATGTATATTCAAGACTTCATATTTTTAACTATCATCTTAAATAACTTAGCAATATCAAAAATGATTGCAATAGGCCTTGCAAGTGTAAATATTTAATGGATAACTTTTATTGAAGATGGGTCTAATAACCCCAACTTTTAAACATTCAGGAAATACATCAGCAGATGATAGAAGATTGAATAAATAAACTAAAATAGATATAAATACAAAATTATTATTTTTAAGAAATTGTTATTATTATCTTTAATACAATTAATTTGTTAGAGAATTATTTCATCAAAAATTGTCTTATATTTCAATGACGTTTTTATTACAAAGAATTTTCCTACAGTAACTTGATTTTGCTATTCTAATATCGTTTTAAATTTCATTATTAATCTGTTTCAAAGAAATCATATGAGTAGAATGTTTTAAACTATTTCTCAAATTATTCTTTTTTAATCAACTGATCTGAGATCTATGGAGAATTTTTATTTTTATTATTCAACTTAATAATAATAATAATATGGCTTATTGTCCAAGAGATAAAATAATATTAGAGTTTTTTAGTAGCAGATTGAGCATCTAATAGGTTTTCATAAAATTAGGATAAATTGAGTTTGCTTTCTTTTATGTTATTCAGCAGTAAATCAATTTTGTAATATTTAATTCTAAATCTATCACTCTTATATCTGCACAACACTGTAAAGGACAGTAATGCAAGTATAGATTCACAAGATGTTATTACATTAAGTAAGAATTTCCTTTTATTTTATTATTAAACTAACTTTTTATTGAAAAAGTACTCTGATAAAAAGTTAGAAATTAAAGTTTAAAATTTCAATTTAAAAAGTTCACTAAAATTGTTAGCATTTTGGTAGATGAATTGTTGATGTTTAAATACCAAACAACTATTCAAATCATCTGACCACACTGAAATTTTTTTCATCCATTTTTACTGGGAATCATCTGTTTTTGAGTTCAGTTTATGTCAAACTATGCTGATGATATTTCATTTGAAATCCATATCTTCATTATCATAACCCTTTAGGTGAAAAATTCAAATATTGTATTGCTTAGGCAATTTAGCAAGTATATATCTTTAGTGATGTATGTATATGTTCAGAAAAAGTTGAAGTGATGGTGAAAGAAACGTCAGAAAAAGATAAAAAAAGCCTTGATTTATTATGCAAAATAAATGGCATTTTTAAAATTATTAACTTTAAAATATTTATTCACTAGTCATGATTATGATGCTGAGGTTGAAAGTATTCTTGGTTTCTTAAATAAATTTTATATTTTATTAACTGATGGAGTCACTGTTATGGGATGTTTGACATCAACTTAGTGAAAACTTTTTAAATTTTCTGTTCCCTCGTTGCTGATGATTGAAATAAAATTCCAATTTTGATAGCAATTGTAAATTTATAACTTTTTCACATTTATTTTTCACAATCCCATATTCTTTATATCTGTAAAATTTAGTTTCAAGTCTCAGCAAAGAAACTAAAATTCATGGATAGTAATGAACTATTTACAATTTATGTTTTTAACAAACTTAATATGCATATACTTAAAGATGAAGATTTCTTACAGCAACATATATAAATAGTAATAAAAGGCTCACTGAAATTCACAACTAATTATCAAAAAAGACAAAATGATTTTTTTTTGCATTCCAATGTATATAAGTATATATACATGTAAAAAAAAATACACATACTATTTGTACATACTTATAGATACTTGTTGAAAACTTGCATAAAACATAAATATATGTGTGTTTATTGTAATTACACTACAAATGATAAAATAAAAATGTAGAAAATTAAAATTTGTTTTTTTAATTATTTATATTTTTTTTCGTTGTTGTTTATGTCTGTAGGTTAAATTTCCGATACCAGGATCTATTGTAATTTCTACTGCATTAATTATAACGCATATAGGTATAATATTAACCTTGATATAGTACTTTGTCTACAGTGAATCATTTTGTTTATTTTGCTCATTTATATTATTTTGAATCTATTTTTTTCTTGTGGTACTACATGTTTTAAGATTTCTGTTACTTCATTACTTTGTTTATCAGTCAGATATTAATGATGAATGATGTTATAAAAATATTAAATTAATATCTATTTTTATTGAAATCAATACTTTAGTAATAAATGATAAAGGAGGAAATATTTATTTATAATAATAATCCATGCATAAATTTTATTTACAAATAGCATAATTAATTTTGTTTGTGTTTTTTGTCATAGATAAATAAAACGATCTTTTTTTTTATTTTATCGATTTTTCCCACATAAAATAAATTATTTAACCTTTCAAAATAATTTGTTTTATGAAATTTGCAGCAATTTTATTCCGAATAATATATATTTCTATAATTTTCTAATAAACACTCGCAAGCAACAAGTAATTGGCATACAATTATTTTATTTAAAATATCAAATTATGATTTTAAAAATGTAATATAGATTAGTCATCTGCTTCTCTTTTTTAGATTATTAAGTTTCATTATTTACAACCCTTATTTAAGAGAATATTATTTAAAGTGAAAAAAAAAAAAAAACTTGAAGCCAACTAAACTAAACTTGAGATTTATAATAGAAAGAAGAAATATGCGATTTTATATTTATATCAGTATTTTAGAATTATTTTTTAATATAAAACATAAACTTAAACTATACTAAGAGAAATGTTGATAAAAGCTAAAAACGAATTTTAAGTAACTCATTGCAGAACAAAGGCTTTTTCAGTTTTGAAGAAAATAAAATATTGACTATGTTGGTGAATTGCCTGAAGATTTGGTTTGAAGTTTTTTAATTTTATTTTACCATTTAGCTAGAATTATTTAGATACTCATTTACTGATCAATATATAGATAAAGAGATATATGGACAGCAAAATAGATAAACAGGTAGACAGAAAAAAGATAAGTAGATAAACAGATAAGTAGGTAATTAGATAAGTAGACAAAGAAGTAGGTATATAGAAAGAAAATATATAGATGAATGAATGTATAGATGGTGGGAAAAATGGATACTCTGATTGGGATAAGCAGATATACAGATAGGTAAATAGATAGCTAAAGTTATCAATAAATATGTAGATAATATTCAGCAAATAGATAAATAATTCAATAGATGGATAAGTTAGTAGGTAATGGAATGAAAGAGGGTTGACAAAAAGCTGGGTAATAAGTAATAAGAAATTAATAAATGAACAAACAAAAACTCATATATATCAACAGATAGATATATACGCCCATAGATTGATAGACAGATGAATAATATTGATTGACTGGCAGATGAGTATGTTAATAAATATGTAAAATGGATGTACGATGTATAAACAAACAATTATAAATAGGTAGATAGATAATTACATAGATAAAAAATAGGTGAATAGGTAGACAAGTAAATACATAAATATAAACATAAATATGTGATAGGATGTATAGATGATTTCTTTATTAGCAATATAAAATACATTATTATTTTTAAATACATATAACAATTCATTATAACTAGCATAAACTATACATTGAATACATTAAGAAATAAATATAAATAATAAATTATATATATATATATTCATAATATACACAAAATAATTGAATATATATATATATATACATATATATATATATATATATATATATATATATGATAAATCACTTAAACATGTTAAGTTTTCTCTGCTGTGTCTTCTATGAATTAAATATAAAAGTCAAAATGTCAAGCAGCCAGATGTAAATACCTCTTGAATTGTATTCTGCAGTGATATTAAATATTGAACTATGGACTAATTAAAACAAAGAATATGACATTTAAATTAGTAAAAGTTTTAACTTGCTCATAAACAAACACATTTAATATATATATATATATTATTAAAAATCCAGTCAACATTTAGATAATCACAATATCATTAACAATCAACAATTTCAAATTGTTGTCAAGGCAACCTCCTTTTAGCAATAATATATATATATATATATTGTAACGGGCACATACGTACATTACATTATTTTTTATTAGTAAACATAAAAAAAAAAAAGTTTGCCAATAAAAATTTATTTCTTAAGAATTAAAAATTGAAAAATTTTAAAAATCATCTTAAACTCCTATATATATAAAATCGCACAGATAAATAATTATTAAAATAAAACTTTATTAAAAAAAGAGTAGTTTAAAACTAAATTTTCAGAAAAGATTTAGAGATAAAAATATATGTTTAAGTTTGAAAACAAATTAATTAATCTTTTGTAAAATGGAAATGATTATTTTAATTAGTAAACTAGCCTTTGGGTATTTAAATGTATAAGCAGCAGTCAGATAGGAAAACAATAAAAACTTTTAGCAAATGAAAGAAATTCATCGGGAAATCGGACCTCAATGAAAAGGTTTTCACCATCATGACGTAATGTTGAGTTAATCCACAAAATTATTATAAAAGGAAAGATTTGAAAATAAAATAATTAATTAGTTATTATGATGTGACTATATGTGTTAGTGTGGAGTTGAAGGAGAAGGGATTGAAAAGACACACTCTTCAATCCCTTCAGTTTTGTTAAAAAAAAAGAAATGACATCGGTTTTTTTTCTACATTAAGGACCAACTAAACTAAAAGACCTCCGGATAAATAAATAAAAAACAACGGCTAACTCAACCAATCTTTTTAGGATGGCATGGGAATTCATGTTCAAATGGAAAGCAACAGAGAAAGGTGAACTGTTTTAAACCGTATGAACTTTATAATTAATGAACATTAAATTAAAAACTTTCCATATTTAAAATAATTAAGAAATAGAATCATATCTGACCAACGCTATTTATTAATTAGTCATAATTTTATTTAATGTATTTCTTTTGTAAAATCATTTCCATTTATTTATTTATTTGTTCTTTAAGTTTTATTATGATTTCTGTTTTTCATTAAACTAGTTATATAAATATTAAACTTAAGTCGGGCATGAATGGCTATATAGATTTGTAAAGTTATATTAGGGGAGGGTAATCTTAGGTTATTTGTTTCGTAGTTGAATTAGGTCAGTGGATTGGATATATTGGGGGTAATTAGTAGATGTAGTAGGAGATTTGCTATGGGCAGAATCGCTATTATACGCCGCACACTTCCATTTTGTCTATGGAAGGGATTATAAGACGTAGAATGCTGTTCCTTTCGATGGAGTTTTTTTTTTATTGCTCTTCTTGTCTGATAGATGTAATATTCCTATCTGACGAGAAGCAGTTTCTTCTCTTAACCTAATTGTGCTGCCATATTCGAATTACATTGAACACATTGATATATCAGATGGATTGAAGTTTGGTTTGACTGCGAACCTTTGGCCTAAGGTTAAACAAGGATTGAATATTTTCTTTTCAAATGCAAATCTATGTAGTCTATTCATACTCGACACTCTAAATAAAGATGCATTAAATTTAAGTTGGGTATAAACGCTTGCATGGGTTCGTTACCGGTTGATTAAGTTTTTGGTTTTCATATTCGATCAAAATATATATAGACATTCGGTAAATACTGATACCTTATGGTGAGTATCTAAAATGTATTTATTCGGATGTCTTTTAAGTTATTGGTGTTAATGCAAGCATCTTATGGTGAATGCTATTGGGTTACTTATAATTTTCCCTCTGCAATTGACGGTATCAATGATTTTGTATTTTGATCGTTTATGTTTATTTTGGAATGTTTTTGACCGTGGAATCTATGTAACCGATCTATACTCAACATTTTTAAACAAATCTGTGCGAACTAATAATAGTATAAAATTTAAAATGTAAATTAAAAATCTAAAATAAAAGTAAAAATAATGTTAAATGTTAAAATAAACATATTAAAATAATAATGTTAAATCTTATATATATATATATATGTAAATAAATGTTTGTATGTTAATTACTGGCAGTGGCTTATTTTATTTATTTTTTAATATTGAAATATAATTAGATAAGATATTATATTATTAAATCTCTGTTACCCCCTGAGCTAGTGACATGGGCTAACGACCGGATATCAAAATATATAAATAAAATAAAAATAAAATTTTTTTTGACTTACGTATCTGCCTACTTTATAAATTTTTCTAGGTTCAAATGCCTAGATGGCGCCCTATAGGGCAGATTACATTAAGGAATATTCTCCGGATCATTACAATATATATATTGCACTGCTAGTGAATAGCATGATATGTTTCATAATTTTTTTAAAGAAAAATATTAGTTTTAAGATCTTTAAAATGAAATTTTTGAAAAAGCAAAAGATTACATCATATTTTTCTTTTTGAATAAATGTTCTTAGCAAGTGAAGGAAAAAACTAAAATAGAATTATAAAATAGATTTAAAGTTTTTTTGTTTCTCTTTTTGTAAGAAAAACTTTTATAATGTATAAAATAAACAAATATAAAATCTGTCTAAAAATTAGTCTGTAAAATAAAATGTTTGTAAAACTTTCAAAAATATAATTAATTAGTTTATAAGATATTTGATTATATTGTATTAATTAAAAAACTGTAAACTAGCTTATCGAGATTGTTTAGATGAATCTGAATGAATTAAGATTAAGGTAAATGTAAAAATCAATTAATTAAAGAAATGTAAAATTAATTAAAAGACAGATTATAATTATTCAGTACAGACAGAATGCAGAATCCAAATAATCAGAGATCCAGATATTCAGAAACTGTAAATGCAGTAGTAAGATAGTCAGTTACTACTGCAATGAACATCCATGCAAAATTCACAGATCTATCAACATGCATTGCTAGACAACATTATGACATTCAGTTGGACTTCAAGTCTCAAAAACCCTCAATAAAAAGAGAATTAACTGAACCTTGCCTGAACTAATGCCCAGAGAAATGCCTATATTGTAAGTAAATGCTGCCATAAACTTTCTCTTCCATTGTCAACACAAAGAATGGAAAACAAGCTCTGTAACCATCAATGGAAACCAGAAAGCCAAACAGTTGGAAACTGACAATCATAAAACCTAGGTAAAGATACTTTTAAATATATTCTGATATCAGTCTAATCTCAATACTTTAAATGAATTTTAATTAACAGTTTATTATAACTATAGCTTAAAGTCATTTATATTTTTCTTATGTCAAATCTTTTATTTTCATAGTGAGTTAAATATATGTGTGTGTAAATAAATATTAATGTTTGCTGTAATTATTATTTTATCTATATTCTCTTTTTTTCTTGTCACTTTGTCACCAGAAAATGAGTGTAGAGCTATTTTATAAGTAAAGTAAATGTGCTAGACTTGGAGACAGAATGTAAGCCACTCATGAAATATTTCAAGCACTGGATTGTGTGCCTATCATCCTAATTCATGCTGATTGTATAACTTATGATTGGATGGCACCTGAAGTTGATACTCAAAGCAAATAAAATGCTTTGGATGGCAGGTATTTGAATCTAGCAGTCATGTTGTGCTTTGCATAGCTTGATCTGATCATGGATATCATAGATGGTTTATGCTATCAATGGTATTCTCCCCTCTACTTAAAAGGCTGGTCTATTCCCATGTTTTTAAATAAACTTATTATAAAATCTCTTTTAAAGGGAGCTGGTTTAATATATATATATATATATATATATATATATATATATATATATATATATATATATATATATATATATATATATATAAAAAGATTATAACATTAATATCTACACACACATCTGTATTTGTGGACAAGTCAACGCAGTATATTGATATTAAAAGTTTTTAACACGGATGAACCCACAAAATATGTATTTTATATATATATATTATACAATGAGCATATCAAAAGCTTTTAACAAGCTTTTCAGAATATCCTCAGACCAAAATAGGGATATTATAAAAAGCTTGTTAAGAGCTATTGGCATGCTCATAGAATAACATTTGTAATACAAACTTATTAAATTAAATCATGTGATTTCCTTGCGATATATATATATATATATATATATATATTTTTATATTTATATATATATATATATATATATATATATATATATATATAAAGAGTAAACATCAATCACTTTAATCTTTGCAATCTCACAACATAAATTCATAAGAATTAATCCCAGTGCATACTGTTCTCTGAGAATTCAAATAGAAAATCTTAAAATTATCTTTCCAAATGTTATGTTTTTCAGCTATGCCAACTGTGTATAAATATAAAAATCCAAATCTTGAATAATCTGTCCAAAATGATCTTTTGAACTGTATGCTCCAATGATATTAAATATTGAAATACTGACTAATGCAAACAAAGCAATTAAAGGGTTTTCTAATTTTTTAAGTTTAATATAAAAAGTTATACAGAATTTAAAAACATTTGTAAAGTTGATATGAACTTATAAACATTAAAACAACTAGAGAGGAGATGGTCTGCCTATAATGAGACTACTATTACATATTTGTAGCAGAAAATATTATTGAAGAAAAAGAATATTAACCAGAACATATTTAATTGCAATGAAAGTCAGAATTTTACTATTAGTTTTCTTTCAAAAATGAAAATGCAGTATGGTAAGTTTTTTCTTTTATTTTTTTTGAATGAATGTAAAAGAATAAACACCCACAATAATATATGTGTATAAATGTGAACCACTCACTCAATTTATTAGTAACCCTCTCCACACTGTGGGAGCATTATGATAGGTTATTTTGTTTTCATTGTTGTAAGCTTTGAACTTTTATTTTGATATTAAACCATTATTATATATTAGAATATAATAAATTTCACTTCATTTGATAAATATTTTTGTTTAGAAATTAAACCAATTTCAAAAAAAATCACATGTGATTTTCCCAATTATTTTAGATGTTAGATTTTAATCAAAGTAAAACACTGTTTCTTTATTTAATTGTTGGGAAGAGCAGATTTGATTTGGAAAATGAATAAAAAAAATTTTGTTTGACATTTGTTGTTAATATCTGAGTGAATAATTATCAATATTTTGGAAAACTATCAACTTTTGCTTTAAAAGTTTATTTTTTTTAGTAATATTTATATTATTAAATTTTCTAATAGAATTCAAGTGATGTTGTGTTCCAAACAGATTGTACTACCTACCACCATAATTTTCATGGTAATGTTACTCAGAGTAATATAATCATTTATATTTAAAAATAAAACATTTCTGTGGAAAACAAGTTTGTTAATAATGTATGCTTTTGATTTCTAATAATAGTCACATAATTATTATGCAAAATATTAGCATAAACTTTCCAAAAAATAAAGTTTTTATTTAGTCATTCATAATATTTTCTCAAAGTAATATTACAATGAATACTTATCACTATGGAGTATAGTGAGCTTTGAATATTCCATGATTTTGATGATCATGATAACTTTAGAAATTTTTATAATTCAAATATTAGAAAAAATATATGTGAATTTTAGCACTTAAAAAAAGTTAGCAAACTCTCAATAAAGGATTAATACACACAAATTGAATGTTTTAATTTCTAAAATGTTGGAGCAGCATGGTGAAGAAAAATATTTCTAATACCTACATTAATATTTTTTTTATATTTTGTTTATACTATAATCCTAATTTACATATACATACTATACATATACAAAAATCATTTGTTATAGATATATGTGTGTGTTGAAAAATAATGTACACTTATAGTCCAATAAATAATATATAAATCCTTTTTATAAAATCTTTTCAACAAAACATGAACTATTGTATGCAAAGTACAATATGCATGGGAAGCAGTTAGAAGAAAATACAGTAGATATTGTGATTCCACTGTATTTAACACCAATAAAAATAGCTGAATTTTTGAAACCATAATTAGAAGACTATAAATATTGATTTTTAGTGCATTAATACTTGTTATATTGTAACAATCATTATTTAACATATTAACAAAATAAATAATAAAATTACTATTATCCTTTTTTAGTTTCTTCTTAATTTCTATGAAACTGATTTTTATAAATTGTAAAAGATATAAATATCCAAATAATATTAAGGTTTAAAAATATAATACAATATTTTATTTTGAATTTTATGTATGAAATCCACAGGTTGCATTCCAAATATTAACCCTTTGCAATTAGCTTATGATATATCACTCACTACAAATATAGAATTCAATATAAAAAAAATATCAAAATTATTTACGAATAAAAATTACATTTATAAAATCAAATTTGAATAATTAGCAATTCTGAATTTGAAATCTCATCTAAATTTGAGATAAAATTAACACCTTAATTAAAAGCTACAAAAATTTTTAGTACATGTTTATTGTTTTATATTCTGGATAATGAAAAATATTAAGCATGCTTAGAAATTTTTAGTTGCATGAAAATATTTATAATTTCTATTTAAATTTGGAACTTAAGAATTAGAGGCTACAGTAACTTTCTATACTATTTCCACTTACATTTTGATCACTTTTAAAAAGTTATTTACATTGTTAACATTATTATAATAATAGGTTGGATGAATGAAGAAAGTTTCCATTAACTGAAAGAAGTGCTTTAATTCCTCTTTGAGGTCTTTAAGAAATTAAGTAGGAGAAAATTATAATATTGACACCTGGTATTCTTTGTTTGCATCTCTTGTTATTATTTGGTTATGTATGTAGTATGTAAACATGGTGTGATGAGGTAATTGGTTTTTTACCTCTGAGGTTAAAACTAATAAATCCCATGGATTTGATCACAGTTCTCTGATTGGTTTTTAACAGAAATATCAATTGAATTTTATTGAAAATTAAATGAATATATATGTGTAAATGATCTTTTTCAAAATAATTACAATCATGATAAACAAAAATAAACTATAGTTCTTACTCCCAGGAACTTATACATTTATCACTTAAGGTAGTAGCTGATTGCTGGAGTCAGAGAATTATAAGAATCATATGATTAAGTATTCAGACTGCCACTCAAGAATAAAGTTTTATAGATGATTTTCAAGTAAAATAAAATTGCATAAATTAATGGAATTATCTAATAATAAATCAAACATCTTTGAAATTTGTGGATTTGGAGGAAAAAAGTGAAGCGATAAATGACTTGTAAAGTGGACATGCACGTAGTATAATAAAGGCACAATGTCGAAAGAATAGGTCAAATTCATTATAAATAAAAAGTGGAAAAACAACCTTGTGAGAATTTATGGTATATAACAGAGATGAATATGAATAACTCAAATTAATAAAAAATATCAAGCGCAGATAATTCAGGTTTATGCCACAACAATGTCATTGTAATGTAGAAATATAGAATTTAAAAAGGTGCACAAATGCTTTTTATCACACCAAAAAACAATTGGAAATTATTGTGGCAGATTTTAAGACTAAAATAGTAATGTAAAAGGTGATATAACTGTAATAATGGTAACATAAATAAAAGAGGGCAGGTGCATCACTTGTGAAATTTATAAAAAAAAAAAACAACAACGATATTCTGAAGTTTTTCTTTAAGAAAAATACTAAATGAAAGTTAATATGGAAGCATCCAAATATAGAATTGGACACTATTTTGATTAATGCAAAATTTTTATTTCAACCTTATTATTTTTTAATAAATTCATTATATAAAATTATCAAGTAGTCTTAATGCAAAACTAAATAATTGAAAACTATTAATAAGACACTACTAATAGTAAATTTTTTAAACTTCAGAAACACTCCAATAATTTTAAATTATAATTTTCTAATTGTTTTAAAGTCGTGTTAGACTTTAAAAAGGATTCAGATCTTGATTGAAATCAATAAAAAGATAATCTTTAGTAAAACTTCAACAAAGATAACTAATATAAAAATAAAGCAATTCATCATTAAATGTGCAACAGTGAAAAGAATTTATGAAAAAAAGGAAATCTATAAAATTATTTTTAAATGATCAATTAAAAAAATTGAATATCTTGAGTTCTATCAAGTAGTACAAAAAATAGTTAATGATATAAAAAAAATATAATTATAAATTGACAAGGAAAGCTATAGAAAAAAAATAAAAGTTTCAAAAGAATAAAATAAATATTAGTATTGTAAAAAAAAAAATTTAGCAATAAAATAAAAAATGAAACCACTACTAAAAGAGAGATGACATTTTAAAATATATCAAAAAATTTCTAAGAAGTTATATAGCAATACAAGAAAGTAAAATTATATATATATATATAAAATTTCTAACTTGTTAACTATTTACATGAACAGGATTGGTATGCACATAAATATTTGCAAAAGAGAAATGTTTCAGTAACTAATGGAATTACTATTGGTATAAAAGAAATGGGTGAAAAAATAAAAAGACTATTGGCAAATCTGTATATCAAATGTCTAAATAGTAACAATTTTTACCATAGAAATGAATGAAATGCAGAAACAATACATTTCTGAAAGTGATAAATGAAATACAAAATATATAAGCTTATTCGATTTCTATCAGTTCTGTATCTGTACAAGTCATTTAACAAGATCATTACAAACCATTTAAAGTAAAATTTGAATTCTAATCAAGCTAAAGAATAAGTTGGATTTTAAAAAATATTTCTTTCTTAAGTATTTAACGGTATTATAATAAGAACCAATAAATATGAGTTGTTATTATCTTTGAATTGATAGATTGTGTGAAGTCATTTGATTATTTAAGCATTCCCTGTTTTAAAATTCTAGACTATCAAAATAAAGGCTCAGTATATAATTATATTTTGACATTTATCAATAAACCCTACATCAGTGATTAAATTACATGGTAACACTAAAATATTATATTCATAAAAGTTATTAAAGAGTCATTCCATTTGTTCAAAACTCTTTACAGTCATCTTATGACTTAAAATGGAAAGTTCAGAGAATGCAAATATATAGAGATTAAGTCATTTAGATTTTGCAATTGTTGTTACTTTTGTAAAAAAAAAAAAAGACTTTGAGAATATGTTGCAATTGTTATCGAATGAAAGTAAAAAGTAGAATTAAAGTTAAATGCTAAAAATAGTAAACAAATTTACAAATGAATTTTTTCAAAAATAAGTAAATATATAAAGATTGATAATCTTGATTTAAATTTTTTTTTCACAACTATAAGCTCCTTGATCATAGTATTAATACAAAATGAAATCTAACTGATGTAACTAATCACAGAATTAAACTGAGTTGATTTTTTTAAATAACTTAATGTTATAAGGCAATGTGAGTGGTTGAAAGGAAAAAATTGTTAATAGATATTTGACTAAATATTACTTATAGATAAGATTTGTTATCAGAAGAGAAATAGAGGATACTTCATGCTACTCAATAATATATGGAATGATGCATGTTGAGTGTATGAAAAAGGATTATAAATAAAATATATACAGGGAAATTATTATAGACATCATTGAAAAAAAATATAATGCTGATGAAGAGTTGGATTGGATGTATTTCTAAAAATGATTAATGGACAATTGAATTTTGAACTGCATCCCAGTGGATTGTAAAAGACTTGAAAAAAACCTTATATGAGTTGAATGGAAGAAGTAAGAATGTTTGCTGATGCTGTATGGACAACAAAAACTATGGATCAGAGAAACTGGAGCAAATTTAAATATATCTTTATCCTTCAGTATATTAATAATATGGTAAATAATGTTCATGATTACCCAGTACAAAATGACTAACTAAAGTGACTTTGCATAACTACTTATAAAAAAGTATATCTTCTGGAAACTAAAAAATTTGCATGCTTTTTCTGATTCAGATTCAAAACTGGTTATTGCTATGTCATGTGGATGTGTAAAGTACTTTACTACAATCTCTACCAATAAATAATTAACTTTACATATATAAATATAAATTTATTTTTTTAGTCAATTTATTACTGTCCATTGATTTTTTTCTGATTAATAATGTTATAATTGTAATTTTAATAAGTTAACTAATAAATTTTTTGAAGTTATCAATGTGTAAAAATGAAAATAAATTAAAATATATAGTAGGAATAATGTAAATTATATAAAATGAATAAACAATAAATAATAATAATAAAATGTACTAAAATCTCCATACAGTAGTGCCATCAAGTGCAAGCCTTTGTAACAATGGATGCAAGAAGGTTTGTGCATAAAATTTCTATCAAGTGCTTACACATCCAACATCCCCAGACTCGTTTATAGCTTGTGACTTTCATCAGAATGGATTCTTGCATTTCAGAGCACTGCACCTCATTTATAGGATTTAATGCAATCTTCCAGAAGCCATCTTTTACCTATTTGGTTAACTATAAAGTTAGGAGTGCAATATTAAAACATCATAATGTTTTCAAACCAAACTCATTTGCTTGTATAATCATATAGATCTGAAGGAAATTCCATATCTCCTATGAACAGTATAGATATAAAAACATCACTACATCATAGAATCACCATTTCACATGCTTACACATGCTAGTTAATAAGAGTATAAAACTCACCATGCAAAAGTGCTATCAAATGCAAGCCTTCATAATCAATGGATGCAAGAAGGTTTGTGCACAAAATCCCTCTCTAGTGCCTACTCAGCCAATATCCCTAGTCTAGATTCTATCTTGTAACTTTTATCAGTAAGAACCCTTTTATTTGAGAGCACTGCATGTAGATCTTATGATCTATTCAACCCTCTAGCATCAACCTTTCATTTATTTGGTTAACTATAAAGCCAGGAACTCAAGATAAAATGACCATAATGTTTCCAACCCAAGATTATTTGCTTATATAGTCACTACTGTATGGAAAGTTTGGTACTTTTACTTTCAGCACATGTAAATGTATGAAATGATGATGATGATGGTTTTATATCTATCCTGCCCATAGGATAATGGTGGCAGTGGTTTTTGCAAACCCAAAGATACTAGCATCTATGGATGCTGTACTGAGTTCAGATCTATATGACTATACAAATGAAAGAGCTTGGGTTGGAAACATTAATGGTGCTGCCATCTTGGGCTCCTAGCCATATGTTTAATCAGACAAGTAAAAGGTGGATGCTGGAGAATTGCATTAGATTCTAAAGTCTATGTGCATTGCTTTTAATTCAAGGCTCCTCACTGATGAAAGCCACAAACTAGAAAAAACTAATCTGGAGATGTTGGATGAACAGAAACTAGATAAGGTTTTTATATAAAGCCTTCTTGCATCTATTGATTATGAAGGCTTGCTGAATTCAGTGGAGCTACTGTATGAAGAGTTTGTACTCTTATTAACTTCATGTGTATATAAAATGGTAATGATGTTAGTAATAAAACTTAGTGTAATTGTTATCATGATAAAACATAGATTTTTCTATTTATTACATAAACTGTTTTTTTGTCTATATATCGTATTGTTGTAATGATAAAACACTTGCATAAATTACTACTGTTGTTTTTGTTTTGTTTTTCTTTTTTCTTTCTAATTCTCTTGGTATTAAAGACTTTAAAAGTATTTTTTTCTTGTTTAATATTAGTGCATAATTATATAACATTTACTTTTTCATATGTCATAGCATCGGCCAGGACGCAAACCCACACCCGTCTACAACCAACTACTTGCTTGCAAGGCAAGTATGATGACCTCTCGGCCAACAACGCTTTACTTTTTTCAATCATAATTACAAATATACATTTTTATTTTAAAAGAAAAAAAAATAGTAAAAAAGAAAAAAAGAAAAAAGAAAAAAAATCCCAAATTTTATTACCTTACCCATAACCAAGATATAATTAATTTTTATTTTATCTCCTACACTATTAATAATTGAAAACACAATCTTCAATAAATATTTTTATTGGATTCTTTAGTTGGTCCAATTCAAAAATTTTCCCAAGTTTAAAGTTTATATCTGCCTAAAAATAATATAATCTTTAAACTTGTGAATAATTAATAACAATTAATAATGTATTTATATAAAAAGGATGTTGTAAACTGCATTAGTGCTCAAACATTGGCACTTTTACATTTAATTGTAGCAACTTAATTTCAAAACTATTAATACTTATTTCCAGATACCTATTTATTTTTTTGCAAGTATTCAGATTTCTCTCAGTTATTTTATTTTTTATTCTTAGATGTCAAGTTTAACTATAAAATAAGTAAATCTCAGAATTCATTCACTCCTTGCATAAAGTAATGAGAGCTTTCCTAGTTACATTTGCCTAAGTGAAACGTAAATTTTAACTTAATTTTAAAAGCTATTTTTTATTTCAAATACAATTTTACTTGTTTCAATAATATATTGATTTTAGTTGGAGACTCAAGTATAAGTTCGATTTTTTTCTTTTTTTTTTAAAAAAAAACAAACAAATTGTAATTATAAATTTCATTTTTTACAATTTATAAATTAATTTATTTTTAAAAAATATATATAATAGTAATTAATATAGAAAGTAATTTAATTATGCTACAAATTTTATTCAAACCAAAAGCTACATATATAAAAAATCCAAATAAAAATTTTAAGACGAAACTTACTTACATTTAATTTTTTAAGAATAGATTAACATATGCTTTTCAGAACAAGTTTTTTTTATTCAACTCTAGAATTATCTACGGTAATCTTCAATTATTCTATATTGAATCTTTAGTCCTCACTAATGAAACCGCCAGGAATTTATGCAGTAGCACTATCATCTAATACTAATTGATATCTCAACCTTAAAACAGGCAAAACTCACTATATGTATTGCCACACACAGCAAGCAAGAGTAATCAATGGATGCTCTCAGATCCAATGCTCCTCACTGATGAAGGCCACAAGTCAGAAACTAGTCTTGCTGTATGTGGCAATACGTATAGTGACTTTTGCCAGTTTTAACAACAGTTATGCACAAGCATAAGAAATGGTGGTCATGTGATATCTCAACCTTGTTGTAGATATTCTGAAATTAGATAAAAACTATCTTTAACACTAATAATTTATTTCATATGATGGTAACAGTTTAAAAAATAGAATTATATGTAAAAAGCAACATAATACAATTATTTTTATTTTTATATAAAGGTAAAAACATTTTAAAATTATTTAAAGTCCTCAAATAAAATAAATATTTTTAAGTTTTCAAGATATCAGAAAATAATTTATATATTTTTCTATTAATTTTTCATTTGCTATTAAAGAATATACATTTTTTCTAATTTATATTTCATCAATATTTAAAACTAATAGTTGATGTTACATATTTTTTGTATTTAAGTTTATATTTCTGCACTCAAAGTTAATTAAAGTATATTTTGTATCTATGCTAAATAAATTATACTTTATTTACTTTTTAATGGTTATGTAATAAAAGAAATATTTGATAGTATTTTATTAACTAATATTTATAAAAAAAATGTTTTCTAGAATAAAAAGAAAAAGTAGTTTGTTTTATAAATACGTATGCAATAGCATATGTAAGGCATAATTTTATAATTAAAGTTGTGATTTAAATGGCATATTATGCAAAAAATGAATGTATTTGTTTCTTGTTTTTGATTAAATCATAATTAGTGTTGCAGACTCAATTAATAATTTTAATATAATACAGAAATTTATATTTTTAATCGGAAACATTAATAACATCAACACATTTTTTTCTACATTCTAGACAATGTAAGTATAACATTTTATTACATTGAAAGTTCCAAAATAGCTCAAATTTTTGACAGTTGAACAGCTTTTTAAAAATTATAAATGCACAATCTTTGTAAATACAATTAAGATAATATAATGTATACATATAAAGAAACTCTTTGTACATATTAAAATATGTGCAACAGTTTATGCTGTTTAAATATTACAGTTTATAAACATCACGCTATATAAAATAATTGACATATTAAAACATTCAAAAAGTTATGTTTAAATAATTTAATTTAAATCTGGTTTTAATATTTTAATATTTCAGATCACTTAATAAAGCATGGAAAAATGCATATTAGGAGTAACAAGATGAGATGAAAACTGAAATACATAAGTGAAAGAACAAATAGGTGTTGCTGATATTATTGAAAAAATTAAGAGTCTAAGAAGAATTGGGCTTGACATATTGCTAGAAGACAAGATAATAGATGTATAGTTGAAGTATTAAACTGAATTACAAGAGATTGTAAGATCTAGAAAAAACCTCATGAGATATGAATGGATAAAATAATAAAATGTGATGGGGTAATTTGGAGAAAGGATGCTAGAGGTTGGAGAAGATGGATTGAACTTGGGAAGACCATCTTGGTGTGATCAATAAAGATCGAAAATGACGATGATAAATGTCTAAATATTTATTAATTCTCTTATTTAACAAATGTACTGTTTAAAATCTTCTGAATTTTTTTAAATTGAAGAACAGTATTGAACAGTTTAATTTCCTCGATCATTCTAAATTATCAAATATAAAATATTACTGTTTTTTTTTAATTTGCTATTAAAATGGAATAAATTGCTAATGTGTTTGATATACGATTTTGCAAAGATATGTTTAATGTTTCCAATAGTATCCTCCATGTTAGTGTAGAATTTATTTTTTACATTTAAAAGATATTTTATCACACATCTAAAGTAAATAAAAGTATTTATAATATATTAATAGTTATAATTACAATAAATAATTACAAACATAAAATTCCAGTAGTTGAATATATATTTAATGGAGGCAAACCATTCTCAAGTTATAAATAAATAGTAGTCTGTATATGTAGAAAAGATCAAGATCAGAATTATCTCTTCCCTTTTTGAAGCTTTTGATATTTATAATCCTATCCTTGCTATTATTAATAAAATTCATAATGTATAGTATCATAATCGATGGAACCTCCCAAACCTATCTGCCATGCCAGGGTGCCACCAGGTTATTTGAATCTAGAAAATTTATCAAGACGACATATACATATGGGAGAGGTTACTCTTTATCAAACCAAAAGCCCCAGTCACTAGCTCAGGGAGAAGTTAAGCTTAAAATATCACACTGTATATTTAATATTTCTAATTCTTAATTTTAAATATTATTAATAAAATATATAAAATAAGTTACTGCCAAAATTAATTCAACAAAACATTTTATTAAGCACATACACATTAATACAAACATCTGGAGATTAAATTTTTTATTAAATATATTTGATTTAAATTATATGCACAGATGGGTATATTTAAGATTTAATACAATTTTAATATTTTATTAAGCGTAAATATGCTACATAAAATACGCATACAACTAATCCAACCCCCTTTTAACCTTAGGATAAAATTTTGTGTTAAACCAATGCTAGCTTATTGATATACCGATGTGATCAATGCAAAATGAGATTGTGAGCATAACACAATCATACCAACAGGAATTTACATCTGTAACATAATATCATTAGAGAAATAAAGAATAATAATGGGAAGAAATCAACATCTTTCCCATAATCAGTAATAAATTTCACCAACTGACAGGAAAGATCCACTGCCCAATTGCTAATACAAAAACGAAATCATTTGAAATTTATTTCTGGGGTGCTCTATAAATGAGGATAGTAATTTTTGCTGGCTTATTGTTTCAACTAGAGTGTAAGAAAATCAAGGGTGTAGAAAATGTTTCTACAACCGTTGACATCATGATGGCTACACTTTTGGACCACACATTCAGGTGGGTATTATGCTCTGTATGCTAACATGCCACAAGAGAATGAGTATCCAATGTGTCTACTCATATCACATTGATATAAAACATTCATGCATTTATCCACCAGCAATGATTTAACTATGAAACAACTAGTCCAAAATTAACACACCTTAAACTAACATAATCTTATGAATCTATGCAGCCATCTACCCCCATTTTAAATTATTAAAATAAATTTATGAGAATGAAAATGATATATGAAAAATATAATAAATAATTTACAATTTTAATCAGATAAGAGATTTCTTTTAAAAATTAAGTGATGTTTAAAATTACTACTTGGAAAAGTTTGTATTATATAATTAAAGTTCATTTAAAGCAAAGTTCATACTTTCCAACACTGTAGGTTTACTGATGTCCATCTTTGCAGTTCTTAATATGTCACATAACAATGTTCACAGTTTCTTCCATCCCATATTGATATTTTCCTAGGTGGAGATGAATCTATTGCTGGACAGTTTACAGGAATCATCATTCCGGGAGCAGCCTCAGCTAGTGCAAATACAGGAAACATAATTTATTGCATGACCCCTACATTTAGGAGATCCACAATACACTTATAAAATATGTTTCAAAATCATAAAGAGCAATTCAAATCTAAATCTCCACTTAAAAGTTTTTTTATATCATTTTGAATTCTTATCATCAAATTCTAGGATTTATCTTTCCTGGCTTGATGCTATTCTTACTGGCAATGATGACTTTTCTCTATGGACCATGTTTTTATTTCCATCACTATTGGCCAGCTTGCTTTAGAGTGGGAATTCAAAATTTTATCACTAGTATTTTTTAATTTATCTCTTATCTGAGTTTATGCCCAAGGGCCTGTTATTACATCATTATAGAAAATCATTTCCATTCTAAGATTAAAAATAACTAATTAACAGCTTTTGTTTATTATTCTTTTTCAATATAATCAATCTTGTTTTTAGATTTTTAACTTTAAATAATTATATAATTATTAGTTTGCTATCTGTGCATTATATATATTAATTTAAATAAAATTATTAAATTCTTTTTTATACATATATTTCTACCTAAGGGTGATTTTATTTATTTTTCACTTTTATTTAAAAGTGATGTAACAGCATATATGTATATTATTCCAATAAGTATTTCAGCCAGATAAAAATATAGCATTAAAATTTAGACTAATAATTAATAAGAAGTTAATCTGAGGGAAACTGCTTTGCTTCTGCTGTTTGCAATTATTGTAAATATTAAAATTTATGGTTAATTTTATTACCAGTAGCAGTTTTACCATAATAGTACATAAAAATTCATTAAATTCTGATGTATTATTATTTAGCTTTATTTTTTACAAGATAAACTTATTAATTATTTATTTTAAAAAAATTGAAAAATTAGAAGTTTCTACATATATAAATGTGCATGCATATTAAGTGAATAATATGAAAATAATGATATGTAATCTAATTTTTATATTACAGTTTATGACCATTATTATTAAGAAGCATTTTAGAATAAATTATAGTGTGACTTATTATTTATTTTATTTATAAACTTATGGAAAATATAAGCCTTTCATATACATTATAGTTCTCATTAGTTACATTAAAAATAAAACATAGTTACATTTTTACTTCTTGAATAATTACGGCATAAATTACAAAAAAAGAATCTTTTTATACTTCATTTTAATTATAATTTTAACAATAATATAAAAATATGTCATCAAAATGTTTATTTTGAAATGCATCTATCAAATAATTCCCAATATATGTATAAATACAAATTTAATAATATTGAATTTATTATTATTATGATCTGATAATGCTATTTTTTACAGCTTCATTATTTTTTATGGTATGTTATCCTTATAGGCAATATTTTTTATTAATTACTTTTTTGTGTGATTAGATAATTAAATTAGAGGCTGTTGATGCCATAAATCTCACAGTCACACTGATTTTGATACTTTAAAATATATGTTTTTAAATCTTCAACACTTTGACTAATATTTTACTATTAATAATAATAAAAAATAAATTTAGATGTTATGTAAAAACCATACCATACTAATGCTATATAAAGCCTGTGTTTTTTTTTAAAAAAATAATTCTTTTAACAAATTTTTTTATGATTTAATGTAAATTTAATAAAATATTTTAAAATTATATACCAAACATGAGAAATGTATCTGGCCTAAAATCATTGTATAATATTAAAATCTTTCGTTTAATTTACTTTAAATCTTAAAAAAAATTATTAAAGCTACCAATTAAAATAAGTATTACAAAAACTTTAGTTCTATTTGTTTAGTAGATGAAATCATCGTTGTAAAGTTTGGATTTTTATCTATTGTATTGTTTTATGGTTTTGTATTATATATATATAGAAGCTGTAAATATTATATATCTATTTACACTCCACCTATTTCTAATATTAGCAGCACTAATATGGGTTTGAACCTAACACCTGTTTTGCTAGAGTCGGTAGTATATATATAGTTTATCATTAGTCAGTACTTATAAATACAGTATTTGACTATTTACTTTGTAAATTTATTATTAAAATCTTATTAAGTGTAAGTGTTAAAAGCCATCATGTTTTAAAATTTCTTATTTTTAGAATGTAATAAATCAGTCAAAATTTTGTGAATAAAGTTCTTTTTTTATTGTTTATAATGATATGCATGCATATAATTGACTAAAAATATGAAACTGACAATGAAACCCTCCAGCACTTACTTTTTAAATGTCCCTCTCTGCTTGGTGTGAGAAATGTAATCAATTCCTGCCTTTCCTCACACAGTTATACCATCTTCAACCTCCAAGAATTCATAGAAACAGGGGTCTTTGCAGCTATTAGACTATCAGTTTTTCTCATCTATGCTCTCTGGTTGCTCTGATGTGTCATTATCTTTGACCAGAGAGTGCACTCAGTCTAGCAAAGCTCTTGGACCTAATTCGCTCAGTCAAAACCAGAGACACCAAACTAGCCCCACCTCCATTCTTTACAGACACTTGGGTAATCCTCCATCTCCCATCCTCTCAGCCTCTGTCATAGAACTCAATCACGAAGACATGCATTTTGGACCAGCCTGGACTACACACCGTTTCCCCTTTCCACTTCCCATTCCTTTTTCACGTGTATCCTTCCCCTCTTACCATGTTGCTTCTGTAATTTCTCTTGTAAACCTTTTCTAACTGTATATGTTTTTTTATGAATAAACGTTCAACACTGAAAAGAAAAAGAAGTAAAAAAGCAGCATTTTAGAATTTTTATTTACTCAAAAGATTGCAGGAAATCCATTTTAAATCATGTCTTTATTTCAATAGTGACTATTGCAGTTGGCTTCTGTAAAGTGAAAAATTTAGTTTCATTTAATTTACTTCTAAGATCTAAAAAGTTCCACCATTTAAATTAATTCCAATGATTTTAATATATTCGAAATTTAATCCCTGCTCTTTCTTTTCTGAAAAAAGTTAATGAAATGTTCGAACTTCTTTTAAATTTGATATCGAAGTATTTGAAATTTTGCATAGAAAAAAAAAGTTTTTGAAATTATCCACCCACTGCTATTTATTTCTGAAAGTAATTATCCTAACCTAAATATGTTATTGTCAATATTCGTTTAACAATATTAAAAATGTAAAGCATTTAAATAAATTATTATTTAAATAAGCGAAACAATCTTTTATCTAAAGTCACATATCATATTTGAATTGAAATTTAATTTTAATATGATTGTTGAAGAAGTTTTGTTGCTATTTGGTTAAGTAAATTAGTGACTTATTTCACTCTTTATATATATATATATATAGAATGGAAACACACGTAACAATCATTTATGTTTATATTTCTTTTATAATCAATTTATTAAAATTTAGTTTTTGGTCTTTGTCACATTATAGTTTAAATATATGAAAGAAAGACATCACTATTCATTTACTAACCCAAATTTCTAATGACATTGCAATTATTACCTGTAATAGTAAGGGAATTTGAAAATAAGCCAAGAATAATAAAATGTCAAAAGTTGACAAACTTTTAAATTTAAATTTGAAAGCCGAGAGGTCATCGCAACCACCTTGCAAGCAAATAGTTGGTTACAGACGGTTGTGGGTTCGCGTCCCGGCCGATGCTATGACATATGAAAAAAAAAGTTTGATACTTCATCATTCTCTTTCTCTAGCTTGTTTAAAAAATCGCTTCTATTACTACTTTGTAATAATTGTTTTCTATTTAAAAGCCTCAAATAGTAAATGTGAAGAAATAATGTTTTCTGTTTATTTACAGTTGTTATCTGTGATGCTGGGAATCAATAGAAAATATAGTTATGAATTAGTTTAATTTTTATTTGTAATAAATCTGCCTACCTAGTAATATGGAGTAGATATAATTAGTTTGAAAAATCAATGGAAAACTCAATTCTAGTACATCATTTGTTTTGTTTTATCTTTTTATTCTTACTTCTTTTTGGAGTTGATATGATAATACCCATTTGTGACTGCCTGCAACTGCTGTTGATATTTAATATATAATAAGAATTTACATTTTAAAAGATTCTGTCTAATGTTTTGAGACTAACTCATTGCAACTTTTTAAATATAATTAAAGCTGTCCTCTATTATCAGAGCAGGACAATACATTTTAAAATAAAAAAGAGATAATCTTTACCTTTTTCCTTTTCATATATCTGGGGAATTGTCTGTAATAACTTTGTTAGAATGGATGAGTTTTTTTAATTAATAAGAAGTTTATTTCTAAATATTTGTAAATCGGATTGACATTTATATCTGACAAAGACAGACAATCTTTCAAGTATATGAAGAAATAAGAAGGCAACGAATATCTCTTTTGCCTTTAAAATGTTCTATCATGTGCTGATGCTAAATGGTGCTTTAATTTTATTTAAATAGTTGCAATGATTTAATCTCAAAACATTACATAAAATATTATCACTGTAAATTCTTATTTATTGCATAATATTCGTATTTAAATCAACATTGACAAGATTAAAAATAAAAGAAATTTCATAGTTGCCATATATATATATATATATTAGGTTTTAAAATATTTAGCAATGAATTTGTGATTGATCGAAAATTCATCCCTTCTAGCAAAGGCATTGCAAACAATCCTCCAGATATATGAAGGAGGAAAATAAAGAATACCTTTTTTGCTCTTAAAATTATTGTCATGTAATGATGCTAGAGGGCACTTTAATTATATTTAAACAGTTATATGTCATCATCATCATCATCATTTTCAACCATTATCGGTCTACTGCAGCTTGATCTCTCTAATTTCAATCCATCTTCTCTAATCTCTAGTCTTTCTTCTTCACATAACCCCAGCACATTTTCTTATTTCATTCACACACACCACATGAAGTCTCTTTCTAGGTTTCTAAGTCTTTTACAATATCTTGGAATCCAGCCCAACTCCAGTGTTATTTTTTCAATGATGTCAATAACATTTATCTCACCTATGTATTTTATTTTCAATTTTTTCTTGTTATTCCTAACATATATCTTTTCATACATGATTGAGTGCTCTGAAGTTTTTGTATTGCTCTTTTGTTAAAAGTTCAAGTTTCATATTGCTTTAGTTAGAACTGGTAACACATTTATTAAAAACTTTTTTTTTTTCAAACACATAAACATATCTTCTTTTAATGACTCAGCTGTTATTTACAATTCACACACATTGCTAGTTTAATATCCTATAATGTTATTTACATATTTTGGATGTAGCATGTGCCATCTCTTGGTCAATTTTGGTCACAATTTCTTCATTTTAGGCTTATTTTATAGGAAATTTGAAATTTAACATTTTAGTTCTAAAAACGTCTGCATATGGGATTATATTTTGAAAAAAAAAATCAATTTTCTTTAGTGCCTATTGGTGTATAGGCCCATCTCTTTTCTCTGATTGTATAGCTGCCAACTCTGGAAATTGTGCTGTAGGTGTTTCTAGTGACAAATTCAGAAACTAAACCAAAATGTTCTACATGTTTATACTTGATTTTGAAGTGAATAAATATATTTATTGTAATTTTTTACATTCATAAATAAGATTTTACATTACTTTATCAAAATATAAAATTTGATTTGAACATTTTTTAATTTTACAAGAAAAATAAGCTGTGAAATGTGATCATTCTTCAAGTCAAGTGGTTCATGCTAACAACTGTAATTTGCATATTAGGCATTTCTAAATGAAAAAATACGAAATCAAAATAAAATCTATGCATTAATATTTTGAAGTAAATAAATATATCTATTATAATTTTTTATATTCATAAATAAGATTTTATATTACTTTATCGAAATATAAAGTTTGATTCAAAAAAATGTAAATTTTACAAGAAAAATAAGCATGGGAAAGTAATCACTCTTCAATGCAAGCTAATGACTGTAATTTGCACATTAGGCACTTCTAAATGACAAAGTCAGAAATCAAAATAAAATCTACACATTTGTAATTGATTTTGAAGTAAATAAATATAGCTCATAATTTTTTACATTCATAAATAAGATTGTACATTACTTTATTGAAATATAAAGTTTGATTAGAAAAAAATTAAATTTTACCAGAAATATATGTGTGGGAAAAGTGATTGCTCTTCAATTACATTGACAGCTACAGAACTGAATAAGGACACACAGATTGGTTGAAATATGATTCTTTTGTTGTATCACTGGCTATTTTTTAATTTTTTTTTTTATATTTTTCTTCAGTTATTAACATTTTTAATTTTTCATTACATTTAACCAATTTGAATCTAAAATTATTCAATTTTCAGAAGCTGAATTAAAAAAATTCTGTGTATTTTAGATTAATATTTTAACAATAAAAAACGAGTGGAAATGAAACTGATGTATAATAATAGTTCTCAGATTTAAGTAGTGGACCAATACAAAAATTAGACGAAAGTTAGATATGTTGAAGGAAGCATCTGAAGGGTTAATATTAAATTATTTTTACCAAAAGCACTCCAAACTAGTTTAATTCTATGATTAAATGTGTCCAGTATGTTTCCATCTGTAGTAATAATATGACCAAGATATTTGTAGGCATTAACTTTTTCTAACTAATCATTATCAATGTTTATTTTCTTCTTTAGAAAAAATCCATTGAACATTACTTTAGTCTACTTAACATCGCTTTTAATCATATTTTCTTAGTTTCATTTGATAACACTTACAACATTTTCTGAAGACAGAGCTAAATTGGTAAAAATAACTATATCATCTGCAAAATCTAGATGACTTAAATAATCTTGATTTATTCTTATTTAGTTTGTTTTCCATTTCAATCCACAAAATACTTCTTGTAAAACTGATGTAAAATGCTTTGGAGATATGAAGTCATCTTGCCATACACTCCACAATGTTAATTTTTTTAACATCACTATGTAATCTAATTGATGCTGTTCCCTTTTTATAAATATTCTTTAGAATATGACATTATTCTGGGTTATAATCTACAAATCCAAAGCATAATGGCAACATATATTCATTGATCATTTCTATAACTTCTCTCAATACCTGGATATGATCCACTATACTAAAACCACATTTAAATCCAGTTTTTTCTTTTGTCTGATTAAAATTCAATGTTCACTATAGATGAGTTGTAATTATTTTGGTAAAATTTTTATATAGAATTGATAAATGACTGATACATCTTAATTTCTAATATCTTCTTTATCATGATTTTAAATATTAATATTTATACTGCATTTTTCCAATCACCTGGTGCATCTTTATCATTTAACATTTGGTATATAACTTTGCCAAAATTTTATTTCTTCTTAGTTGCTTGTTTTGAGATATCTATTATAAGTCCATCATGATCTGAAACTTTTGTATTCATAAATATAATTGCATGCCTAACTTTTTAATTTAAAATCCTGGGCAATTTAACAGATATAGTAGTTGTAAGAAATAACTTTCTTTGTTCTTTATTGCTATATATTTTTGATATCATTTTTTTTCATATTTCATGATGCCATCTCTCTTTTTAGTAATAGTTTCATTTTTTTTCTTAGTGCAGAAATAAGTTTTTTTTATCAATACCAAGATGCTGTTTTACATTCTTAAGACTTTTATTCTCTTCTACAGCTTTCTTTGTTAGTTCACAATTATAGTTTCTTATCTCATTATCAACTCTTTTTGGATCATTTTACAAAATTCAAGATATTTAATTCTTTTTAATGTATATATTTTATATATTTTCACATTCCTTCTTTTCTCCATAAATTGACTTGTCTCAGTAGAAAATTTCTTGTTCAATTGCCGTTTTTTATACCAGCTGTTTGTTGTGGTTTTTAAAAAAGTATCGGTTAGCATTCTATTGATTTCACTCAAAAATGATTTGCAAGTTCCAATTTAAATTTATTGGAATGTTTCTGAGGATTAGGAACATCAATCAATTGTGAATGTTGTTTTTTCTTAATAAATTTTGTCTAATTTTGCATTAACATGTATTTTATATCTCACTAAAAAATGATTACTTTTTGTGTTGAATTTATTAAGAACATTGCAATCTTGAAATACATACTTTCTGATAGTCATAGTATAATCCAATTCTACCATACCTTCATTTGGGTGCTTTTATGTCCATTTCCTTTTAATATTGTTCTAAAAAAGATTCACAATACAAAGTTGTTGTTTTTTTCTGCAAACTCCATAAGTCTATGACCTCTCTCATTTTTATCATCATAATGAAATTTATCTACAGCATTTTTATCTTTCAAGTCTCCCATGAAAATTTTAAAATGTTATTTTGTCTGATTAAGAGCTTTTTGTACATCCTCTCTACTTTATCTTTACAATAAAACCTTTTTAGAACAGATTTCTGAATTGTCTGCATTTGATATCTGCTATCAAGTTGAATGTCCTATTTTTATCACTCTGTATGATACACCAATCAATATAAATAATAGAATAAAATGCATTTCTATTTTATTTTTTAATTGCTAATGTAGTGTCAGGAAATGCTTAATTTTTAATATATATAGATGTTTTTTGTGTGGTAAGTAATACAATGAATTAAAATATACATAAAAGTAGCATAATCCCACAACGCAGAGTGTAGAATTCTTTTCAGAAGCAAACCATTTTTTATTTCAGTTTTGTTACTTACTTTAAGCTTAGATAATAATAGACGATAAATGACATTACTTATTAAATTTCTATCCAGTGTTATCTTCTCCTTATTCTCAACACACTGTCTGGGTGGAATTGCTGTCCTCAGAGTAGCTTAAGTAAAAGCAATGTAGGTTGTTCTTGATGTTTATTTGTAGTATATATATAACGTAATTTTGATTTTTAATAGCGAATATGCCATATTAACACGTGTATTTCAAAATTAGTAATAGTTGTGCTTGTAAACACACTCTAATATTTATATTACATTGTATATAATTATGTGTGTATGCATATATATATATATATTAAAAATATCAAAAATACACAGAAATATAAATCTTTTAACAGTTAGTCGAATAATTACCGACAGAAGCATGGTAAAAAAATGAATTGCCAATAATAAATTACTGTAGTTCATTGCTTATGCATACATTAATAATTGAAAAATCTTCATAAAAAATGCTTTGAAAAATTTTCTTCACAGATTTAATATCTGCAATGTGAAAAATTAATCACAACAATTACAAAGCTTTGAGTACAAAAACAAACATAAAAGAATGGAAAATAAAAAAGAAGTAACACAAAATTCTTAATTACAGCTGTTATTATTTTTAACAATTATCAAACATCCAGTATATTTTAATTATTATAATGTTGTAAATACTGCCTGAAGTAAAAAAAGTTATACTAAATAGTCCAATGCTGAATAAAGTTTTCTTTATAACAGGCTAATTGATATTTGATTATTATATTGTTTAATGTAATTATAATACATAATTGGTATTCTAATATGAAACCTAGATATTTAATACATATATCCCTTTAAATAGATAAATTCTGGTACATAAAAAATAATCTAACATGAGGTATTATAATTATCAAATGATGATATATGTATAGGTCAACCCTGACACCTTAAATGTTCGAACTTTTTGTTAATTCCTAGACAATAAACCATTTTCATTATTTACTTGTACAAATGTTATGATATCTGTTTATGTGGAATGATGTGTCTATACAATCAAGAATAGATTATAATGTTTAAAGCAAGAAAATAATGAGTTTTAATCAATTTTTCATAAAATATGAATAAAACTATGAAAGAATATTAAATGTACTATGATCATATGTCACAATATTCTATACTTATAATTATTATCTCGGTAATTACCAAGTAACCAATTAATTTCTTATGTGTGGAGAGATTTTAAAAGTGACCCCTAACAATGCTATTGGTCATCATCATAAGTAAAATCTCTAATTTTAGGATGATATCCATGTAGTTTCAAAAATAATTATATAGAAACCACTCACATTTTTATAGTTCCACTATAAGCAAGAAATAAAAACAGATAGATGTCTGTATGAAATTTTAGGATTTTCTAGTTTTTTATCAATCCTCATCTCAACTCTACTGTGTTGCACTTATGCATTAATACACCAACTCAAACCATTATCTTTCACTAAGCTTGCATCTCATAAATAAGAACATAGTTCTGTGATTTAGAGTTATTAAACATTTGAATCTCTATAACATGTTATCAATTTAATATTTTCACATTACATCACTCTTACACAAAATAGGGACTAGTTTCTATCTATTTTAATGTCATTTTAAAAAAAAAATATTATATAGATAAAATAACAATTAAAAATGTATAAATGATGAATGGTTAAATAAATATTGATATAATTAAATATGCTAAAATAATATATATATATATTAGATAATTTTGTTGTTTTTAACAATATTAAAATAAAAGAAAATGAATATTAAATCATTACAAGTATAGAGAACAAATAAATGTAGCAAAGTGATTAAGAATGGTGTGCATTTATGTTTACAAAAATAATTGCTAATATCTAAACCCAGATTTATTTACAAGTACATAAATTAGTATTAACTTAGAAATAAACCTTAGCTGCTTAATTACTTTTTTACCATTAGTTGGAAGATAACAAATCCCTTATCTATATGTGTTTGAATATTATATATGCAAGAAATGTGATATAGATATAACATATAGTTTTTATATAACATAAATATGAACTAGTTATAAGCATACTTTTCTATTGTGGGAGTTAAATTTAATTATTATTTTTATTTAATGGGCTTTTAAATAAAATGACCACGGAAGCTTTATTAAAAATTTCTTTAATCTTTAAATCTTGTTTATGTGTTTCTTTATTTATATTTTAAATATTCAAAAAAATTAAGTAAATATAATTTATTTACATTCATATAAAATAGTTGTTGAACTACTTTACCTAAATTAAAAAAAATATTTCTTTTTAAATGAACAAAAAAAAATTACATTGAGATTTAAGAATTTAATAAGAAAATATGTATTCATAAACATTGAAAATAACTGCCCCCCTTCCCCCCCCTCTTTTTTACAGACATCTATTCACTGATTAAACTAATATTTTTTCTCCAGATTATAATTTCTGATGAAATGACACAAATATTCTACATTTATTTAAATGAGTATTGAGATTTTTGAAATTATTTTTTTAAATTGTTATTATAGCATGGGAGCATTGAGATCATCTTAATCAGAAAGTTAATTTATTCAAGTTTCTTATGTTTTATATATAAGGGATTCGAACTCAGACTTTTACATGACCCTCAACTCTCCATGCCATCTCATATTGCTGATCCATCTGATCACACACATGTTGATATAATCACAAATATATGTATTTCATGTTAAACCAGCAACCATCAGTTGGTCCAGATTACTATCTCCACACATATATACAATCAGTGCTCAGCTTTATATTAAGATAGCCAATATTCATACTTTAATGGACAGGCTTCAAATTATTCCAACCTACAACTCTTCAGCCATTCATTTCATTGAAAATCTGATGATGGAACGTTCAAAGCCCATGTTAGTGCTGAGGTTGTCATCATTGAGGGTGAAAGGCAGAGTTAGAATCCCTTATATATTACATTGTAGGTGCAGGTGTGTGTAAGCCTATGCAGTATAATAAATTATGTTTTATAGTAAATCAGTAATTGTTTTCACTCTTTACATGAAAGTAAATAAAACATTTTTTGCAACAGTAACTTCTATATAAATCTATAAGTTATTTTATTAACACTTGCTTAATATATTTAGTTTATAAATAAATCAGAATGCATAATATATATGTATAGCTTTTACTATATTTCTTTACTATAAACAGACTTCTTTTTTATATGTCTAATAACTCAAACCTTTTCTCCATAGATCAAACATAATTTTGAAAATGGCAGTTTTAATTTTGTACATACATACATTAGTCTTTTGTTTGAATTTAGATTCTAAAAATCTAAATTATTTTTTATAATAATAAATATTTTAAATATTGTTGAATTTATTTTAAAAAATGAAATAATTTTAAAATTTATTTTATTTTTAATTTGTAATGCAAAATATAAAATAAGAAGTTCAACCCTTCAATATAGGTCAGACTCATGGGTAATTTTTTTATTATAATTTAAAAAACAATAGTACATATAAAAATTGAACATATTTTATTTTAGCTAGTAAAAATATCATTTAAATAAATAAAAATATATTTGCAATGCAAAATAGTATTTCAAATTAAAATAATTTTTTTCTTTCGTTTTACAAAGCAAAACAAGAAAAGATCCTATTGCTTTTGTATAAGAAGAGAATGATTTTCTGATCTTTGTTTTATAATCTGATTACTGATATCTTTCAAAAAAATAAAAAATAAAATAGTATGTCCTTATTTTTGTATATAGAATATTATCTAGGAAGAAAGTAAACAGAACAATTGATTATTATTATTATTGAAAGTAGAACTAGAAAGAAATGAGGCAGTGCCATTCTGATTGAGTTCAAACTCAACAATAAAAAGTTTAATGAATAACATTTTTTTTAAATCAATCATTCCCTGAATTGGGTGCTATAAATTCAAATTCTAGAAAAGCAGCAACAATTCATCTATTGGATTTAAAATACAGTGAGTTTTTAATAATTATGTAAGTTTTGTCATTCTTTTGTTTACATTTTAAAACGTGATCTCAGCTGTGACTTGATGTTTATAGCAGATGGATTAA
Organism: Epiperipatus broadwayi; assembly: GCA_028023455.1. Classification (NCBI taxonomy): domain Eukaryota; kingdom Metazoa; phylum Onychophora; class Udeonychophora; order Euonychophora; family Peripatidae; genus Epiperipatus; species Epiperipatus broadwayi. The sequence continues at coordinate 6,526,970 of JAQFVV010006229.1, read as the reverse complement.
TTGGTCAAACAGATATGTCTCAACTGATTTAATATAAAATTATTTTCACTCTAAGAAAAATTTGACAAAATAACATAGTTATATATTATTATAGTGGTTTTCTACAAAAACATAATTTAAAATACCTTGGGACAGAAATAAAATTAATTAAAATTTTCTTTCCAATTTCTTTTAAACTTCAATAATAATGATATTTGTTAATTCCCTTTTGAGAATTAATTCTTTTGACAAAATATCTTCTTTTTTTTCATTACAAATATATAGCTTAGACATTAGATTTTGATAAATTTTTTTCAGACTTAAAAATTGTACAATCTCTCTCAGTGAATAAAATTAATAAACTATTTGTTATATAGATTTTTTGGAATTTTATTTATTTAGAAGGATGATAATAATAATAATAATAATAATAATAATAATAATAATAATAATAATAATGACGATGATGATGATGATGATGATAGTCATTTTTATCTGTACAGATTTCCTTACAATATTTTGTTAATAATTAAATTATCAAAAAATCTTTATGCTAAATAGTGATAATAATAATAATATGAATAAAAATCATAATATGAAAAGGCATACATTTTTATCTATTTTAATAATCATTATTTTTTTGTTTAAAAATTACATGGAATGAACACAATATTAAAATTTTTAAAAAGAAATACTTATTATAATATTACAATATGTTTAAGAAATAAGGTTTAATATTAATTGGAGTTATACAGTACAGTACTTTTTATGTATTACGAAAATTACTTTTTTTATTTATTTCATTTTACAAATACAGTATATATATATCTGTATTTTTATATTGGACTATTTCCATCATCTAATATGTGTGGTGAATGTCTTTAGAAAAGTTTAATTTTAGTTAAATATTCCATGTGCATTCAACTGTTAGTAATATCACAGCAAACAGGTTAGTATATGCACCAACTGTTAGTAATATCACGCAAACAATGTTAGTAATATCACAGAAAACAGGTTAGTATATGCACTAACTGTATATGCACTAACTGTTTGCTGTGATATTACTAACATTGTTTGCTGTGATATTACTAACAGTTGGTGCATATACTAACCTGTTTGCCGTGATATTGCTAACAGTTGAATGCATTTAGAATATTTAACTAAAAATAAACTTTTCTAAAAACATTCAACACACATATTAGATGTGTGTCAATATAAAAATACAGCTAGAACACCATCATCACAAACCTTCAGAAAAACAGTATATATATAACTTTTCACTAATATACTTTAAAAAAAAAATTAGGCTCATTTCAAAGTTTGCACTTAAGTAAACTGGAAACCAATTCAAGATATTTATTTCTCTATAGTAAATGATTTAATCTAATGCTAATTTAAAACAATTAAAGCAAGTATTATTATAGCATTTAAAAAAAGTGAATTAGGGTTAATGTTTTAAGTTTGTTTGTGAGAATGACAGTGCATTAATTTAAATAAAAAATACTGGGAATTCCTGATTGTCTGAAAATTGAATTATTTTAAAAAAAATAAACTTTCATCATCATCAACCATTATCAATCCACTGCAGGATGAAGGTCTCCAAATTCAATCCATCTTCTCTGATCTTTAGCTTCTCTTCTCCACATCATTCCTGCACATGTTCTTATTTCATCCATCCATCTCATATGTGGCCTCTTTCTGGGTCTTTTAAATCTCTTGGACTCCAGTTTAAGATTTAATTGTCCATCTATTATAATCTCTTCTAGCAATATGCCCACCCAACTCCACTTCAGTCCTTTAATTTTTTTCAGTGAGGTCAGTAATACCTGTTTGTTCTCTTACCCATAAATTGCATTTTTGATCTCTTCTTGTTACTTCCAATATGCATCCCTTCATACTGCTTTGAGTGGTCTCAAGTTTCAGTATTGCTCTTCTATTAAGTGTCCAAGTCTCAGATCCATAGGTAAGAACTGGTAAAACACATTTATCAAAAACCTTCCTTTTCAAACACATAAGCATATTTCCTTTTAGTATCAAGTTATTTCTACCAAAAGCCCTCCAACCAAGTTTAATTCTACGATTAATTTCATCCATTGTTTTCATCTGTATTAATAATGTGACCAAGGTATTTGAGGCTGTTAACTTCTTCTAATTCATCATAATCAATCTTTATTTTCATATTTTAAAAAAATCCATTAAACATTACTTTAATTTTTTTAATGTTTGTCTTTAGTCCTGATTTCATACTTTCACCTGATAATTCCTGCAACATTTCCTGCAGCCCTAAAGCATTATTTTCAAAAACATCTACATCATCTGAAAAATCTAATATAACTTAAATAATCTCCATTTACTTTCACTTCTTTAGATTTCCATTTTAATCCACAACATACTTTTTGCAGCACTAAAAAGTTTTGAAGATATGGAGTCACCCTGTCTTACACCCTTCTCAATGTTGACCTTTCTAGTATCATTATATAATCTAATTGTTGCTGTTGCATTTTTATAAATATTCTTTAAAATATGAAATATCCTGGATCTATACTTGATGATCCAATGCTTTAATCACTGAAGAAATGTTTATAGAATCAAATGCCTTTTCATAATCTACAAAACCAAAGATAATGGAAACTCATATTCATTTGTCCTTTCTATAACTTTTCTCAATACCTGTATATGATATACTGTACTAAAACCATTTTTAAATCCAGCTTGTTCTCTTGGTTGGCTGCAGAAAGGAGTTTGCTATTAACTGAAAAGAGATCCTTTGATTCCTCTTGAAGGCCTTAAAGAAACCAAACAGAAAAAATTTCCAATGTCCACTCCATATGTAGTCATTGCAGCTGTTATTACTATGTGATTATTCATATAGTATACAAACATGGATGAGTTTGTTGGCTTTTTATCTCTGACTTTAAGATCAAGAAACATCATGGTCTTTCTTCTCAGTTGCCTGATAAGGCAGAAAGAATGTATGTATAAATGATTAAACTTTATACTTTTCTAAATACATTTAACTGTTTTTAAAGCACCTCAATAGTTTAATAATTCTATTTCATAATAAAAATAATCACTATATAACTACAAATATACATCATTTAGGCAAAGATCATAGTCATAAAAAAATATTTAAAAAAATTTATTAGCTACAAATCATAAAGTTGTTTCTGGAAAATTATAAGTTCATTTTAAATCCATTGTCTATTTTAATTTATTTGTAATTAGATTTTGAAAAATTAATTATCAGAAGATTATTCAATGATATGCAAACTAATTATAATGTATATATAATAAATTGTGCATGCTCTATTAAATTAGAAATAATCTGCTCATGCTGAAGAATATTATGTCAGAATCTTGATTATCAAGAATCAATATAATAGGTTGATGGAGTCAAAAAAAAAAATGCAATTTTATGGTGCTCATACTGTGTCCAATTAAGGATATGAAATTTGTATGAAAAGAATATGTACAGATATAATTGACATAAATTTTACTGAATGAAAAATGTTGTACTTCTACTACTATTACTATTATTGTAGCTACTAATCATGAGAATAACATTTGTTTAGCATACTCTATAATCTGATGTTTTTCACACTGTTTAAGACATTTATAATTGAGACAATAGATTCCACCTAAATTATTGCTTTTAATTTTATTCTTTTGAAACTGTCAATGTTTTTAATAGTTACATATTTTTTAATAAATTAGATTTTCTCATGATATAAATAAAATAGTACAATTTTAATTTGATCATTGTGCTTCATATAATATCTTAAACCAAGTACTCACTTATTTAATTTCTTCATTATCTATGAAATTTTGCTTGGATTTTTAATTGTTGGTCCAAAATAATATAAATATGTGCATGTAAAATAAACTATCTTTAAATAACCCACAACAAAATAAAAGCCTTTTTGTCGTAGTTCTTCTTCCAGAAACTGCAAAAACTAAAGAATTACTTAAAATTTTTCTGCCTTCTGTTTGATGATGGATTAAATAGTTAGATCACCATATATCAATTAATATTATATACACACTTAACTGATAAATAAATTCTTAATCCTACTTAAAACGTGAAAAAAAAAATTCTACTGTTATCCAGACTGAGCACGTGTAAAATAAACAGGATATACTTACCATTAGAGCTATGGAATTTATATATATATGTTCAGATAGATATTTGTGCAATTAAACAAGCGATACTTTAGTATTGGATATTTAAAAAATGCTTTTTCCTAAGCTTCGTTATCTTCTATTATCTTTATTACTTTTTTGTGTGTGTGTGTGAATGCAAGTGCATAATTTAGATATAATATGCTCTTATATATGATTGTAAAAGATTTTAAATTATATTTTCAGAATGACTTAGCTTATAGGAGCATTTTTTACTTAGCCATAAAGAAAAAAAAGCCATTCCATTGGATTCAAAACTTTGAGTTGATCAGTATAATTCTAAAATACTGATTTTACTTAATATTACAAGACAATATATAACCTTGATTTTATTTTCATTAAAGAAAATAAAACAACACTAACTAAAAGATAGATAAATAAACTATATATTATATCTGGAAAATGAAGGAAAATAATGTACGAATCAAATTTCCAGTTAGTTTTAATTACTTAATTAATAAAATTGAAACGTTTAGACCACATTTTAATTAGAAATTTGATTGCGTAATATTTCACTATAAGAAAGTTAAAGAGTTAATATAATCATCGGTGTTAATTTACAATTGTTTTTCTTCAATTTCAATTATCACTCAAATTATAATATATATGCAAACACATATGCTTTAAAAATAAATGCAAATTACATATTCGGTTTGTTGGTGTATATGATTATATTCAGCATAAATAAACTTAATTAAGACTATTTTAACGTCGTTTACAATTGGTAAAAAATGGATTTGATCATCTTTTTTTTTTAATAATAAGAAAACTAATAGTGCTTGCTAGTCAAAAAGACAAATATCTTTATTATAAAGTGTTTATATTTTGTAAAAATAAACAATTTTAATTATTTTTCTTTAATTTTGAGTTGATAAGCATGTGATCGTTTTATATTCTGGATTAATAACAAATAACAGGATATAAAGTATTTATAGATAAAAGAGTTTTCATTTTGTTTTCAAAGTCAACAACACCTAAGTGGATAATCAATTAGTACTATATTTAGCAGAATTATTTTTTTTATTATTTAAATGAGATTTTATATAAAATTATACGAGTATTGAATAAACTTGAAGTAATTAGAATAATACTGATATATATAAAAAAAAATGTTGTTGTTGATATTAACGAAAGTTGATCCCGGAACTATAATGATTTATTAATTTTCTTCATATGATGTAAGAATATACTTTGAAATTACTAATTAATATAAAATTATTAATTAATACATATATAAGCATAAGAGCTTTTAATTAAACATCTATACATCAAACGCCTCTACACAGTCATCTATCTCCATATGGATACAATAAAAGAGAATATATATTATTCAATATGCTTGCCAATTACTGATTGATATAGTGCCCCCCCCCCCCATTCTGTTATATTTTGTAGATACATTTTTTTATATACCCATGTATTGACCAAAATTAGCTAGCATCTGGGTTGGTTAATGAACAGCTAGTATTTCAAATTTTATTCAGACCAGATTTAAATCTAAATTATAGACATAGAAAACAAATAAACTACCACTACCATATGAAGACATTATATATATAATACATCTGTTATAACCCCTTTTAAAAAGCAAATTACTATAATGTTTTAAAAATACAGCAGAAATAGTTGTTTTTTTAAAGGAAAAAATAATCAGGGTTAAAAGCATTTCTTGATATATTTTCAAGACCCGATGAACTGTATGGGGAATTTTATTACTATATTTTCTTATATATATATAAACTAGGATATTAGAAGAAGAAATAAAATCTAGTATGTAACTTTAATTTATAACTATGAAGAGAATTTCACAAATTATATAAAATTGCTTTGTTGAAACTTTTTTATTTATAAAATAATTTTTTGATATTTAAAAAATAAATAATTTTATACTATTTCCTTATGTGGGATTCGAATTGACTTTCACACGACCCACTACTCTCAGTGCCTTTTGCATTGCTGACTCACCTGATCACACACATGTTGAAAAAATAGATAATCACCAATATAAGTATTTCGTGCTAAACCAGCATTCATCAGTTAGTCCAGATTACCATCTTCACACATATATACAATCGGTGCTCAGCCTTATATTAAGATAGCCAATCTTCATACTTTAATGGATAGGCTTCAAACTATTCCAACTCACAACTCTTCAGCCTTCCATTTCGAAGCCTGTCCATTAAAGTATGAGGATTGGCTATCCTAATATAAAGCTGAGCACTGATGATATGTGCGGAGATAGTAATCTGGACCAACTGATGAGTGCTGGTTTAGCATGAAATACCTATATTGGTGATTATTTATCTTTTCAACATATGTGTGATCAGATGGGTCAGAAATGTGTGATCAGGTGGGTCAGAAATATAAGATGGCACTGAGAGTAGTGGATCGTGTGAAAGTCTGAGTTCGAATCCCGCATATATTAATATATAAATGCAAGTTTAAGCCTGTACAATGTACTATTCATTTATATAAAATGGAATCCTACTATACTTTAACCAGATTAAATTTGCTATTTTTTTATATATATTTTTATTTAATATCAATTATTTTTATATGGTAACATTAAAATATTTGAGTTGATAGACACTTATATTACATTTCATATTGAATAAGCAGCTTTTAAGTTGTTTCATACTATTAAATCTTACATATATCTTGATCATTTATTTGTTCAGTATTTGCTAATATCAAATTATTATACTTTGATTTTCAATTAGCAATTTTTATGCATTCACTCATTTGATAGTATCCACTTTTAATTCAGTAATGATTATTACTAGTCATATAGATGGCATAAGTATCAATTTCAGCCCAAATATAAACTTTAATTTAATTAATGATTAATATAACACATTTTATTATAAACAAACATGGCTAATACCTAGTTTTATGAATAATTAGTGATACTAATTTCTGTTTTTATCCAAAGAGGATGGTGCCAAATAGTAAGAACAAGAAGTTTGGTGCTTACAAATCATTTTTTTATTGATTAATTAGCTATGTATATCATCTATGTGTATAAATTATTTTAAATATATTTGAAACTTTATATATTAATTTATTTTAGATTTGTCATATACTGGTATTGTTAATAAGAAAAATGATTTGTTTTAAATTATATCATTACACAGAGACTAAACTTTCCATACAGTATCACCACTCAGTGCAACCCAGAGTAATCAGTGGATACAAGGGGTTTGCACATAAAATCCCTATCTAGTGTCTACTCATCCAATATCCCCAGACTAGTTTCTAGTTTGTGGTTTTCATAAGTGAAGAGTCTGGGATCTGAGGGCAATGCATCTAGATCTTAGGATCTAACGCAACTCTCCAGCAGCCATCTTTTATGTTATTAGCTAACTATATCTAGGTGCAGTGCTCTCTGATCTAAGGCTCCTCACTGATGAAAGCCACAAGCTAGAAACTAGTCTGGGACTACTGGATGAATAGGCTCTAGATAGAGATTTTATGCATGAACCTTCTTGCATTTCATTGATTTCTCTCGTTTGCTCTGAGTGGCACTACTGTATAAAGAGTTTAGCCTCTGTGTAAACAACTTGTGTAAGCATAAAAAAGGGTAATGATGTGATATTTACAGGTTTAAATTATATCATTGTACATAAAATTAATATATATATATATATATTGAGGGGATTTGCTTTTCACTACATTAGAATCTGTTTGTATTCTTGCAAGGAAATCGAGTCATGTATAATGTGACATAATTTAATAAGCTTATACTACAAATGTTATATAATGAGTGATGATAGCTCTTAAGAACTTTTCTGAATATCCATACCCTCAGACCAGTTTCTAGCTTTGGCTCTTCTAAGTAAGACATTAAAACATTCAGATATTAGATCTAAAAATACTAGTTTAAGACCAACATTTATCTAATAGTTAATTATTAAGTAGAAAATATGAAATTTTTAGACATCTATATGCATTCAAATCCAGCTATCTAACTTAAATAGCTATATGGGACTGAACGAAGTTCAGATTCACCATATATTAAATAGCTTTGGCAATAAAACATCATGAAAATTACAAGAGCAAAACTATAATTTCAAGGAAATCAAGTCATACATCACTTGACTTAATTTAATAAGCTTGTATTACAAATATATAAGGAGCATTAATAGCTTTTAACAAGCTTTTCGAAATATACCTATTGAGAGATTGGTTTCTAGCTGTGACTGTTATCAGTGAGGTACTAGGATATTTAGATATTAGATCTAAAAATACCAGCAGTTATCTAATAGTTAACTATTAGTAGAAAATTTAGTCATCTATATATCTTTAAATATAAATATCTAACCTAAATAGCCATTAATTGGCTACCTAACTTAAATAGCAATTACAGTATTACTCTTGAGTATTTGGCAATTTTATATTGCTAAATCTATTAATATGTGGTATACCTGTAATTTAGTTCAGTTCTATATATGGCTATTTAAATGAGATAGCTGGATGTTGAAGACATATAGTTATCTGAATAATTCAGATTTTCTGCTCAATAGTTAACTATTAGATAAATGCTGTTTTTGAGCTGTTATTTTTAGATCTAATGTCTGAATGTCCTAGTGCCACACTGATAAAAGCCACAGCTAAAATAGGTCTGAGGATAGGAATATTAAGAAAAGCTTGTTAAGAGCTATTAACACTCATTATACAACATTTGTGGTTCATGTTTATTAATTAATTTGCATGTTTATGTAACTTGATTTCCTTGCAATTACAGTTTTGCTCTTGATGCTTAGATGATGTTATACAGCTACAGCTATGAATATATGGTGTATCTGAACTTAGTTCTGTCCCATATGGCTATTTAAGTTAGATAGCCTGATATAAAGATATATAGATGTCTGATTATTTTTTTACTAATAGTTAATTATTATATAAATTCTGGTCTTTAGCTAATATTTTTAGATCTAATGACTGAATATTCTAATGCCTTACTGAGAACACTCACAGTTAGAAACTGGTCTGAGGATAGGGATATGTGGAAAATATTCTTAAGAGCTACTAACATTCATTATACAATTGGTTGTATTATCTTTGAACTTTGGAACTCAGTATTAGTGAAATTGGTTACCAGCCACAGCCACTTGATTATGTGATAGCTCAATTGTCACATTAATTGCCAAATTATTATTAGACAAATTACTTGTTTTGTAAATTTTGAAATGCCAAATTTAAATAAATTTGATAAATGAATTATCAAGCAATTGAAGACAAAATTTTAAAATAAGAGATACAAATTATTGCCAAATTATTATTAGACAAATTACTTGTTTTGTAAATTTTGAAATGCCAAATTTAAATAAATTTGATAAATAAATTATCAAGCAATTGAAGACAAAATTTTAAAATAAGAGATACAAATTTTTATCTTGTCAAATAAAAGCTTTAAATAAAATTTAAGCAAACAAAACTAAAGGTTTTTTATCCTGATTATTGATAGATGAACCACATTTCATAGCCATATTGCAACACTAGATATCATATTTGCAGTATCTTTCCTGGTCATACTATTATTTCAACCATTATTCTGATAATTAATTCTTGCTTACCCATTCACCTCATCCAACTGTTTTAATGGGAGATTTTAATCTTGATTATCAAACATTCATGTCAAAATGGCTTCATCTAATAACCTTTCCACTTATGAGGGGCCAAGTGTTTTTACTTTAAAACTCTGTCACTTTTCATAATAAGTGACATGCCTCAGTCATCGATCTTTGCTTTTACTCACCAATTGTACATCATTTAATTCAACTTGATCTTAATCATACTTCTTTTTTGACGATTCTAGACAATCTCTCATTCTGAATCATGATGATTTACACATCACAGCCATTCATTTGCATAAAACTATTCACAGCCATTCATTTGCATAAAACTATTCAAGTTTTCTACATTCTTATGCAATGCAGATCTTATTCTCTGAAACATATATTATGTTGCAGAAATTGCAACAAATAGAACTTGATCCAGTTCAAAGACACCTTGCCTTTATGCATATAATATCACTTAGTATCCAACATGTTACACACAGTTCACCTTCACCTTCCTGACTTTTGGCATTATTTAATGAATTGCATATATGAACTACACTAATGAATCCTACTCATCATACTTACCAACAGTTAAACATGCTTTCCCAGGATTATTAATCAAAAAACCAGCATCTTAAAAAGAATATCTTCCCATTTAAAAAGAATTTGTCTTACTCATCATCACACATGATCACTCATCCACATTAAAAGTTTCTATGGCACTCCAAGTTGATGATAATATGTGTGTAGCCTATAACATGATTAATCCTATATACCAATATTTCAGGCAGAAGTTACAAATTTTTAATGGCTTTCACACCACCTTCAGACTTATTTGGGCCACCTGACAATACCAAAATATAGAATTTTCTTACAAGTTTGCCATAATAAATAACTCAGGTCCCCCAGGTTTCAGTGGAATCTGTGCTTTTATTTTTGCCCATCTTAGGCACTTTACTTCATTATACCTCTGTGAACTGGAAAATTATCTATACCAAGGATATATCACATCAAAGGTATATATCCAATCTCAATTGTATCATTTACCAAAAAATCACACTTACCTTCTGCTCTTACCAACCTTATAGAACAATTCTCATGGAATCAATGGGAATTAAGGTACTGGAAAAAGTTATAAGAATCATTTACAGTCACATCTACTTCCCCTAATTTCCAATATGAAGTTTGAGAAGAAAGGCTCTTTTGTCATATAGGCTGTTCTGATGTTCAATAATGAAAACAATATGCTCGATTTGCAGTTTGGCTAGATATATAGTCTGCATTTGACTCTGTGCCTATTCACATTCTGATTGATATGCTAGCTAATACTACCATTCCAAATACTCCATTTACTTAATTACCAACTTACTGCAGAGCAGAAAGATACAAATCACTCTTAATAAGAGAAATTATTCATTATTCACCACCATGCAATCCATTTCTCAAAGCTCACCTCTTAGTGCACTGCTCTTTATTTTCTACATAAATCCATTATTAAAGGTTAGTCAGCAGACATTTTCAGGCATCCAAATTGTAAATACTCATGAATATATTCCCATCTGATCATATTGCAAAGCATCCTCAGTCAATGTTCTACCATGTATAAACTTAGATTTAACATAAGTAAAACAGCAGTGTGATTTATATACACAAACAAACCACACACTCAAAATATTCTAGGAAAAGACAACCCCTTTCTTAGCCTTCCCTTTTTGCATGGGCTCATTTACAATGAAGAACACCTTACAAAACAAGCTTAAAGAAAATTACCAATTCCCTCTCCAACGCTTATTTCTATGCTAAAATTTACCTATTTAATATACTCAAAATGACTTAAGATTGTATATTATTTACCTATTGTCAATTCTGCCATCTCTTTCATCTGAAATAAGCTATTATGAGGCAGGAAGACATTTTATATCTCAGCTAAGATACTTAGTTTCCCACCCTTTAATAATAGTCTGGATTTTCACAGCATGCAAGTTCTATATTCAAAAGCCATAAATTCAATCACACCAATTGTTCAAAAGTTCCTAGCACTACAATCATTGTTACAAGTAATTCCTGATAGACCCCCCCCCACTATCAACTTATCAACATTCCTCATGACTAATAAATACACATATTTTTAAATCTGGAAGCCACCAAAGAATATCCTTCATTGCTTGGTATCAATAACTGCCTGCTACTCCATTCCTTCAAAAGATGGTCTCTGGAGTCTAAATTTTTCAATTGTCTAGTTTGCCTTAATCTACATGCATTGTCAACATCAATTTATTTCTGTTATTACCACCTATGTAAACATATAAATCCATTCTGCACCTTGTATCATGTGGCAAAAGAATCTCAATAATATGTCTTCCAGCAGTGTCAAGCTATCAACCAAATCAGGACTATTATGCTAAATACATATAGATGACCAATTGCATCTATACATCAGCTAATTCAATTCTTTCAGAAGATAACCTCCCACTCCATTTGCAACAACTTTTACCCTGTATGCTTTCTGGTACACTTATTGCATCTTCACCATTAGAAACAACTCCAGAAGACACCCAGATACATTCATTAATAAGCTCCAGCAAACCAAAGCCTGTGCCAACAATACTAAACTTCCAGATATTTTTGCTAACACACAGTCACTACTAAAATGACTATCCAATCTATAATAGGTCATAAACCAATAATAACCACATTCAATAGTATTTGATGGTATCATCCATTACTGTCAATAAAACTCAACTTCACTGACTGCCTTCAACTCCATCCACCATCATATTACAAAATTTACTCACCATCTATCGCATTCTATTAGCTGTCACTGCATGAAATTTTATTCTGAATTGATTTTGTTTTTTGTATAGCATCCATAGCTTGATTTTATGCTACATTAATTATAAATTACATTTCTAGTATACGAGAAGATTAACAATTTAAAAGAACAATAATCAAGATTAAATTAGTGATTGCAAATAACTTTCAATATAATGCCAGATTTTACAATCTTAGGTCATATGCATCTATCTATGAAGTTAAGTATTATATTGAACAATTTTTTTAAAACTTTAATGATTAAACTTGATATCCATGTCTGTATCAAAAACTAGTAGCAATATTTTAAAAAATATAACTTAAAACCTGATTACTGTAAACCTTGAAATTAATCCATATAAAAACCTGTACAACATTATTGTACCTGTAACCCTTACTATCAATGTTGTGGAATGCTATGTAACCCAAAGGATTAATAAAGTTGATTGTTGAAACATCATTATCATCATCATCATCATCATCATCATCATCATCATAATAATAATAATAATAAATTTTACCATCAGATTTTTAAAAAAAATCAAATAATCACAAAATAGAGAGAAATAATAACAATTATATCATAGTCACACTTGATAAAAACGTTTAAATCTCCCAGAATAATTTACTTTTATTTATTATATGGTCAATTGCTTGGAAGATCATAATTTTATTTGTCATTAATTCAAAAATCTTTAATTTGTGATTTTTCTATATTTTCCATTCACTTATGGAACTCCAAATAATTTCCATACCCATAGATATTGTTGAAATCTAAAGATAACGATGTCTATATAAATTTTCAGTTACAATAAATTAAAAAAAAGTATAAACCTTCTGTAACTTTCTAACTCACATAATACTCAATTATGCAATGAATACATGACTTTTAACAAAAATAATATATTAAGAAGTAACTACATATTTTTAAATTGCACCATATTTACTATGCATTACTTCATGGTATGCACATTCATAGTTCAATACTCTTTTAAAAATTATTTTATATAGTAAATGCAACACATTTAACAGCTATTGTTTATTTGTGCAAATTAAAATTATTAGAATGTCATATATCTCCCTTTTAAAACAAACATATTACATAGAGTTAATTAATTATTCATGCTTTTAGGTATGCATAGAAAGATTTGGAAAAAATGATACAGAGAAAATGTTACACTAATATAAATTTTTTAACTTGAAAGTTGGAATGGATATTTAGCATTTGACTTCTTTTAGTATTTGAACTTCATACACAATCCAGTGCAGTAAACCAGTCTATGACTATTACTACTACAATTGCAAGGAATGATAATTTTTTTTATAATTATTCAAGAATTTTTAAAAAGAATTTGAAATGAAAGATATATATATTACCAATAATATCACATGCTCTTTCGAAAGTATGTTCATAGGCTTTCCAAAATTTGTTATATTTGTGCTACTCTAGAGCCATCTGGGATAAGCTTGAGAAATCAATGAAAACTAAATAACGTTACGCTCTAAAATTCCCATTTCCTAACTGGTCTGAAGTTGGAAATTTTATAACATACTACTTTTTAGTTCATTGCTTACTCAAGCTTAGAGTTGAAAATATTTATTGTTTTTAATTTTTTTTTTTTTGAAAAAGTGATTATAAAAATATTTTTTAAAAAAAAATCTGTTTTATATTACAAATGACGACAGACAAAATAAGCTGAAAAAAAAATTGAAAAGATCTTGCAATAGATAATTTTGTTTATAAGTATATAAATTAAATTTGCTTTAACGGTTGTTATTTGTTTTGTATTTTTTTATGATAATGATAATTTTGTTTTGGAAAGATATTACGTTATCACACGAATTACTTATATTATGTAAAGTAAACCGTATCTTTCCAAATCTTAATTTTTGTTTAAATAAATTGTGCATAGATTTCAGAAATGATTGAAATAATGGTGGAATGTTGATTTAAGAGATTGTGTTTCGAGGGATAAAGTAAATCAGATTAAATTTCTCTTTACATCAGTGTTATTCTCTGAATGTAAAGCTTGAAAATAATCTTCCTACTTATTCCCGATCTCCGTAACAGAAATACTTAGCTGTCTAATTATTACTTCAAACTGATAAGCAACACGAACTACTGGAAGTCTTCCGTAATATTTATAATTTTTATCATTATAATTCTAAATATTTTCATTTTTTAATTAAAAAAGTTTATTAATTATTTTTAAATTAGTTGGATAAAATAGGTTTTAAGTAATCTATTACACGATAAAATACTGACTAGCAATTATTTATAGTGAAATGATAGTAAAAATAATTAATAGTTTGTCGCTGGAGGATCGTACAATGTTTTAGCACTTGAAGTAGCGCATTAAACTGCTATCTCATATGTTGTCTATTACATTTTTATTCCATTTGTTTATCCTTTAGCTAAAATTGGTTGATATCAATTTATCACCCAATAAATACTTGAAAAAAATCATTTTTTGCTTACAAATTCTCAACTACCTGAAAATCTTTCACTAGTCTGTCCAAATTCAAATTCCATATTACTGACTTATTAAAAGAAGATGCTAACTGCTGTAGTATTTAGTATTCAGAGTTAACAAGTAATATTATATTATATCAAACTGCAAATCAAAAATATGTGTTTAATAAATTAATAAAATAATTCACACAATTATTTTCAAAAATTGTTTTAGAAATATATTAATATTTATCTTTTTTTTTTCAATATTATTTTTTTAACAAATATGTATGAATATGTTTAATAAGACAACCAATGATGTTTTAACATTATAGGTATTATTATTATTCTATTATATACTTTCCTATTCTGTTTCTGAAAACTTATTTCATGTGCAAAATTTTATATTAAAATTATATATATATTATTTCTAAATGTATACATATATATTGATACTGAACATGGTTCACAATGGAATTACCTTCAGAAATGATTGTTATCAATGATTTACCATGAAGTATTGGATGGCAAATAATATTTCTTCATATCTTGTATGTGAGAAATCAAATCATGGAAACTTGGAAAATATTTCTAATTTTAGCAATATTCTTTGTCTCTTATTCTTTTTATCTCATTACAACATCTTTATATCACTAGTTATATTTTTATCTGTGAATCAGTATTGTGTGTGCAATCACATTTTCATCTTTTATATACAATTGGTGCAATTCTGATTCTAATATTTCTTGATATAAACAATTATCCACATATTAGACATATTTCTAGAGAGAATAATGATTGATGAATAGTTAAAATTATAAATTGGCTCTCAATAAAACTGTAAAAATCCTAAAAAATGACTCTAAATAAAGTGAATAAATGGATCAAGAAATTTTTTCTAGAGTGATATGAAAAAAAAATGAATTAAATCAGGAGAGACTTTAAACCTAAAGTAGCTCAATAAAGGGTAAAATAATGATGAAGAAAAATATATAAACATGCAAATTAAATCTATAAAAGAAGAATTATTAAAGTTTATAACATGCTTACAATTCTCATTGCTACTATTATGATGAAATAAATGATTTAATAAATGTGTAAATACTGTATATATGCATATTATGTGATCATCATCATCATCAACCATTATCAATTCACTACAGGATGAAGGTCTCTCCAAGTTCAATACATCTTTTCCTATCTTTAACTTCTCTTCTCCACATCACCCTTGCACACTTTCTTATTTCATCCACCCATCTCACATGTGGTCTCTTTCTGGGTCTTTTACAATCTCTTGGAATCTAATTTAAAATTTCAATTGTCCATCTGTTATCATCTCTTCTAACAATATGTCCAGCCCAACTCCACTTCAGTCTTTTAATTTTTTCAATGAGGTCAATAACACCTATTTGTTCTCTTACCCATACATTGCATTTTCAATCCCTTCTTGTTATTCCCAACATGCATCTCTCCATACTTCTTTGAGTGGTCTGAAGTCTCTGCATTACTCTTCTATTAAGGGTCCAAGTCTGAGATCCATAAGTAAGAATTGGCAAAACACATTTATTAAAAACCTTCCTTTTCAAACCCATAGGCATATTTTCTTTTAGTATCAAGTTATTTCTACCAAAAGCCCTCCAACCAAGTTTAATTCTATGATTAATTTCATCCATTATATGTCCATCTGTATTAATAATCTGACCAAGGTATTTGTAACTGTTAACTTCTTTTAACTCATCATAATCAATCTTTATTTTCATATTTTGAGAAAATCTATTAAACATTACTTTAGTCTTTTTAACGTTTATCTTTAGTCCTACTTTCCTACTTTTATCTGATAACTCCTGCAACATTTCCTGTAGCTCTAAAGCATTATTTGCAAAAACAACTACATCATCTGCAAAATCTAAATGACTTAAATAATCACCATTTACTTTCACTCCTTTAGCTTTCTATTTTAATCCACAAAATACTTCTTGCAGCACTGTTGATGTTGCATTTTTATAAACATTCTTCAAAATATGACAATATCCTGGATCTACACCTTGATGATCCAATGCTTTAATCACTGAAGAAATGTTTATAGAATAAAATGCCTTTTCATAGTCTACAAATCCTAAGCATAATGGCAACTCATATTCATTTGCCCTTTCTATAATTTCTCTCAATACCTGGATATGATCTACTGCACTAAAACCACTTTTAAATCCAGCTGGTTCTCTTGGTTGGTGGAAATCCAGTGTTTTCTGTAGATGAGTTGTAATGATCTTAGTAAAAATTTTGGAAAAGTGATAAAAGACTTATAGGTCTGTAATTTCTAATGTCTTCTTTATTACCTTTTTTAAATATTAATATTAATACTGCATTTTTCCAATCATCTGGTACATCTTTATCATTTAGACATTTGGTATATAAGTTTGTTAAAATTTTTTCTATTTCTTCACCTGCTTCTTTTAATATATCAATTACAATTCCATCATTACCTGGTGCCTTCCCTTTCTTCATAAATTTAATTGCCTGTCTCACTTCCTCATTCAAAATTCTGGGAAATTCGGAAGATATAATATGTATAGGAGGCACATGTTTTTTATAATTATATAATTCTTGATAGAAGTCTTCTACACATTTTATGGTGTCATCTCTCTTTTTAATAATAATGCCATCTTTTTTTCTTATTGCAGATATAAATTTCCTACCAATACCAAAATGTTGTTTTACACTCTTTAGACGTTTATTCTCTTCTACAGCTTTCCTTGCTAGTTCACAATTATATTTTCTTATATCATTTTCAACTCTTTTCCACACCATTTTACAAAATTTGAGATATTCAATCTTTTTTAATGCATCATTGTTGTATATCCTCATATTCTTTCTTTTCTTAATAAATTCTCTAGTCTCAGTAGAAATTTTATTGGTCAATTGTTGCTTTTTTCTACCAGCTATCTTTGTTGCAGTTTTTAAAAGTGTATCACTTATTTTCCTATTAATGCCATTCAAATCTGAATCATGTTCAAAATCTACTAATACTTGAAACCAATTTGTAAGTTCTAATTTAAATTCATTAGAATATTTCTGAAGATTAGGAATATCAACTAAAAATATTGTTTTTCTTAATAATTTTTGTCTCTCTAGTCTTGTGTTAACATGTATCTTACATCTTACTAATCGATGATCACTTCCTGTGTTAAATTTATTAAAAACATTACAATCTTGAAATATGTATTTTCAGTTAGTCAAAATATAATCCAATTCTGCTGTACCTTCATTTGGATGCTTTCATGTCCATTTCTTTTTAACATTTTTCTCAAAAAGAGAATTCATAATATAAAGTTTTTCTTTTTCTGCAAACTCCACAAGTCTATGTCCTCTCTCATTTCTATTACCATAACCAAAATTACCTACAGCAATTTCATCTTTCATTTGTTTACCAATTCTAGCATTAAAGTCTCCTATAACAATTTTAAAATGATGTTTACTCTGATCAAAAGCCTTTTGTACATCCGTATAAAAATCTTCTATAACTTCATCACTATGAGAGCTTGTTGGGGCATAAACCTGAATTATCTGCATTTGGTATCTGCTATTAAGTTGTAAAACTAATCTTGCCACTCTGTCTGATACACCATCAATCTCCACAATGTTATTCTTCCATTTTTTGTTTATAATGAATTCTACTCCACTTGTATTTCCAATATCTGTGCATTTATAGCAGAGTATATGTCCACTTTTTAAATCAATTGTTTCTTCACCTTTTCTTCTAACTTTACAAAGTCCAATAATGTCCCATTTAATATAAGACAGGTCTTTTTCTAACTCTTGCAATCTTCCTTCACTTGAAAGTGATCTGCAGTTGTAAGTACCTAAATAAAAAGTTATCATCAAATGGCAGCCTGAGTCCGCAATCAGGAGATTCTTAGCACCCTCCACCTTCAGCCACCAACCATTGCCTTAGTTGGTGACTTTACAGCGTACTGGGAATAAGAGCCATGATTTATTTTTATCTGTCATGATTGTATATATTGAAAAAATATTCTTAAACTTGGAGGTAAAAGGCCAATAAACTCACCATGCTTGCTAATGCATGTTGGTGAGCAGCCCATCCATGTTCGTATACTATATGAATAATCACATAGTAATAACAGTTGCAATGACAAGAACGTATGGAGTGGACATTAGGAATTTGCCCTGTTCGGTTCCTTTAAGGCCTCCAAGAGGAATCAAAGGGTCTCCTTTCAGTTAATAGCAAACTCCTTTCTGCAGCCATACTGTGTTCATAATTATTAATATTTGTAACTAAATCAGTCATTATTATTACACCATTATGATAACTAATATGTGAGATACAAAACTCCTATTTTATTATTCTTTGGAAAATTCTCATTCCTAATTTTTATTGATCAACTATTTAATATATTTTTAGATTTCTAAATGCAATGCATTATGGTAGCTGAAATTTAATGTTAAATAACAACTCATTCTCTAAATATTAAAATTTTTTATCTACGCTCTCTGTGAATATATATATATGAAAAAACAAATACAAGTTAATCACGTAACCTGCTATCACTTGTTATTTATGTCCAAAAGATGGCGCTATACCAAAACCGCCGAACAAGTGTAAGATTTGTTTTACATAAACGAAAAAAGAGTCAGAAATTAACTACCTCTTTCATTTGCTCACTCCCAGATCAGCTGATTTCAAGCTGGTTTGCTATCCTCAGTGGGAGATAGAGTATAGAAACTAGATCTAAACACTGACTCTCAAGTGTTTATGCAAAACGTTTCTATCAGATTGCAAGCGTGAATTTTTCAGACCGGAAAGTCTTCAAACCCAGCCTAGCAAGCTAGATATTTATATGGGTCTGATCTCAGTTCAGAATCACCATATAATCAAAGTCTCTGCAATATATATATTGCAAGAAAACTCTAAAGGTACATTTATGAAAAAACAAATACAAGTTAATCACGTAACCTGCTATCACTTGTTATTTATGTCCAAAAGATGGCGCTATACTAAAACCGCCGAACAAGTGTAAGATTTGTTTTACATAAACGAAAAAAGAGTCAGAAATTAACTACCTCTTTCATTAGCTCACTCCCAGATCAGCTGATTTCAAGCTGGTTTGCTATCCTCAGTGGGAGATAGAGTATAGAAACTAGATCTAAACACTGACTCTCAAGTGTTTATGCAAAACGTTTCTATCAGATTGCAAGCGTGAATTTTTCAGACCGGAAAAGTCTTCAAACCCAGCCTAGCAAGCTAGATATTTATATGGGTCTGATCTCAGTTCAGAATCACCATATAATCAAAGTCTCTGCAATATATATCATTGCAAGAAAACTCTAAAGGTACATTTATGAAAAAACAAATACAAGTTAATCACGTAACCTGCTATCACTTGTTATTTATGTCCAAAAGATGGCGCTATACCAAAACCGCCGAACAAGTGTAAGATTTGTTTTACACTTGTTCGGCGGTTTTGGTATAGCGCCATCTTTTGGACATAAATAACAAGTGATAGCAGGTTACGTGATTAACTTGTATTTGTTTTTTCATAAATGTACCTTTAGAGTTTTCTTGCAATGATATATATTGCAGAGACTTTGATTATATGGTGATTCTGAACTGAGATCAGACCCATATAAATATCTAGCTTGCTAGGCTGGGTTTGAAGACTTTTCCGGTCTGAAAAATTCACGCTTGCAATCTGATAGAAACGTTTTGCATAAACACTTGAGAGTCAGTGTTTAGATCTAGTTTCTATACTCTATCTCCCACTGAGGATAGCAAACCAGCTTGAAATCAGCTGATCTGGGAGTGAGCAAATGAAAGAGGTAGTTAATTTCTGACTCTTTTTTCGTTTATGTAAAACAAATCTTACACTTGTTCGGCGGTTTTGGTATAGCGCCATCTTTTGGACATAAATAACAAGTGATAGCAGGTTACGTGATTAACTTGTATTTGTTTTTTCATAAATGTACCTTTAGAGTTTTCTTGCAATGATATATATTGCAGAGACTTTGATTATATGGTGATTCTGAACTGAGATCAGACCCATATAAATATCTAGCTTGCTAGGCTGGGTTTGAAGACTTTTCCGGTCTGAAAAATTCACGCTTGCAATCTGATAGAAACGTTTTGCATAAACACTTGAGAGTCAGTGTTTAGATCTAGTTTCTATACTCTATCTCCCACTGAGGATAGCAAACCAGCTTGAAATCAGCTGATCTGGGAGTGAGCAAATGAAAGAGGTAGTTAATTTCTGACTCTTTTTT
This sequence comes from Epiperipatus broadwayi, assembly GCA_028023455.1. Taxonomy (NCBI): domain Eukaryota; kingdom Metazoa; phylum Onychophora; class Udeonychophora; order Euonychophora; family Peripatidae; genus Epiperipatus; species Epiperipatus broadwayi. Next base: position 6,505,712 of record JAQFVV010006229.1, on the reverse strand, counting down.
CGTTTATGTAAAACAAATCTTACACTTGTTCGGCGGTTTTGGTATAGCGCCATCTTTTGGACATATATATATATAATAGCCAGCCCATTGTTTATTTAAATTTTACACTCTTGGTTTGAATAAATACATTTTTCAACATTTATCATCATTGCACCACACAGTTTAATGAGGTTATCTTTTTTGGACTAGCTGTTTAAAAATTAGATTATGAAATATGTATTCACAGAGGGTATAGTTAAAATGTATTAATATTTGGAGAATAATTTCATATTTTATTCTTATTAGTGTTATGCACTGGGATTATTTTTTGTATAATTGTGTTGAAAATTTGCAAACATTAAAATGACTATTATAATGAAATAATATTTGATATAGCGCTATGTTTTAAAACCAGTAATAATAATCATCTATTAAGCTAGTGCACATGTGATTTGAAGATTTAAATTATAAATGAATACTCTCAATTCCAAACACAAGTTAAAGTCTTTTTTGAAATGATAGAATGAATTCATTTATCTTTTTTTACCCGAGTGTTTATGTATGGGCAAATTTTAAGCATTTGGAAATGAGAGTGTGAGATATTAAATAATAACTTTAAATTACTTTTACTATGCTTGAATAAATAATGCTTGTGAAAATCTTTGCCCACACATAAAAGCTTGGGTAAGAAAAGATAGATGGATTCATTCTGTCTTTTCAAAATAACTTTATCTTGTGTTTGGAATTGAGAGTATTCATTTATAATTTAAATCTTCAACCGTGCATGTGCATTAGCTTAATGGCTGATTATTATTGAAATGACTAATGTTTAGTCTTTCTTTGTATATGTAGGCAAAATGTTTGTTTTTGAGTAATTTAAGATTGATGCGTATTTAAATTTAATGCTCTTTGTTTGAATAAATGTTTTTTTTATATTTATCATCATTGTAGCATATAGTTCAAAGAGATATCTTTTTTTTGGTCTGGCTGCTTGAGAGTCAGCCTTTTATATATCTCTTCCCAGAGTGCTGAAATTCCTCAGTAATTGGAGAGTGATTTGATATTTTAGATCCTAATATATATATATATGATTTATGATAATTCAGTTCTGCATGAATCAAAACTTTACAATTGCATACAATTTCATTATAATAGTTTAAACTCCTATTTCACACCTGCATAGGCCTAACAAATATCCGAGAAATTATGATTAACACATATAGACAAAATAACATCACACTTGATAACCTATTAGAGGTACTCAGTAAAGGCTCAATACCAGCAGCTCCTGCAGCAACTTTTTGTTTATATAGTTTCTGGTGCACCAGATGTACTTTCTGCCTTGGAGACAATACCACAAAGCACCCAGCCACATTCTCAAAGAAGCTCGAACAATTAAAGGCCAGAGATGGCAAAATTGCAAACCCAGATATATTTGCTGCTACATGGTCGCTATTAAAAACCTGAAACAAAACATAACCTAAAAAACAAATTATGACTTTTCTGTAACAAGAACAACTATTTTGTTGTTGTTTGGTTAACATATCCCTTTCTTTAATTATTCTTTCTGTTTGCTCTAAAGCTATATAGTTTTAAACCATGTATTTTCAACAATGTAACTTTGGTTAACAACAAATTCATGTAATCTAATTCGTACAATGAAGTATATTATTGAAACATAGTTTAAAGTTGAAAACAAAATTTTAATTATAGAGTAGTGTTGATACTTATCTCAATTCTGTATTTTTCTTGATGTATTTTGTTTACCTATTAATAAACATTATATTATTTATTCAAAATTAAGTTTTAAATTAACTTTTTAATTGATTTTAAAATTATTTGAATCTGATTATTATCACATTCAATAGATAGAAAATTATTTATTAAAATTCCTTTGAATTTAAATAGATTCTTCAAACAGAACAAAAAAAATTCTCTTGATTTATTCCATCTTCTTTCTCTATTTTTTTTTTTCATTTGTGTGTAACAGCAGTGAATCTTTTAAAAAATAAATTAATCTGCGTGTTGTAATCGTTTATTTTTAAAGAAAATGCAAGTTATTTGATTTTTTTTAAAGAAAAGTGAATTTATTTTATTCTTGTTAATTCTACAGTAAATTTAACCATTGAAATTGTAAAATATTTTTTGAAATCTAAAGAAAAATTTTGAAGTATTTTTTATTTTAAATTTTTAACTATTATCATAAATTTTCAAAATATACTAAGAACTAAAAAATATAATATATATCAAGCCAATAAGAAAAAGAAACGAAAACGTTTTTAAAAATAAGATAAGAATAATTTTAGAACCACAGATCAATATAATAAAAAGTCGATAGAAATTTCCAGGCTTAATCCACTTTTTTTGAATTTTACAGCTTTTACATATCACTTCAGGAAACTTTTTTATTTCAAATATCTATCTTACCTGTAGTTTATTTTAAAGACTTTCAATATTTTGAGATGTATTTTTTCATTTGTCCATCTATTGTTATGATTTAGCATGCTTATTTTTATCTTTGAATTATATCTATTTTACATTTACCATTTTCAACTTACTTATCACTTTAAAAAAATAGTACTTTTTCATACATTATTCCTAAAGTTTTGACTGTTCTGAGTCATTAGCAGAGCTACAATATCCAAATATATAATTGTACAATTAATACATTTTATGTACATAATAAAATATTGTTTGAAGTGTATAAAGTTGAAAATGGTATGGATATGTAAAATATAAAAATCAATATATAAAAAGAGGGAAAAGAAGAGAAAATTGTATTATGTTTATTTTAAAGACCTTCAATATTTTGAGATCTAATTGTTTCATTTGTCTGTCTATTGCTACAATTTTAGCATGTTTATTTAAGTTTTAATTATTTTAACAATGCCAAATATTTATTCTTTCACCCCTATAATTAACATATATCTCCATATAATTTTTTTTATATAGGCAGCAGTCTCAATTTTGTGGTTTTATTAAGTTTCTAAATATTAGATCTGTAACTAAATCTTGGTAAAACATTGTCACTAAAGTATTTTTTTATTTCAGACTGATATATTTCATTTAGATATTAAATTATTCATACTAAAAATTCTCTGTTTAAATTTTACCAATCATTTACATCATTCAATGTGTTTTATTCTATACTAAATAATGTGACAAAATCTTTAAAAAAAGATTGTGTTAGTGGCATATGTATAATTGCACAACAATGAACATTAACAAACACCATTTGTGATATTTATGATAGAATATTCAAATATTACTCTATTTACTATGATCAAATAATCAAATGTTATTCTTTCTACTTTCTACTTGCTTTAATATCAAATAATTATTCATCCTTCTATTTTATTTATTTTTTTACATTTAAAAACTGTACAACCCTGTGCCCTTAATTTTCTCATAATATTATGAGCATTGTTTATTTAAAAAATAAATGCATAATAATTTTATGGGTTAATGGTCAACAGATAGATCATTTTCAAAAAAACATCACCTCTCATAAACAATATAAAGCCTTTCTAAACCCTCTTAAAATAAACAAACATTTTTATTTTATAAACAATTTTTGTTGTTGTTGTTGTTGTTGTTTTGATGAACTAGAAATATTTATTTAACTTAGATATCAAATATAGCATAAAACATAAAACATTTTAAGATAAAATCCTATTTATTATATATACCTACATCTATTAAACAAGCATAATACTAATATGATGGTTATAATAATTTATATAACAATATTTAACTCATTAGCTAAGTTGTAAATTTTAGCAGGATAATTTACATAATAAGTTTTCTAGAAAGTTAAATGTTGGTTTAGTACATAGTGTCTAAATACATACTGAGATAGAATATTTTAAGTGCTCAATGTAATGAATGAGTCACCTTGATAGTGGGTGTGCATGCATAATAATTTATATATAGATAAATAAGAAATGTATTGCACTATTATTGACATTGGCAAACTCTAGGTACATCTATATTACAAGCTTCCCCAATAAAATGAGCTTAAATTATTAAACATTTCTAGATTTTCTAGAAAGTTAAATGGTTTAGTACATAGTGTCTGAATACATACTGAGATAGAATATTTTAGGTGCTTAATGTAATGAATGAGTCACCTTGATAGTGGGTATGCATACATAATAATTTATATATAGATAAATAAGGAATATATTGGACTATTATTGACATTGGCAAACTCTAGGTACATCTATATTACAAGTTGCCCCAATAAAATTATTAAACATTTCTAGACAAAATTGAAAATTGTGGGATAAAATAAAATAATACAATAGAGACCCTCTCAATTACATTTAGATTTATGTATAAGTTAAATTTATAGTTATTTTTAATATTGGAGATTGGCAAAATTTGTAAAACTTCGTGTATTTATAATGTTTTTAAAATGCTAAAGTTATAAAATAAAATTATATATTTTATAACCTTGAATTTAAAATTTAATCAAGATTTCAAACTATTAAAAAAAATCTAAATTGTATTGATAAATATTGATTATGATTAAATTTAATCAAAAATGTAATTAAAGGGATTAAGAAAGAGAAAACTAAAATCAGGCCTTAAAGATAAAGAATAAAAACTGTAGGGTTTTCGAGAAGGTTTGTCTGGCTTAACTAAAGATTATAAAAGTGAAAAAGATTATAAAAGAAAAAAAAGGAAATCATTTACAATATCTGTGGAGAGAAAAAAACAATTTTAGATGTCGAATCATTCTAATCTGTTTCAAATCATGGTTGTAGTACTTCTTAATACTAATATATAACAAGCTAGCTAAAATGCTCAATTTAGTTTAATAAAACAAGCACAAATTTCTAAGGTAATCAAAATAAACTAATCAGGACTCACAAGATAGTCTTTTCAATTTCCAATAATCACCAAAAAAAATAGAAATGTAATCTTTTGTATTTTGAACTGTTTTCCAATCACCTACGTTTATCTTACCCATGTAATCAAAAACAAATGAGGTAAAAATTTGAAATACTCTAAAGTCACCCAACAGAATCATTATAAGTATTAAAATTAAAAAAATAGTTCATCAGTGGTAAGTTTATTATTCTATCAATTCAACCCGTGATAAGAATTTAATAATATATACATTTAGAAAACCATATTAAAATAGTAATATAATTTATAAATATTAATAATTGATATTTTAATTGTCCTTAATTATTTTTAACTATTTGAATATATATATTATTTATATCATTTTATTAACAAATATTTTTTAAGTTATAAAATATAGATGTAAATTATTTAAATAAGTATATACTTCTTATGGATCTATGTGATTCTATTTATTATTTTTTTATGATATTCAGTAAATTTATTTGTTCGTTTTTTTTTAAAAATCAACTGAGAGTGTTTAAATAAAGTTTTAATATTTTATTTAACTTATTTGATAGCTGTCCCTCCTTCTCTCAGTAATCCCATCTCCTAACTTTACACATTACTTTTCTATTATGTTAAGCACTTGTGTTCTGACTTGAGAAAAGTAGGATTGTTTACAAGTGAATTGTGATGATGATGATGCCAGGAGGTAAAATATTTGTATAGGGTCTTTCTTAAATGAAACTATCACTTTGAATGTAGGTAATTAAGTTCAAAAGCTGTAAATTCTATTAGATGTCTTATTATGAATGTAAAATGTACCCCTCTAAGATAGTATTTGTATGAATGATAATCAAAAAATATAACCAGGGTAAATATTTATAAAGAAAACAAAAGGTGTAATCATCATCATCAAACCTGATATTAGTCATCTTTAGTCATACTGACAAAATGTATAATATCATATAATAATTCATTATCTCTGTGTATAACTATATAAATTGTCAGTCTAACTAAAATTATCAAATCATCATCATCAGTAGTAGATTACTGTTATAATATATATAAAAGTTATATAAATATTAAAATAAGGTCTAAAATGACTAAAACTTTAATTAAGTGAGGAATAATATTTTAGGTATTTAAAAAAATATTTAAAAGTAATAAAAAGTTTACTGATAAATATATTATTTTATTTGTTTCTGATTCCAATAAAAATAAAACTGAATTATTAATGTTATTAAAAAATATTAATTTGTAAAAAAGAAACAAAGGATATTATTTTGTTATATGTAAATCATAAAAGTTAATTTAAATTATTTAGTATCAAAAGAACATTTAAAAAATTTTAATTAAGAAATTATTTCTAACCCTAAATCAAAAGAATTTAAACTTACAAAATTTTATTTTATGAATATAAATTAAAAAAAAAAAACATCATCTCTTTAATAGGATTATCAATATGTTTGAATATTAAAAATACTGAACTTTAATCTTTATGCTTATTTATCTAAACAATTTTTATCAAGTATTTGTGAACACTGAGAAACATTTAAATTCAGATGTTTGTACAATCATGTTTGTGGCTGCAAAAAGATGCTTCCCATCAATGTTCTCTATATTGAGTACAATCCCCACAATCCATTGCTGTAATTGCTTTTCATTCATGAAGTTTAAGAAGTAAAGTTATTAAATGTGAATTAAAAGCCATTCAGTTTTTTGTATATTTGTCAACAAAATATTTGAAATGTCCCATAATTATATTATTCCAGACACAATTTCTCCCTTTAAATAAAAAAAGCTCAAATTTTAGCACTAAACTATTTCTTATATTTTTTTAATAACATTTTTATAAGGCTATCTATATATAAAGCCTGGATTTATACATATACAAACCAGATAAAAAACTGTTGTCAAACAATTTATTAATGTATACTCTTTATAAAAGAAATGAAATCTACATGTATTTAGAAGCTCATGCAAAATACAACTATCGTTAATAAACAGAAATCCAATAGCATAAACATAGTTTGATCTTGTTGTTTACAATATTAATTTCAGCATTAAGAAATGCAATAATTTGTTTCTTAGTGCTCTAAAAGAAAGTTTAGCATTACTATGAAAAGATTATTTTGCATACTAAATTATTTTAAAAGAAAAACTCAAAAAGCAATTGGTACAGATATATATATATTTTAAAATGTTATTATTGTAATTTATTCAATTATGTACATAAATTTGTTGTTAATTGGCAGTAGCTGACAACAATACTAATGATGAAAAAATGCTGAAATTCTGAAATATTTAAGTTTATCAAAGAAAATAAAGTACAAGTGCCATCAGAAGATAAAGCTTTGAGAAATGACAAGTCCAAGAACTAAGGAGAGAAATGTAAAAGAGTTTGTTATTAATGGCGAAAAGATTTTTAATTTTATTTATTGTATTAAATTTATGCTTGAAAAGATTATTGATTTTTACTTGAATATTAATGAATAAACTTACATTTTTATATGTAAGCACAAATGTGAAAAATAGACATAATGGTTTTTTGCAGTGTTAAAAAGGCAGGCTGGAGTTCAAAGTTCATAGTCATGCTTAGTTCTGTTATTTTCAGCGTTCTAACTTCTTAGGAATTCCTGAGTGATGCAAATATTTGATTATTTCTATTTCACACACTCTCATTATGATTCTCTATATATACACACACATAGAGAAGAAACAAGGATATAAAATATATTGAACAGTTTTTAGTCTTTAAAGGCAGATTAATAATAAAATAATAACATTTGTTTATATCTGTATGCCTGTAAATCAAATGAATATAAAATTTAATCAATATTACTCCATTTATTTCTTTATTTTTTGATAATTCTGCTGTTGGAAACATTTATTTTAGACCTATCATTTTTTTCATTATTTTTATTAATCTATAAAAATTATTAATCATTATTTTTGAATAATAAATTTATTTAATTACTAGATCAAATATGTTATTCTGTGTACTTTCATAGACATACTCATCAGAGTTTCTTGCTATTAGAAAGATAGAAAAAGCAATAATGGAATTTAATGTGCATGTGGACTCTATATAATTCTGTTCAAGTTATATTAATGATGCTGATGGGATAAGAATTATAAGATAACAATAGGTCTACAGCATTATTAAGAATACATGACTATTATTTTATTTGTGAATAGTACACAAAATGAGACTGAGATTATCATAACAATGATTACACTACAGATGAAAGTATGTGTGTCTTCTGACTGACCCAAATGAATTAGGCTGTTGGTTTTCCTTACCTACCATTATTTGACTTTTTCTTCAGTTTTTATTACAATTTATATATATATATATATATATATATATATTGTATATATATATATATGTATATAAATATATATATATATATGAACAGAATAAAAAATACAATATATGGATATTATACTAGCCACTTAAAAATATGATGAGACATGGATATAAAAAATGAATGTAAGATAGTATCAAGTGTCCTTAATTAAGCAAAGTCATAGAAACTGTTGAGATGATACTTTATTATATATGGATAACTTTTTGGTAATTTTTTTGGATTTAAAGATTACATGTCAATAGAGAGACTTACACCTCAAAAAATAATTCTTAGTAAATATTCTTTGACATCACATGATCACCATCTATTATGCTAGCACATAACTGTGCCAACTAGGGTAGCATGACTGTATGGAAAATTTTGCCTGTTTAAATATTCTTTGGCTGAGCATCACTAGACATTTAACAATACTGGCATAGATAGGCCAAGCAATTAACCATCCTTAGCACCACTATTTATGGTAAGTATATATTTCTTCTATTTAAGTAATTATATCTAATAAACATTTATATGATAAATAAACTTAAAATCGCACATACCTATCTTTCATGAATGAATATTTTTACATATAACTATTTTAATAATACAAACTATATTTCTTCATTTGGAATATCCTACCAATATTTTAGTAGGTATTTTTATTTCATCAATGTTACCTTGGGGACAAGCCAATGTGTGCTTGAATACTCACATAACCTTTTTACTTATAAAAAATAATTCTATGATGATTTTAATATTCAAATGTATTAAATTATTTACAACATAAAACTAATAAACTTATAAATTACAATAAAATATTTATATTTTTCTTTAACTATTTTCATTTTCTTTTAATATTCTTTTAAGATATGTTTAGTTTTTGCTTTGAATCTATTAATAAAAAAACTTTTTGTGTTAACATAAATTTACTTATATTTTTCACACAAATCTGTCTTTAAAATTTTAATATGAACTACTAACATAAAAAAATTGTTAATATTTTATTGCAGCCTTGTCTCATTGCCAGGAGTAACCTTTCAAAAATATTTAATTTTGTTAATGCAAATAGATTTTGGGAATGGAAATAGATTTCAAATAGTAATATCCTCTAAATTTTGTTTTATTATTGATAACTTGTTTTGATGCATCTTCATTAAATAGGGTTTGAAAATTAAATTCACAATTACAATATATCTGTATATAAATTAATATTTCTATAAGTCAGGAGTAACTACTCAGAGCATGTGCCTTAAAATATATGCACTCTCCAGTGAGGATTGAATTTAATAGCATAAGTATATGCTTATGCTCAGAGTTTATTTTTTATATACACCAGTCTTTCCTCACCATGCTTAAATCACGGCTTTAATCAATTGTCTAAATTATAATCTATCAATTAAATTATATAAATTTATTAAATCTATTATAGGAGAGAGATACAATCTCATATCAACCACCTGCAATTAAGTACAAAGTGAATTTAGAATTTACTATAATATAAAGTGTTATTTATATAGTACACATACATACATAATATCATAAGTCAGGAGTAACTCCTCAGAACAAGCATTTTAAAATGTCTGTCATTCTCCTGTGAGTGTCAACTTTAAATGAATATGTGTATTCTTATGCTCAGGGTTTATTTTTTATACACACCAGTCTTTTCTTATTATGCTTAAATCAGGGCTTTAATCACTTAGATGCCTAAATTATAATCTATTAATTGAATTGTACAAATTTATTAAATCTATCATTTCCAAAATATTCTATATAATTTTATATATACTTCTTCCTTTTTTTTCTTCAGTAATTTTGTTTATTCATATACAACAATTCATATACAGCAATATATCTTATTAAATAATTGCAGTCCTCTTACACATTTAAATAAATAATTTTTATTATTATAATAACAGTTTCGATTGTTCCTGGCTGAAGAAGACTGCCAGGAACAGTCAAGACTGTTATTATATTAATAAAAATTATTTGCTCAAAGGTGTAAGAAGATTGTGATTATTTAAAAAGAGATATTTTTGAAATAGACATACAATCACACAGATTTTAAAGTGCATGCTCTGATGAGTTACTCCGGATTTATATTATGTATGTATGTGTGCTATACAAACAACTGTTTATTTTAGAATAATATTCATGTAGGGTAATTTTTACTACACTACTCTCATGCAAAGTAGGGAAGGGTTTTTATCCACATTTAGCACATTATTGAGAGATGCAGTCACAAATATATGACCAAAGACATGTGAAATAAGTCTATCAACCCCAAGATGCTGAACCAGCACTCATCAGTTGTCCAGACCACTTATGAGTGCTAGTTCAGAATGAAATGAATATTCTGGAGATCATAGATTTTTTTTCACGTCATATATTTTTAATTGCATCTCTCTATAAGATCTTAAAAATGAATAAAAACAATCCTTATCTTGCATAAGAGTGATGTAATGCAAAGTACACTACAGAAATATTATTCATTATTGGATAATTTTTTGTGTAATGAATAACTAATAAAAATTATTAATATGTCTGGATATAAATCTTATTTATAAATTAATGCAATTACATACATGAAAATAGGTTGCTTAACTATACATAAAAATAAACATAATATCAACAGTTATAATAAAAAATTTAATCTTTATATATTCATGTTTGTAAAATTTTGGGAAAACACATTTAATTTATTTTTATTTTTTTATGTTTGATGAAAGATAAAATTTTATTTGTATGTATAAAAAAAAAATCATTATTTAACCACACTTTATTGCTTTTTAAAAATAACAAATATTTGACCTGACCTATTTTTCAAGAATAGTGAATATGATTAAAAAATAAGTTTTAGGAAATTCATTTAATAATTCTGTGATTTTTTCATATTCACGTGAAGTATGTTTATTTTAGGTTTGTAGGAGTAATAATATTTTGAAATTAATATTTACATTTCCACAACGTTATATTATTTGTATTGTCAATGGTAGCATTTATATTATTATTTTGTTTTTATCAATTATTTTTAGCTGATATATATTTAATGAATGAATTTTATGGTGTTAAGACTAATATATAAAATTATATTAAAACAGCTTTCATTTAAAATAGAATTTTACAGATTTTCTTGAATATTTGTTCCTTTAACTTTCTTTTTTTTCTTCAATATTTTTTAGTTTCAAAAGGAATTTTATTCATAAAAACTTAATATAATACAATAGGAATTAAAAAAAAACAACAACAACACAATATAAAGGACTTAACATATTTACGATTTCGTTAGAATTAAAAAAATAAAACATTTCATGTTGTTAAATATACAATATTGTAATGAATATACCAGACAAAAAATAAAAGATTGAGAAATTATAGTTAGAACATCTCATTATAGATTAGAGCACTAATTGACCATGTGGGAGAATAAAGAAAGTAAAACGATATTAATGCTAAATGGGGAAAGTACTTAGAAAAGAAGAAGTTGGCTAGAGTGGATAATTATAAAGAGAGAATGAAGTTAAATAGTAAATTGTTGGAGGATATTAATAAAAGTGGAAGAGATGGGAGTAAAAAATTTTGGAATTACATTAAAAGGAGAAATGTAGGGGAAAGAGAGATAGTATTAATAGATGATGAGGGAATAGAGTGTAGCTCTAAAGAAGAGGTAGAGAGAATCTTAAATAGATATGTAATGGATATAAAAAAGATGTTAGATGTGAAGGAATTAGTGATAGAAAACATGAAAGCAGGTAGTAATGGAAATATTAGGTTCACAAAAAATGAACTGAATGAGGCAGGGAAGAGATTGAAAAGTGGAAAGGCGAGAGGTTTAGATGCATGGACAGCAGAGATGGTAATAAATTTAGAGCATAGAGCAAAAGCAAAGTTATTATCTTGTTTTAATAAGATGGCACAGAAGAGAGTTTTTCTGGGTAGCTGGAGTAATACAAGAATAAGATTATTATTTAAAGGAAAGGGTAAGGATCATAGAAAGTTAAATAATTATAGACCGATAGTGGTAATATCAGTTTTATATAAAGTTTTCTCATATATAGTAGCTGGAAGAGTTGTAAAATGGATGAAAGAGAATAATGTCATGGGGGAAATGCAAGGAGGTTTTAAGTCAGATAGGCATATAGGAGATAGTTTGTAGTTACACAATTATGGAGATGAGTAGGAATTCAGGTAGATCATTATATATGAGTTTTATAGATATAGAGAAAGCATATGATAGAGTAAATAGAAATAGATTATAGGTAAGGTTAGCCAATTTGTGAATGGATGAAGCTTTAGTAAATATTATTAAGAAATTATATGAAAATAATTATTATACTTACCAATTAGGAAATATAGAATCAGCTAAAGTTAAAAATGGGGTGGGATTAAGGCAAGGATGCCATATGTCACCTATTTTGTTTTTGTTGTTTTTGAGTGAAATGGAGAAAGCAATAGAAAGACTAGGAAGAGGGGTAGAGATACCGTTAATAGGTGGCAAGGGAGTATATACTTTGTTGGGTCTTTTTTGTGAATGATATTATTTTGTGTGCAGAAAGAAGAGAAGATATGGGAATTATGTTGAGGACATGTGCAAGGGTGGGTAAAGAGGTGGGGATTAAATTTCATGAAGAAAAATCAAATATAATGATGGTTAATATTGAGAAAAGAGAAGATGTAGAAATTTTATTGGGGGATATAAAGTTAAGTGTGGTGGATAGATATAGGTATTTGGAAATTATCTTATGTAATCAGGAAAATTGCTTGGATGAATGGGAGAAAAAATTGGTAAATGAAGCAAAGAAAGGGAAGGGTTTGGTAAAGAAACTAACAGTATTTTCATATAATAAATACAATGTAGCTAGAATTGTATGGAAGGGAGTTGCAGTAGCAGGGTTAACATATGGTAATGATGCGTTATGTGTTAGTAAAAGGGTTTTAGATTATTTAGAGAAAGTACAAAGGGAAGTAGGAAGACATGCATTAGATGCAGAGATGTGGACAGCAAAGGAGGCAATTCAAGGAGAAATGGGATGGTCAAGTTTTTATATGAGAGATGCAAAAAGTAAAATGAAAATGTTTGGTAGGTTGCAGTTTAGGGATAGTAAAAGAATAGCCAAAATAGTGTTTAATTGGGTTATGTGTAAAGGGCAGGCAACAAGATGGGTGAGAAAGGTAATGCAGTATGCAAAAGATTTGGATAAAGAATTTATATCAGTATACTTGTATAAAGGGTGGGAAGATTGTGTTAGGAGCATTGTTGAGTGTTATAGTGGTAAGGAATGGGATAAAAGAAAAGAAGCATTAATAAAAAATAGGGAGTTGGAGAGATGGAAAACTAGTATGGAGGGTAAGAAGAGTTTAAATATATATAGAAGTAAACAGAATATTGGATGCAAGTTAATTTATGATAATAGTAAGGAAAGTAGTTTATTGTTTAAGGCTTGAATGGGATCTTTAGCAACAAGAAAATATACATGTAAATGGAAAACTATGGATGATTTAGTATGCAAATTGTGTAAGGAAGGTATAGGAAAATATTAGGCATCTGTTGATTGAATGTAAATGCTTGAAAGCAGAAAGGGTACAGATAATGAAGTTATTGGAGAATAGGTATGAACAAAGTGACTATACAAAAAGTGAGTTATTAGTTTTTATGCTGGGTTTGTGAAAAGATAAGGGGGATTTAGATATAAAGGCCATAGAATTAATAAAGATTATGTTGTGGAAATGGGATGGGGCAGAATATGGGAAGACTTAGAGTGGGGAATGGAAAATAAAGTGCCTAACAGATTTATCTGGGCATAATTGCTGATATATTCTTGACTTCATTTAAGGAGAAGCCAAATACATCACATCATCACATTATGTAAACATGTCTCGAGGAGTAATATTTTGTCTCTCCGTTTAATTGCTTCTAGTTTGTGTTTAAATGTATTTAGGTGTCTTCTTGTATTACTAGTGTAAAGAAATAAATATCTTGTGCAAAAGAGAGTATAAAGTATGAATGTGATGATTTTTATTTCTGCAAAGCAAGTTCTTTTTCTATTTTTTAAAAAGAAAAAAAGTTTAAAATATAATGTAATAAGCATAGAAATTCATTCATAGAAATAAATTTTTATATTTAAAAGTGTTAATGTTTATCCATTGTTCTTAAAATTAATCTAACATAGGAATAAAGTTCTATCTATAAAAAAAATTGCTGTCAAAATGGTGTTTGAAAACATAAGTTCTTAAAATGAATTTTTTTATCTTTATAAAATTTCTTTGTTTAATTAAATTATAGACAGTTGTTTAATTTTCAGAATCTTTTTATTATTCTAGCATTAATTTACTAATTATTTTGATATATGCTTTAAACAATCCATAATATATAAAAAAGTATATGTCAAAATGTAAGTGTATAATATTTAATAGTTAAGAAGACATAAACTCAGATGGTGACAATTATGAGTATGAATATTTATATGATGATGAAATTTTCAAACAGGTAAAAAACACAAATGATTTTTAATCTCATGCGATAATATAAAATATTTCATAATAAAAATTATATAATTAATACCAATTATAAGGAAAACTACAGAGATTTTAAATATAATGTTTATTAATATAAAATAAATAAAATTTAAAATATATAAAAAGATAACTAGATTATTTTCATAAGATTTTCTTCCATAAATTAAATAATAAATTACACATTTTATATGCAAAATAAATAAGGTAAAATTATTATAGTATGAATTTTTTGTAATTATATGTTTATAATTTAATTTTTTATCTGTTCAAGGAAAATAAATTACTTTAAAGCTTTATTAATAAATTATTTAATCTTCTATGCAAAATAAATATAATAAATTATTAAATTAAATAATATTAAAATTATTTTAAGTATTGAAAAGCTTTCATGTAAATATTTTAGATAAATTAAATTGTATAAATGCAATTAAATTAGTATACCATTGATGGATAAGTAAAGACATAAGTTTCCAACTATTTACTTTCAAATATGATTGTTTCATATAATCATAATATAATGACAACTCTCATGAATGAAATAAAAATATTGAAAAGTTGGGAATCAAAATTCACTTTTATCAATATGGGAACAATAGATAATATAATATATAAAAATATATATTATAACAAAATATATATCACATGATCACTATCTCAGGCTCCACACTGATGAAGGCCACAAGCCAGAAACTAGTCTGGGGATATTGGATGAGTAGGCACTAGATAGGGATTTTATGCACAAGCCTTCTGACATCCAATGATTGCTCTTGTTGACACAAGATGGCACTACTGTATACAAAGTTTTGCTTTGTTTTGAATTGTAAAATATATATGTTATCAAAGTGTAAAAAAAAAAATTATATGAACTATATGTATAGTGATCTCAAGAAATTTTTATGCATTATTAATAAAACAATGGTATTAAATGCAATTATTTTAAATGTATAGGAAATATACTGCATAATAATTAAATTAATAAGCTTTATAATTGAAATATTTTAATGCAGTCATAATATAATAGCGATTAGTGAACATTAAATATTATCACTATTTTTTGTTAGTATTTTTCTCAATTGTATGAAAAGAAGCTTTTAAAACAATAAGTAAATAATTATTCTGTCCAGCTTACTTTTTATTGCTCAGAGGATTCTCTTGTATAAATTATTAAACATTTACTGTTATTTGAGTAAAGTAGTAATACATAATCATATCCTTATCAAGATAAATAAAAAATATTATCAACTATTTGATTCAATATATGAAATAAAGTACATGTTTATTATTTTACTTGTATCTATAAACAGCAACAATAATAATAAAATTATTTTAAATTGATTATATTTATTTATAATATTTGTTCTGGAACATAAAAACCAGTGTGGTAACACATTTAAACCCACAGTAACCATAGTCATATGCTTAAGGAGAAAGGATGAAATGCCTAAAACAAAGAAGGTTTTCCATAATGCAAATAATGCCAATGCCATCATCAAAAAATAATCCTTGTCCCCCTATTTAAAATGTGACCCATGTAGGCCAACACATTTACCTATAATTTACATACAATTTACATAGTATTTATATCACCCCCTTTTCTAGACTTTGCAGATCCGTCACTATGATTATTATACTGCTTGCAAGATATTGAAAGCATGCTTAGCAAATCACATTAAGTGACTAATATCCTATCCTTAGGGAGTTTGTATATCTCCCTTCCCAGTAAACAATTTTTAAGCTTTTCTTAATTTGCATCTCCAAGTACTTATACCTAAATATTTGTTTGTATTAAAAAAAAAACATACAAATAAATGATATATAAATTGTATTTACAAATAAAATGTAGACTTCAAAATAAGGTAGACATTATACTTACTATTAAACAGGTTTTCAGTATTTAATGAAATAAAAATGGTTTGCAATGCATGCAGTATATGAAATGTAAAATTAAAGAGGTTTGGTATATTTCTAATGATAATTTTGTATTGAACAGAAAGTCTAAAGTTTTTAGTTGAATATTGTTTGGAGTATACACAATTATACTGATTTCTTTATAACGTACATGTTAAGGTTTGACATTTGTAACCATTGTTTTTAATATTTTAAATCTATTGTCTTTGACAAGGATGTCCAATATCGAAAATGCAATTAGATTATATTGCTATGTATTAACTACTACTTTATAGAATTAATATCTTTGTGCTTATAAAACAAATTACTATAAATGCATATATTTATTTACATAGTTTAAATAAAAAATTTTTGATTTAATTTATTATTATTACTTAAGTTATTTAATATTATTGTGAATCGCACATTTAAATTGTTTATGCATAATAATTTAAAAATATGTTTAAATTAAATTTATGCTATATAAAAACAAAAAATATTGTATTAATTGTCATATATATATATTGTAACTGACACTCAATCTACCCTTGATCACAGAGGGCACCACAAGATCACCGGATATCTGAAAATGATATTAATGCTAGATGAAAAACGATATTAATAAGTGAAAACGATATTAATAAATGAAAACAAAATTAATGCTAAATGGGGAAAGTACTTAGAAAAGAAGAAGTTGGTTAAAATGGATATTTACAGAGAGAGGATAAAGTTGAATAATAAATTGTTGGAGGTAATTAATAAAAGTGGAAGAGATGGGAGTAAAAAATTTTGGAATTACATTAAAAGGAGAAATGTAGGGGAAATAGAGATAGTATTAATAGATGATGAGGGAATAGAGTGTAGCTCTAAAGAAGAGTTAGAGAGAATCTTAAATAGATATGTAATGGATATAGAAAAGATGTTAGATGTGAAGGACTTGGTGATAGAAAACATGAAAGCAGTTAGTAATGGGAATATTAGGTTCACAAAAAATGAACTGAATGAGGCAGGGAAGAGATTGAAAAGTGGAAAGGCAAGAGGCTTAGATGGATGGGTAGTGGAGATGTTAGTGAATTTAGAGCATAGAGAAAAGGCAAAGTTATCATGTTTTAATAAGATGGCACAGAAGAGAGTTTTTCCAGGTAGTTGGAGTAATACAAGAATAAGATTATTATTTAAAAGAAAGAGTAAGGATCATAGAAAGTTAAATAATTATAGACTGATAGTGGTAACATCAGCAAATGGTACTGTCATTAATACTAGTAACATTATTCTTTCTAAAGGCATTATTTTGACAGTCTATAATATCCTATTTTTACTTCATTATATTCCATTTTATATGACTTTGAATATTTTTTAATTTCTGTCTAGTACCATTTATCTCTAATCTTGATGCTTTCTGAGCATTCTCATGAGCTTGATCAATTTTTATGTATTTCTCCAATTCTTGATACCCAATTTTACACATCTTAATTTCTCTGTCTAAATCATTAAATCTAATTTCTAATCTTTCCTGTGATTTATCTAACTGATTTTTTAACTCATTAAACTTACAATTTCATTTAATTTAACATCTAGATTATATCTTAATTCTTCAAATCATGCAGTCATAGCATTTAATTCAATTTTAAATAAGCCTAACTTATTACTGAATTGTCCTGATTTTACATTTAATTCTCTGATATCTTCTCTCAATTCGTTATTTTGAATAACAATTTTATTACTTTGAATATCAATCTTATTGTTTATTTGTCTACTTTAAATCTCAAACTTATTACTGATTTGAATTAAAAGTTTATCAATCTTCAGTTTCATTTATTGTATCAAATATATAGAATTTTAGATGATTTATGTTGAATACTAATTGAATAACAGTTCTTTCTCTGCATTTGATGTTTTATTATTTGTATATTATATTAATGTTATTACTTTCTTATTCTGTTACTATTAAATTACATGGTATATTTAAAATTTTGATATTAAACATTCCATTAAAACAAGTCAATTGATATTTAATTCAATGACATATTTGTAAAACAATGATATTTTCAATAAAAGAATATTTCTTTTTTTCTTGCATGGATTAAATGAATATGATATCATGATTACCTTAGGAAAAAGAACAAAAGAGAATTTTTTAATTAATCATTTTTATTAATGGAATTCAAATATAGCAAAAAACTGATTTTAAAATATAAATATTATTATGATAGAAATTATTAAAAAAAATTTTTAAATCTTTATAAATTATTCATAAAATTTTGAAAGATTGTTAATTTAATTCCAAATAATAATAGATATAAATTTTTAATTCATTTTAAAATATATTACTTAATAAAAGTTTCCAAATTACTTTTAATTTTAATTCAACTCATTTGAAAGATTGAACATTAAATAAATTCCCAAAACTATTGGTTGAATTAGTTTTGCTCATGTTAATTTGATATTGAATTTTTACTTGATACATTTATAACTCATGATAGTGA
The DNA here is from genome assembly GCA_028023455.1 of Epiperipatus broadwayi. Classification (NCBI taxonomy): domain Eukaryota; kingdom Metazoa; phylum Onychophora; class Udeonychophora; order Euonychophora; family Peripatidae; genus Epiperipatus; species Epiperipatus broadwayi. The sequence goes on along the minus strand of JAQFVV010006229.1, from coordinate 6,486,640 downwards.
TTGAAATTAAATTGTTTTACTATATATATCATGCAAAATATATTAATTTATTGAATTTTTATATACTAATAAGATATTTTACTAATATGATTTAATTTTTTAATTCAAATATTGTCATAGTATATGTTAAATAATTTTATAGGTTAATATAGATATACACATACTCTTTTATCTACCCATACATATTCATTTTTAAAATAAAATAGAAAATCATATAACATTACAATACTAGCCAGAAAACTAAATTTTCTAACATTTTTTTATGATCATGAATCATCTATTAATAAATGGACTTTTATTTATTATATTTAACTTTTTTAATGTTTATATAATTAATAAAGGTTTGAAATTATCTTATATGATTTAATGTAGAGATTAACATATTAACATCATTTTTATTGAAATGTTGATTTTTTAATAATAATAATAATAATAATAATATGTATCAAGTCTTTAATTGCTTCAACTGCTATTATATTATATTTTTCCTGATATTTTTAATCTAATGTGTGAATATCCTATCACTTCACTGATGAAGCCAATAGCAGAAACTGGTCGGGGTTGGGAATATTCTACAAAGCTTGTTAAGATCTTATGTGTGAGCTGTATATATAACATTTATAATGCAAGCTTATTAAATTAGGTCATGTGACAATTACTTCATTTTTTTGTAATTTTATTTTTTGCTAGTAAGACTTTGGTGATTTTATATTGCTAAAGCTATTAATATTTGATGTATCTGAACTTGGTTCAGTTCCATATGGCTATTTAAGTTAGATAGCTGGTTTGGAAGACATATAGATGTCTGAAAATTTCAGATTTTCTACTTAATAGTTATCTATTAGATAAAGTGTTGGGCTTGTTCTAATATTTTTAATCTAATGCTTAAATATTCTAGCACCTCACTGAGGAATCCAGTAGCAGAAACCAGTTTGGGGTTGGGGATATTCTGCAAAGCTTGTTAAGAGCTTATGTGCAAGCTCTCTATATAATATTTATAATACAAGCTTGTTAAATCAGATCATGTGACAATGACTTAATTTCTTTGTAATAATTCAATATCCCATGGAAAATTATACTCTTTTTTGAACACTATTGAAATGCTCATTTAAAACAATCCTTTCAATAACCATTTGTTGTCTTAATCTTTTAAAATATGATTTATGTATTTTTGACATTTTAATATTAGTTTTTTGAAAAATAATAACGGTATTGTAAATTAATTTCAAGCTGAAATAATTCTTGTAAAATGTTTGTTTTCATATTTCATATTCTTTAAAATAAATATTGACTTTCAGGAGATTCATAAAATATAGACTTTAGCATCAAAAGAAAAATGTTAGTTCTTTAGAAACCCATATGCATTTTGTTTCAAACTTAATTTTATTAAATAACTAACTCTTAAAAAATTCAAGTAAAGCCAGATATTTGTGTTTTCTGACTTTTCAATGGAAAAAAAAAGATTGATTCATAGATGCTTTAAAACTGATAAAATTGTATTTATACTCTTTTTAATTAAGTTTTGATTGATCAGAATTTATAACCTATAATTAACACTTTGCTGGATCTTTCTAGATATCTAAAATTCAAAGTCTTTTATTTTTAGTGCAAGACATTTATTTATTCAACTTTTAACTTTGTATTAATTATTTCTATTTTAATATAAAACAATATTTAATTATTTATTTTTTTGTATATAAAAGCTTATAGATACACGGATTTACACACACATAAAATTATACGTTTTTTAGCTAATAAAAATAAAACATATTTTTATACATTTTTAAAATTTATATATTTAAAAATCTTATATTGTCAAATATTTATTATTAATTATTTTAAAAACAATTACTTACAAATAATCATCTTTTATTCTATAAAAAAATTGGGATTTTAAAATTGAAAAAAATTTGACAATAGAGATGAGACAAAATGATGTTTATTTGTCTTTTTATGAGTTTATGCAAATAGATAATTTAAATAGTACTAATCCAATTTATTTGATATTAAGGTTCGAATATATATTGCAGTATTATTCAATAAACCATATTTACATAAGATCACTAATGCCTCATAGTCTTTAATAATAGAACTCACATTATAGATATGCCTTGTGAAGTTATGAGTTAATGCAAACAGGGGATATAAATCTTAGTTTTGTATTTTTAAATTTATAATTGCTACTCTTACTACTACTATTTTTTTTTTTTATTATTTATGTTCATCTCATTTATATAATTTTTATTTAAAAATATTTTATGCATAGTCAGTTTTTTATGCCTATGAATCAATATTTATATGTGAATATTATAGTTAAATAGTGCTTCTAAGTCCATTAATATTATTTCTACAGAAATTTGGCATAAATATTATTAAAAACCCTAATAACAAAAAATATAATACCCATATATATATATAATACATCAAGATTAATATTCCACATAGTAGACAAAACACTCTCAATTCAAAGCAAATTTAAAACTTTTTAAAAGAGAAGATCAGTTCTTTTCTCTTTACCTCAATTATGTCATGAATGCCTGTTAAAATAATATAAAGCAATTTGAAATACAGCTTGTAATATTAATGATTTATAATTTTCATGCTTTTTCTCCAAAGTGCTTAAGACTAATCTCTATATAGAAAAGACAACCAATCTTTTTTTAAGAAAGTTTTATCTTGAACATTGAATTGAGATTATTTTATTTACTTAACAGACCAGTGTTGGAATATCAATCCCAATATATTATAAATAGTAATCAATTATTTAAAATAAAATTTTATGTATTGGTTAATTAATTTTTAGATACACAATGTTTATATATAATTTGCTGATAATATTTTAAAATTATTAATTTGAAATAATTTTTTGTCTAATTGAAAATATGTAAAATCATTTATTTAATATTTAATTTTATCATTGGATTTATGTAATTTTATTATTAATTTCAACAACATGTAAATAACTTATATTACTGCTTAAATATGTAACCTTTAGGATAATAAGCATATTACATAATGTTCTCATTACTCAGAATTATTTGTAAGCAGATTTATAGCAAATTATTTTAATAAACTTGAAAATAGAATTTTGCTTTTTATTTATCAATGCCCATTTATTCAGTATTATAAAAGGAGAATCCCTCTTTCATCTGACCTCCAACCATATATATTGTAAAAAATCAACATATGATTATACTTTTCTATTCTATTTGAAATGTCTGTTTTTGTTTTGTATATATTTATTTTAAGTCAAATACAAATTAAACATATATAAGTAAATGGAAAAAACAAATATTTATAATATAGTAAAATTTTAAATGTGATATTAAAAATAAACACGATGTGAAACAATGATATATATTAGCTAACAACTTTATATTTGGTTTTTAAAAATAATATAAAATAACAATTTGTGACAATTGTTAATACAGAGTTTAACCCTTAAACCGCTAATTATATTATTGGTTGTATGAGGTAAAAATCAAATCTTTTAATTGGCCAACTCACAAACTGAAGACAAAGCCTATTGTTAAAACATATTCGCATATAATATTAAATTCAACTCAGATACGTTTATAAAAAGTATATTACTATTTTTTCAGGTTATGAAGAGAACGAAAGTTCTTTCAAAAATAAATTGCTATTTATTTATTCTAAAATATTCAATTTCGGCAACATAAAAGCTTTAATATAAACAAAAAGGTCGACTTTTACGTTATAGAAAAGTAAATATTTCTTTTTACTAAATCTTAAATATTTTTACTAAAATCTTCAATATTTTTCGAAAATAATTTTGTTTTTTTAGTATTCTCTCTGAAAATAATTTGTAATTTCTCAAAATATTCTTTTATAATAATTTAAATCATATTCGAAATGAAAATCTCAGCGTTTTTCTTTATTTTCTTTGATCAGGTGGTTTCTTTGTTCTTTCCAGCCAATCAGAATGTCTTTTTCAGCTGAGAGCATGCTAAGAACCAATCACAAGTAATGTTCTTTCTTTGTTTAGGTTTAAATGCGTTTTTTTTATATTTTTTACTTGTAAAATAATTCGGAAGAGGGCACCATCTTACAGAACTTTTAAAAACCTATTCAATACCTGTCTAACGAATATTTTAGCATAAGAACTGGCAGAGTTAGAGTGATGTCAGATGTCGACGAGGAGCTTCGTAAGAGGTGGGAAAAGGGTTAATATAAATAAATAAAAACAAATAATATTTCCAAGTGCTTTCAACTCTTACGAGTCCTTATCAAGGCAGTGCAAACAATTCTATTTTCTCCTAGGTGATGAATCTAACATTTCATTGTATTGGCCAGGAACAACTAATCGGAAAGCTGGTTAATTTTGAATTCATAGCACAAGATGAATTTTGTATAATATATGATTCTTTAATCTTGCATTTTTATCATGTGTTTCATTCATTAATATTGTAAAATCCTTTGGACTACATATATGGCCTGTATTATTTTGGTGAACATAAAAAGCTGAATAAACTATATCATCTTCTCTTGGTCTATTATAAGTATATTTATGTTGTTGAAGGTGATATTTAATATTTGTTTTGGTTTCTCCAACATATATTACACTACAATTTATTTGTGGGCATCTAATAGAATATACAATACTGCTTTTATCCTCCTTATTTATTATTTCCTTAGAATTATTTATTTATATTATTTTTATATTATATACAGAAGTATTATTTATTTATATATTTGGTTTTTATAACATTGGTTTTTGAAACTGCTTACAGATGGCTTTATAAATGAGAGATCAGGATGTGATTCATAATGAAAGGTGGAATTTTTAATTTGAATTCACTAAAATTAAAACCAGGAACTTTATCATCTTAGTTTTGGGATTTACACTATGCTGATGATTGTATTATTCTTGTCAAGTTAAAAGATGATCTATATAATGTAATTAATATTTTGAAAGCAACATATAAAAACTTTAATTTAGTAATTAATGTTCATAAAATTCATGTTCTTTGTAACTAGTGATGAAAAAAAATCTTTAGTAAATTTTAGCTTAGACCATTTTAAAAATTCGGATAGCTTCTTGAGTAGAAAGTTGAATTTAGTGTTGAGATACAACATAAATTTCAAAATGCAGCTACTTTAAATAAATTAAAAGATATTTTATCACACTGATATAAAATTATATTATGTAGTGAAAACTGTTGTTTTAATTAATTTATTGTATGAAAGTAAAGCTTTAATCCCCCCCCCCAAGCTATTATGAAAAAATAGATTTAAGAATGCTCTCCGAAATTTTTAAATCATTATGTAAAGATTATAAGACCATTCAATGTTTTTCTGATTTCTAGATGCTATATTATGTAATTTGTTATTGTAAGATCTCATTTTTATTTGATTGGATTAGTGAAACTAATGTATAATTGAGCATCCTTTTCATTGGATATGAAAACCTCATTTATATTATAAAGATGATCACAAAAAAATTCAAAGGAAATGGAATTTTAATTGTTTTTATTGAGAAAATATGATTCAAGATAAAATATAATCGAGATTGACAATTAGATTAGGTACTGAAGTCTTTTTTAAACAAAAAATTCTGCAGAAGTTAAAAGCTAGCATTATCAAATGTCAAATAAGAAGAAAATTTTACGATCATACTCTATATACTTGAATTATTTGTAGTGATGGTTTGATTTATATAGCTCTAACTAAATTCATCTGTAGTACATTGTTTTTTCTTTTTATCTTTTTTTTTTTTTTTTGGGGGGGGGGGGCACATTTGTGAGAGACTACTGTTGATGAAGGTTTACTTTAAATAAAAATTTTAAATAGAAATTACCGTGGTATATACGTGTATATATACAAATTTATTGATAACTACAACGAAAAAGGATTGTGTGCGTGCATGTATAATGATACTTTTCTATTATTCATTTGGAAAAAATATTAATCACTTAACTCATTACTTTTTTTAAACATCATTTTGTTTTCAAAATGGGAATAAAATTAACTTGGGAATAAAATTTCTCAAGTTAATCTTCGGTCTTCGGATAGTAAATTCTTTTTAATCAGATTTTCCTTTTTTTACTAAGATAAGCAGTGGAAACCAATTTCAAAAGTAAAATTGATATTGTAAAATGTAGATAATACATTAGTTAAAAAAATTAGAAGAACGTCAAAGGAATAGTGGTGTGTATATATGTGTGTCTATGTACGTCAGTTAGCTAAAATATATTTATAATTATATAAGAATGCATGAAAATTTATTCATTTTATTCAAATAAAATTAAATGATAATTATTAATACAACTTTGATCGTATATTTCAAGGGCGATAAGACTTAAATTGACTTTGAAAACCACTTAATAGATTAATGGATAGTAGGGAATTATATTTGTTAAACAAAGTATTCATTAGAGTATGGAATATCCCTCCTTGTTTAAATTGTAAATAATGCTAATGTTATTTTAAAAATTATAAAAGTTTAATAAGTTCACACACTAACTTTAATTATATATTTCCAAATTGTTCTGTGATAATCGAAATCTTTCATCAAAACAAAATATACATGAATATTTGATGCACAATAATATTTACATTTTGAAACTATCTTTATAGTTTTATTCATTACTTAGTTTGAAATACAGGGAAACATACTGTTTTTCCAGATAACAAAAGGCCTATAAAGAGAGCATATATGATATGAATGGATGGAATAATGAAGTCTTCTAGCGTGTTGTGGAAGAGAGAGGTTTAAAATGGGAAAAGTGGTTAAATAAGGAGAGATCTTCATTTTACACTGAATCAATAATCATTGAAAATGATAATGAGGACTGTTTTTAATACACGTTTAAATTTATCATTGCCAAGCTAGAGATTTAAAATGGCAATCATTTTAAAACAGATTATTAATGTTTTAAAAGTGTAAATATGTATAATATTATTTTGTAGAGAACTTTTTTTTAAATTTTTAAATACATTTAATTAAAACATATTATTTATTGGGAAAATTATTACTTTATAGAACATACATCACCCTTGGGCTATATTATGGTTTGAAACCCTATAAAGATTTTTGCTTTGATATATTTGAGTTTGCTGAAATAATCTTGATACAATTTTGAACAGTGTAATTGTATATTTAGTCATTTTTATATTAACTAAGAAATCGTTATAAAATGAAAACTGATTTATGAATAAAAATTATTTTCAAAAACAGACATGCTTATTATAAAGTTGATCATGGATAACTTCTTTCATCCATTGTTCCATAAATGAACATACAAATCAAATTATTTTGAAACACATGATATTATATATATGATTTAGAAAGTGATTAATGTTATTACCAAAAACATCAAAACACTTCTAATTCAAAATATATTGGTAGCATATTATTACTGAAAAATTTTGCATGTTAATCATAATTATAAAAGAGTTTTAATATATAAGGGATTCTAAGTCAGACTTTCACACAATCCTCAACTCTCCAAGCCATCTCATATTGCTGATCCACCTGATCACACACATGTTGAAAGATAAATAATCACTAATATGTGTATTTCATGCTAAACCAACAATCATCAGTTTATCCAGATTACTATCTCCACACTTATATAGAATCCGTGCTCATCTTTATATTAAGATATCCACTCTTTATACTTTTATGGACAGGCTTCAAACTACTCCAACCCACAACTCTTCAGTCATCCATTTCATTGAAAATCTGAATATTCAAAGCCCATGTTAGTGCCAAGATTGTCATTCTACCCACATTGACATTAGTCATTCTGACCCCTCATGTACCAGAGAATAATCTATTTTGAACATTCCATCAACAGATTTTTAATGAAATAGATGGCAGAAGAGTTACAGATTGAAGTAGTTTGAAGCCTGTCCATTAAAGTATGAAGATCGGCTATCTTAATATAAAGCTGAACACTGATTGTATATTTGTGTGGAAATAGTAATCTGGACCAATTGATGATTACTGTTTTAGCATGAAATATGTATATTGTTGAATATTTCTCTTTTCAACATGTGTGTGATCATATGTATCAGCAATATGAGTTGGCTTGGAGAGTTGAAGGTTATGTGAAAGTCAGAGTTCAAATACCTTATATATTACATTATATGTGCAGGGGTGTATAAGCCTGTACAGTGTATTAAAAGAGTTTTAAGAAAAGTTTATTGATTATATAAACAAAATTATATAATTCATAATTATTAATACAATTATTTCATATAAATTACATTTTTAACAAAATTACATTTGACAATGTCTTATTGCATCAAACAAAAAGTCAAGTATCTGCATTACTCACCTGTTAAGTGACCAAGTCTGAGAACCATAAGTAAGAAATGTTAAAACATATCTATTAAAAAAACGATATATATATATATATATTAATTCTAATATTCTCATTCATAAATTATGAATTCATAATATTATTTTCAGGAACTTCCAAGTAATAAAAATATAATAGCTAAGTAGCTGACATTTTAGTACAATAACAAGTACTTTCCTCAGCACTTCCTCTTTCTGAAATTTCTATAAACAAATCTTTCCCATAAAGATTAATAATGTTAATTCTAATATTCTCATAGATAAATACTGAATTCAAATTATTATTTCTGGGAGTTTCCATGTAATAAAAATAGAATAACTAAATAGCTGATGTTTCAGTAAAATGACAAGTACTTTCATCAGAGCTTCTTCTTTCTCAGATTGGAAAGTATTTATTATTGTACTGAAACATCAGCTATTTAGCTATTCTATTTTTATTATATGAAAACTTCCAGAAATAATACTACAAATTCATATATATATATAATGATAAATAATATTTTAATAATGAATAACTATAACGACATGTGAACATTTTTACAAATCTATTTAAATAATAATTGAACTGCCCTCTAGCGGCCAAGTTTAATAACTTTTTACAATAAGAGAGTGGACAACTGCTTAATGTCTTTCAGATCTTTTTATGTACAGCCATCCAGAACAATACCAGCTAAAGTGTCAATTTAAATCAGTGTTTGTATCTTATATATATATATATATATGTTAATTCTAATGTTTTCACGGATAAAAGATGTCATATTATTATTACTATTTGCGGGATATTCCGTGTAGTGAAAAAGCTAAATGCTGACGTTTCAGTACAATATCAAGTACCTTCCTCAGAGCGTCCTCTTTCTCAAATCATAAGAATGCATGTGAGATTTAAAATCATTTTTATCGTTTTCTTTCTCCTCATATTTAAATTCTATTGGTTGAGAAGTTTTAAAATTTATTTTCTCTTCCAATAGTTTCTTCCAAATGTTGTTAATCTTTTTTAACTCACACCTTTCATTTATGCTTTTAGGCCTTTTAAAAATCTCTATAGCTTCTCTTAGCAATCTCTGGTCATATTGTTCAATTTTTGCTAAAATATTTGTTTTTTCAAAATTGATATCATGATTTGTTAATTTAATATGAGAATAAATAGCTGATGAATTGGATTTTTCTCTCACTGCCAGAATGTGTTCTTCCTTTCTAATATTTATTCTACGATTAGTCTGTCCTATATATGTATGTGGACAGACTCTACATGGAATTTCATACACACCATGACACTCCAAAGAGCATCAATTTTATCTTTAGGAAGAAGAAATATTTCACCAATTTTTTATAAGTAGTAAAAATTGTGTGAATATTATTATTCTTTAAAATGTTACCAATTCTATCAGTTACTCCTTTAATATATGGCAAAATTGTCTTAATTTTTGATGTATCAAAATCTTTTTCTTTTGATATGTATAAGCCCTATTAATAATTTTGTAATTAAAGCCATTATGAAGAAGCATTTTATTAGTAGCAAAAGGTCCGGTGAAAATGGCTATCATCAGAAAGTCTCTTTGTTCTATCCAATAATGTCTTTGCCACTGAAAATAGTTGTGCAGGATGGTGATGAGAGGAAAATGCAGATATCTCCCAGTGTGTGTTGGTTTTTATATATACCATGGGATAAAGAACCATCTATCCTTCTTTCAATCAAAACATCTAAAAAGGTAATTGATTATTATTTTCTATTTCCATGGTAAATTTAATATTGTTGTGAAGAGAGTTTAAAAAATTAAAAAAGTCATCAAGAGCATGCTTACCATGAGGCCAAATAACAAAGGTATCATCAACATACCTCAGCCATATAGATGGTTTTTGAACTGCTAAAGTCAAAATTTTATTTTCCAAATCCTCCATAAAAATAGAAGCTAATGCTGGAGAAATTGGTGAACCCATAGCTAGACCTGATGTTTGTTTATACATCTGCCCATCAAAAACAAAAAATGTATTCGATAAGCAGTGTTCAATCAAAACCACAGCAAAATTAGGCAACTGAATATTTTTTAAAACTTGAATCGCTTCATTTACAGGTACACTAGTAAAAAGTGAAATAATGTCAAAACTTACCAAAATATCATTCTTAGTCAATTTAATATCCCGGATAAGCTCAAGAAAATGATTAGCATCTTTAACATATGATGACATCGATGTTAAATGTGGCTGTAAAAAAGTTCTTTTTTACAGCCACATTTAACATCGATGTCATCATATGTTAAAGATGCTAATCATTTTCTTGAGCTTATCCGGGATATTAAATTGACTAAGAATGATATTTTGGTAAGTTTTGACATTGTTTCACTTTTTACTAGTGTACCTGTAAATGAAGCGATTCAAGTTTTAAAAAATATTCAGTTGCCTAATTTTGCTGTGGTTTTGATTGAACACTGCTTATCGAATACATTTTTTGTTTTTGATGGGCAGATGTATAAACAAACATCAGGTCTAGCTATGGGTTCACCAATTTCTCCAGCATTAGCTTCTATTTTTATGGAGGATTTGGAAAATAAAATTTTGACTTTAGCAGTTAAAAAACCATCTATATGGCTGAGGTATGTTGATGATACCTTTGTTATTTGGCCTCATGGTAAGCATGCTCTTGATGACTTTTTTAATTTTTTAAACTCTCTTCACAACAATATTAAATTTACCATGGAAATAGAAAATAATAATCAATTACCTTTTTTAGATGTTTTGATTGAAAGAAGGGAAGATGGTTCTTTATCCCATGGTATATATAAAAAACCAACACACACTGGGAGATATCTGCATTTTTCCTCTCATCACCATCCTGCACAACTATTTTCAGTGGCAAAGACATTATTGGATAGAACAAAGAGACTTTCTGATGATAGCCATTTTCACCGGGACCTTTTTGCTACTAATAAAATGCTTCTTCATAATGGCTTTAATTACAAAATTATTAATAGGGCTTATACATATCAAAAGAAAAAGATTTTGATAGAGCACAAATTAAGACAATTTTGCCATATATTAAAGGAGTAACTGATAGAATTGGTAACATTTTAAAGAATAATAATATTCACACAATTTTTACTACTTATAAAAAAATTAGTGAAATATTTCCTCTTCCTAAAGATAAAATTGCTTTGGAGTGTCATGGTGTGTATGAAATTCCATGTAGGGTCTGTCCACATACATATATAGGACAGACTAATCGTAGAATAAATATTAGAAAGGAAGAACACATTCTGGCAGTGAGAGAAAAATCCAATTCATCAGCTATTTATTCTCATATTAAATTAACAAATCATGATATCAATTTTGAAAAACAAATATTTTAGCAAAAATTGAACAATATGACCAGAGATTGCTAAGAGAAGCTATAGAGATTTTTAAAAGGCCCAAGAGCATAAATGAAAGGTGTGAGTTAAAGAAGATTAACAACATTTGGAAGAAACTATTGGAAGAGAAAATAAATTTTAAAACTTCTCAACCAATAGAATTTAAATATGAGGAGAAAGAAAACGATAAAAACGATTTTAAATCTCACATGCATTCTTATGATTTGAGAAAGAGGACGCTCTGAGGAAGGTACTTGATATTGTACTGAAACGTCAGCATTTAGCTTTTTCACTACACGGAATATCCCGCAAATAGTAATAATAATATGACATATATATATATATATATATATATATATATAAGTTTTAAATTATAATAATACTAACTAATAAACAGAAGCAGAAGTACTTTCTATTACATTGTAATTATTATCATCTGAATTTACATGGGCACTACAGAAATCAACATTAGTGGTTTGTTTAATTTATTATACAATCATTAAATTGTTTTATAAGAATTGTCTTTTTAATTTTTTTTTATATTTTTTTTCATGTAATATTCTTGTGTAATTTTTATGAAAGATAAATTTGAAGTTTTTTTTTTCCATTGCTTCAGGTTTTTTTTTGGGACATGAAAAATCTTCCAAATTTATCTTTAATTCACAATCACACAATAATATTACATAAAAACATCATAAAAAGAGAATTTAAAAAGGCAGTTTTTATAAACTAATTTGAAAATTGTGTAATAAGTTGACAATCAGCTATTGTTGATCTACATTGTTCTTGGAAAATTGTGTCATCTGTTTTCAACCCATATAAATTAAGTTGATAATGTTCTATATTATTACTATTTATTATTTATTGTTGTAATTTAAAAGTGTTAAATATAGTATATTTTAATAGTAACTCATTAGTTTATATATATAAAACATTGGAGAAGAAATCTACTCTTCACACATGTGGGAAAATAGCCATGCACTCTGCCAACAATAAATGTTTTAAAAGCAAGGATGGTCCACCTATGCTTAAAGATTATTATTTAAATAAGCCAATATTTATTGATCTTTCTTGAATTTAGTTTTTTTCTTATTGCATGATTTTTACATAGCATATTACTTGCAGAAGCTCAGTTTATATATCACAGAAAAGAGAAACTGTCTCATTTTTAATATACTGTGATACTGAAACTTATTAGTTGGTGGATATGTAATAAATAATAATATGACAATTTATACATATATAAAATATTGTTGAAGAAAACTACTTGTTACACATGCAATATAAAATAGTCATACACTGCCTCATATAGATAAAGGTTAGTATCGACTTTTATTAAAGTGAAAAAAAATTCCTTGACAACATATAGAGGGTATTGTTTAGGTGTGAACTGTTTTCATGTATTTACACTTATAAATCATTCTAGCCTTGGGCATTATTACTTTATTATCTAAATAATATATATATATATATATATATATATATATATATATATATATATATATATATTCAGTGCAAATTGAAAGTGAAAAGTCTACTTTTAAAAACATTATACTTGCCTGTTTAATGAGGTTTATTTAAACTTTTTTTGAATTATATATCAAGCTCTCTTAGTCCAGTGTCCATTTTTAGTGTCTCTTATAAATATATTAGGTGGGCATCTTAACTTTATCACAAACAGATTGAGATTCTTGATAAGGTTAGTATTATTTAGTTGTGACTAGCTTTCATATAATTGTACATGTAACTTATATTGAAAAAGGGAAATAAAATATGACTAATAAAAATTTCAAATTTGAAAAATTGATACAAGACAAACTTTTTTTAACTATAATATTTAATTTTATTCAAAATAATATATTTTTATGCATAATTTACAGTACAGTAATTTAATTTTTATATACATTTAAATATTATAGCTATTTGCCAAAAAACATGTTCGTTTGCAAACAACTAGCGTCAACTTTACACTCATGTTGTAACAGTGGTTTTCTGGTGACAACGTAATTAGTAATTAATTGTTTATGCAACTAACAACTAAAAATTAAATTCTTATTTTTGTCTTTAATTTTCAATTCCGTTTAAAAATCAACTTTCACATTAATTTCAAGTCAGAATAAGTAATTTTTAAATTGTTAATTACAATTAAAAATCAGATTTTAATTGTCAAATTTAATTGTGCCCACTTCTATTACTGACCTTTTAAAAATAAACTTGTGGATACTAAATGATTAATAAAAGCAAAAACAGAATGTGATTTAAAATGCAAAATTAACATGTACAATGTTTGAACAAATTTACATTATAATCTTGTAAAATTTAATGTGTGTATATATAAAATGTGGAAATTATGATTTTAATTTCATTATTGCATAAAATCTTACTATTATAAAGCACTGAAAATATTGAAATTACTAAGATGAATTCCAATAAAGTGCTATTACTTTCTATATAACGTAAGTGCTGAAATTTATTATTTAAAGTAATAGCACATTATCAAAGTTCAATTTCAAAATCGTGTTAAATAAGACCATGTAAAAAAGAGACCCAGGTGTGTATATATATATATATATTGCTTTTAATAAACCTTTATATAAGCAGATGTTTGCCTTGTGTTTTGGATCGAGAGTACTTTATTTACTTAATAAAGCAGTAATCTGATTATTAATCTCAACATATTACTCAATATATTAGATAATATTAATTACTGGGAATAACATTTATTTAAATACTTTATTCCCTGAGTCAGTATTGACAATGTGTAAATTAGAAAATTTCATATATGTCAATGAAAATAATGTAAATCAATTTGAAAATAGCTTTAAAAGATAATATTATTGGTTTAAAAATTCATGCTTTGTTTTACAAAGTCCTTCAGATAAACCTCTATATAAAATAATGAGGTAAAGAAAGAGACAATCTTTTTTATTTTGTATAAGTTTTGTCTTGAGCTTTGGATTGAAACTATTTTACTTAATAAACTAGTAGTCTGAGTATTAATCTTGATATGTTACATAATATTAATCAACTGAAAGTGTATATATATATT